>JAQFVV010012659.1:305000-905000 GCA_028023455.1 Epiperipatus broadwayi | reverse complement strand
TGTGCTAGTATAAGAGATGGTGATCATGTGATGTTTAATGGTTTATAACCAAAAAGATATAATATTTTAATGAACTTGAATAATCTATATGCAAGAATATTTCTCAGTTTTTGGCCATGAAGAATATTTTTGGTAATGTATTTGCCATGAACTGAGCTGATTCCACATTTATTTATATAATTTTCTTCAATTTAAACATAAATTTTAGGTCACTATGTATAAGTATAAACTAAAGCTTTAGCTCTCACTGTTCGACAATGATCCTGATATATTCCTAAAATATTAATGTGTTTCTAAGGTGGTATTAGAGGTAAATCATTGACTATATGTTGGTAATTGCTGTTATACATTCCAGGAAAAAACTGGAGGATTTTTAGGGTCATCTGTCATTAATCCAATTCATAAATGTTTATTAGAAAAGGTTATCTTTAATCTTATTATTAATCAATTTCATTTTACTTATCTACAAATTTATTTCCAATTTACCATCTTTTTTCACTATCACATCTAGTACATGAAATAATGCATCAGCATCTTTTATGAGTATCTTATTTGAATTCTAATTTATATTGTATGCTGCTAGTAGATTATGCTACATTAATCTATTTTAGGATTTTAAGCACTATTAATAGTAGCTGGTGATCAGTTATTATTTTAAAAGGTCATCCATATAAATATTAATAGAAACATTTAACAACCATTATTGCTAGTAGCCTTTTACATTGTTTTAGACATGAATGCTATTGGATATATATTACTTTTTGAGGGATGACTAAATATCATTGCAATTTTATAATCAAATGCATTTTATGCTAATGTTATGGCCAATAAATAAATTGATGTTAGCAATACCCTCCTCTTTTGAAAGGGGTATAATCACAAAGTTTTTCCTTTACAAAAATTATTGGAAAAATTTTACTAAACACAGAAAATCCTTTAAATCTTTCACATTAGTTAGTCTTTCAGCATTTTGATTATTTAACTATTCTGGGATCAGTAATTACATCTGTACTCAATGCCAGAGACTCTTCAGTACTGTTATGCAAAATAGTAATTAGCTTCCTTCCTCACAAAAAAACATTCTACATGATTTTATATATTTTTTAATATTTTGTTAAAGATGACAACAAAAAAAATCACTATTAAATAAATGTAAATTTACTTCCTGAAGTTTTACAGAACTAAACTTAGATACAATATCATCAACATTTAGAGTATTCCATATGTCATTCTCTATGAGCTATCACTATCAAATTTACCAGTGAATTTTGAAACATTGTTGAACGTAAATAATTTTTTTATGATTTTCTTAATGATATGCTCAAATTTTGGAACAAAATGGTCAAATCATTTTTATGAATATAAACCAGAACATCAAGTGGATTTTTGAATTAAGATAATTCATTTGAAAATAAATTTTTAAACAGAAATAGTTTTTCATATATATATAAATGATGTGGATAGGAATAGCAAAATGGACTGTTTCATTTTCACATTATGTAGCGACATGTTGTGAAATATAGATTGTATAAATCCAGCTTAAGAAGACATAACTGAGAATATCATAAGAGAAAAACAAACCATATGAAATTATAACTGATAAATCATATTTCCTGAAGTGATTGTTCATTTAAATATATTTATATTTCTTTATTTTGTAGAAATAATGAATCAAGTCACATTAATTAATCATTGTAATTGTATCAACACTCTCATGCTTTGCTTACCACCTTCTGCCAGTTCTATCTATACCCATAATAATGTAATCCAGAAATATAATTTCTTTCAAATTTCAAATGCATTTTCAGAGTTATATTTAACTTCAAATTCTGAGAATCATTCACATAATCACTGAAGTATATTATTTAATTTATTATGTAATAATTTCTTTGAATTGACCTTTATATTATCAAATATAAGATAATTCAGCATATTTATTTTTACTTTCATATGTCCAGGCTGTTATTACCTAAAGGGAAGATTGTTGTATTGAATGAGTTCTTAAGAATAACAATAATCAAAAGATTTGCTATTTCTTTGTTCATTAGTATCTGGATTCAAATGGTATTTTCACTTTAATTTTGCAAAAAAAGATTGTCTCATTCAAACTCACTAACATATCTCTTACATTTGAAATAAGTAGGAATTTTTAACTATATCTTTATTAAGCTGTAATGGATTTGTCTGCTGTGTTTTGAAATAATAACTATGGTAATGGGTCTATTCTGAATTTTTCACAAATGTCAATATCCCTTTCTTGACCAAGACATCTAAAGATTTTTTTTTTTTTTACTTTTGTCCTCTATGTAAAAAATAACTTTGCATCGCTTATAATGCAAAGGATTTATTATTTCATGAAGTTCTATTTCTACAAGTGTAATGTTCAATTTAAAGAATTGGCTGATATTTTATTTTCAATAGTGACATTCTTACAATATAAACTTAAATGTCTGAGGAAATAAACTGTTCTTTATTTATTGTGGGTTTTAAGTTATCTTTTATAATGAATTTTGTATAAATATTGTTAATACTGGCCATTATATAAACCAAACCAATTATAACAAAAAGTTTTCTATGGGCTCCTTCTGCAGTCTTTTTTTTTTTTTACTTAATGAAACTAATCTCTCTAGTGTATCAGTGACACCCCAGTTTCAATGTTTAGTTTTATTACAGATTTATACTGTATTATTTTTTGAAAGCTATTTGCATCAAATTTCTCAATTTTGATGCTAGAGTCAATTTTTTTAATGTTACTCTATGGGAACTTTTTATTTGTATAATTTTAGTACAGCAAATATTGACTAAGTGGTCTACAATTCCACTACTTTTACACTATGCATTTTTCCCATTGCACTCTCATGCTATAAACTTATAGTTTCCACAATAATAGCCTTCTATTTTCCCTTTGTGGCAGCTCAGACTTGCTTGCCTTTAGAAGTTATATTTTTGGAATCTGCTATATATAGAATTGATTTAGAAAAAAATTATAGAAAGTGCTTCTTTTGATAGCTACTAGTTATTGTTATAATTTTCATTGACATGTTTCATAGAAATTATTCCAACAGAGCTTTTTCTAGATAGTCTCCATTATTGCCAAAGTCTTTCAAAGAAGTGTTATACAATCACTAAATTATTATTTCCCTTGTTTAAATCTGAAGGCAAGCTACGTTTAAAAGATTTGGACCTAAGGTGATTGTTTAACTACTCAATTACTTCCAGGATTGAAAAGTGAATATTGTGGTCTCAGTTATTCAGAACTTCTAAAAACAAGTAATGTGGAAACTTTTGTAAATTCAACTTTTGTCTTATTTATTATAAAATAATTGTCTATACACTTTGTGTAGATAGATAATTCAAAATGTCAAATTCTTCAACTTCCTACAAAGGTGTTATCTTATTTATGGCTTACTATGTTTTCAAATATTTCTTCAGGTATTTAATCTCTATGTTCAAAGTATATCAAGCTATCAATATTCTATTTAAATATGTACTCAGTGACTTAGTATCCTGGGTTCTTATTCTCAAACTGCACTAATAAATATGCTATTCCTAGATTCCTCAAACATAATCCAATTGCCATCTCATAAAAAATCCGAATGAAAAAGATTAACTACAGCAAAGTAGATTAATATATTTATTTTAATATTAAATATTAATAACCAGATAAATATGAATGTTATAAATATTTTACTTATAAAAATTGTCTTTTAATATCTGTAGATCCCAATTATATTATCTTTCAGCTGTGTTGCTGTCTTATGCACTGATCTTTTTTCTGGGATCATAGCTCAATTTTTGTTTTAAAAGTTTACCATCTTGTTTTCTGGAGTTTTTTAATCTCCTAAGAATATCTTCATTTTCTAATTTAACCTGCTTTGTTAGAAACTACTAATTACTTTTATTAATTAGTTTTTCTTTTATCTCCAAGTTGTTTCTAACAACTTTAATTATAGCTTCAATTTATAGTTTTTTTTCACTATATTTTCTAATTATTACATATTAAACTTATTTAATCATTAAAAACCAGTCAACACTTAGACAATCCCAATATCAATAACAATCAACAATTTCTAACTGTTGTCAAGGCAACATTCTTTTAAGAATGAGGTGGAATCCCACCCTTATTAATGGCCTAATATATTTTTACATAGACCCTAAAGATTGCAACTTGACCATAGAGATTGAAATTATTGATACAAAGCAGTTTAAATAAACCTCTTTAAACAAGTAAATAAAACCTATTCTGAATGCAGACTAATAAATAATCAATTATAACATTAAAAACTGCAATAAACCAAATTGCATCCAACATATTACTTAAATAATAAGGACATTGTACAGGTTTACACCTATAAATAATAAGTGTAAACACGCTCAAGGGTAAATGGGTTTATAAGTAACCACTAAAAACTAGTCAATACTTAGACAATCCCAATATCAGTAACAATCAACAACTTGTTATTGTTGTCAAGGCAATGTCATTTTAACAATAAATACATATGTTAATTTAAATATAAGTTTATAATGTTTATATTTTTTAACATGTATGTGTGTGTGTTATATTAATACACACATTATGTTAATGCTCTTTATTTGGTCATATTCCATGTATAAAATATTAATACTTTATAAAATTGTAAATGAAGTTTAGTATAAATTATAATTTAATTCATTTTTCTTGGATTTGATATAAATGTGATATTATCCCAAGATTCAACCAAAGATGACTAGATTGAAGGAATATAGCGACTATTATAAATCCGGGTACATATACAGTAAATAAATAAAAAAAAACTTTATATATACTTTTGATCAGAGTAAACAACATTTTAAAATTGTTATGGGAGACTTTAATGCTAGAATTGGTGAACAAATGAAAGATGAAAATGCTATAGGTAATTTTGGTTATGGTAATAGAAATGAGAGAGAACATAGACTTGTGAAGTTTGCAGAAAAAGAAAAACTTTATATTATGAATTCTTTTTTTAAGAAAAATGTTAAAAGGAAATGGACATGGAAGCATCTAAATGAAGGTACAGCAGAATTGGATTATATTTTGACTAACAGGAAATACATATTTCAAGATTGTAATGTTCTTAATAAATTTAACACAGGAAGTGATCATCGATTAGTAAGACGTAAGATACATGTTAATGCAAAACTAGAGAAACAAAAATTATTAAGAAAAACAATATTTACAGTTGATATTCCTAATCTTCAGAAACATTCTAATGAATTTAAATTAGAACTTAAAAATCAGTTTCAAGTATTAATAGATTTTGAACATGATTCAGATTTGAATGACATTAATAGGAAAATAAGCGATACACTTTTAAAAACTGCAACAAAGATAACTGGTAGAAAAAAGTGGCAATTGATCAATAAAATTTCTACTGAGACTAGAGAATTTATAAAGAAAAGAAGGAATATGAGGATATACAACAATGATGCATTAAAAAAGATTGAATATCTCAAATTTTGTAAAATGGTGTGGAAAAGAGTTGAAAATGATATAAGAAAGTATAATTGTGAACTAGCAAGGAAAGCTATAGAAGAGAATAAAAGTCTAAAGAGTGTTAAACAAAATTTTGGTATTGGTAGGAAATTTATATCTGCAATAAGAAAAAAATATGGCATTATTACTAAAAAGAGAGATGACATCATGAAATGAGTAGAAGAATTATATCAAGAATTATATAGTAATAAAGAACAAGTGCCTCCTATACCTATTATATCTTCCGAATTGCCCAGAATTTTGAATGAGGAAGTGACACATGCAATTAAATTTATGAAGAAAGGGAAGTTCCCGGTAATGATGGAATTATAATTGATATATTTAAAGAAGTAGGTGAAGAAATAGAAATTTTTTTAGCAAAGTTATATACCAAATATCTAAATGATACAGATGTACCAGATGATTGGAAGAATGCAGTATTAATATTAATATTTAAAAAAGGTAATAAAGATGATATTAGAAATTACAGATCTATCAGTCTTTTATCAGTTTTATAAAAAATTTTACTAAGATAATTACAACTCGTCTACAGAAAACACTGGATTTCCACCAACCAAGAGAACAAGCTGGATTTAAATGTTGTTTTGGTACAGTAGATCATATCCAGGTATTTAGAGAATTTATAGAAAGGACAATTAAATATGAGTTGCCATTATGCTTAGGATTTGTAAACTATGAAAAGGCATTTGATTCTATAAACATTTCTTCAGTGATTAAAGCATTGGATTGTCAATGTGTAGATCCAGGATATTGTCATATTTTAAAGAATATTTATAAAAATGCAACAGCAACAATTAGATTACATAATGATAGTAGGAAAATCAACATTGAAAAGGGTGTAAGACAGGGTGACTCCATATCTCCAAAACTTTTTACAGCAGTGCTGCAAAAAGTATTTTGTGGATTAAAATGGGAAGCTAAAGGAGTGAAAGTAAATGGAGATTATTTAAGTCATTTCGATTTTGCAGATGATGTAGTTGTTTTTGCAAATAATGCTTTAGAGCTACAGGAAATGTTGCAGGAGTTATCAGATGAAAGTAGGACTAAAGATAAATGTTAAAAAGAGTAAAGTGATGTTTAATAGATTTTCTCAAAATATGAAAATAAAGATTGATTATGATGAGTTAGAAGAAGTTAACAGTTACAAATACCTTGGTCAGATTATTAATACAGATGGAAATGTAATAGATGAAATTAATCATAGAATTAAACTTTGTTGGAGTGTTTTTGGTAGAAATAACTTGATAGTAAAATGAAATATGCCTATGTGTTTGAAAAGGAAGGTTTTTAATAAATATGTTTTGACAGTTCTAACTTATGGATCTGAGACTTGGACACTTAATAGAATAGCAGTACAGAGACTTCAAGCCACTCAAAGAAGTATGGAGAGATGCATGTTGGGAGTAGCAAGAAGGGATCGAAAACACAATGTATTGTAAGAGAACAAACAGGTGTTACTGACCTCATTGAAAAAATTAAAAGACTGAAGTGGAGTTGAGCTGGACATATTATTAGAAGAGATGATAATAGATGGACAATTGAAATTTTAAACTGGATTCCAAGAGATTGTAAAAGACCCAGAAAGAGACCACATGTGAGATGGATGGATGAAATAAGAAAGTGTGCAGATGTGGAGAAGAGAAGCTAAAGATAGGAAAAGATGGATTGAACTTGGAGAGACCTTCATCCTGCCACTGGTTGATAATGATGATGATATACTTTATATTGGAACATTTTAAATACACACACATATAGAGATAGTAGTATATGTATATACATTTTGCATATTTTTTTAATTGACAAATCAGCCTTTTTATCAACATTTATAAAAAAATCCATATTAATAAATAATTCATATATTCCACCAACGTTTGGACTACATCCTATTATAGTCTTTTTCAAGGCAACTAAATATATATATATAAAACATAATGACATATATAAAACAAATATTACATTTACACAATAAATAAAAAACGAAAAGTATAAAAACATTAAAAATAACAATACAAAATACCAATAAAAAATAAAATTAAAAATAAATATTGAACCCAAAAATTTATATTACCTTTCATCTCTTCCCTCTATAACTTTAAATATCTTTTAAACTCATTCCCTAAATTCATTCTTTGAATACCCTATTTAATTAATTTTCTTTATAATTATTTAATTACATATTCCACATTAATTAAATCATTAAACAACCCTCCCCCCCCCTTCTTTTTTTTTTCATTTTAAAAATCTATTCATTAATGGCTTCATTTCATTTATATAATTATCCTCTTTTATAATTATCTCATAATATGACTTAATACATTCCAATGATTCTATTTTAAAATCTTAAGGTCCCAATTGATTTATATACTCATAAATTGCAGAATTCCTATCATTCAAATGTTGAATTAATATGGTAGTTAATTTATTCTTTGTTGTTCCAGTATATGAAACATCTCTATAAACCTAAAGACAATGTAAACATTTAATAATGTAAATCGAATTCATTATCTCTAAAACATAATCATTATTATTAATCAACAAATTTAAACATTTTTTTTCTTTTTATAAACTGGATAAATAACAATATATTTTTTATTAAATACTAATAAACTTCTTAAAAAATAAAATGACTATCCTAATAATGTTAAAGATTTATTTTGTGGTAGAAATTTTAAAAATATATATAATGGGTTAAAAAATAAGTAAGTAAGGTTAATAATAAGGAAAATTAAATAATTTATGTTGATTTTAATGTATCGAAATATTTGTTTGTTAAGATTAATATATCTTCATTTGAGCATAAATTAATTTGTCTATAAATTATATTATTAATAATATTCATTTAACAACTATTATCAATGTCTGAATACCAATTGTTTAATAAACCATAAAATTTTTTTTTTTTTCAATGAAAAAAAAAATAAAATAAAAAAGTAATTAATACAAATTACTATTATTGCCATTTTTAATCATTGGTAATCCACTGCAGATTAACAGTCTCTCCAAGTTTAGTTCAGTTTCTCCCACATTACCATCTCACATGTGGCCTTTTACTAAGTCTTTTATAAACATTTGGATTCCAATTTAAAACTTCAACATTCCATCTATTTATCATCTCTTTTATTAATATGTTTAGTCAGCTCTATTCCATTCTCTTAATTTTTTCAATAATGTCAATGACATCTGTTTGTTCTCTCATCCACCTATTTTGCCTTTGATTTTCTCTCTTTATTCTTAACATACATCTCTCCATACTTTCTTCAATACCTTCTGTTCAAACACACAGACATATGTCAGTTTAATACTAGGTTATTTCTACCAAAAATATCCATCCATGTTTATTTCAATGATTGACTTCATACATTATTTTTTCATTTTGACCTGGTATTTGTTTTTGTTAACTTCTTCTAATTTATGATTATCAAACTTTATTTTCTTCTTCTAAGAAAACCCATTTGATCATCAGTTTGGTCTTTTTAGTATTTATCTTTATTCCTACTTTCTTAATTTCATTTGAGAATTCTTGAAACTCTAAAGCATTATTTATAATAACCAAATCATCTGAAAAATCTAAATGATTTAAGTAATCACATGTACTTTTACTCTATTACCTTTTCATTTTAATTCACAGAATATTTTCTGTGAGTTTGTTGCAAAATGTTTTAGAGATATGAATCACCTTATCATATATCCTTCTCAATATTAATCTCATAATGTAATCTATTTATTCACTGCTATAGAAAAACATAAGCCAAAAACTAGTTCAAATTGCTCTCAGATTTGAAGTTCATCACTGATGAAAGCCATAAGCTGAAAACTAATTTGGTATATTGGATGAATAGGCATGAGGTAGGATTGAATGTACAACTTTTACCATCTTTAGATTACTATAACTTGCCCTAAATGACACTATTATATGGAAAAAAATTTACTATTTTAATAACTTGTGTAAGCATAAGAAAAAGTTATCATGTGATGTTATAATGTTTTTATATGTGATATTGCTGATGTCTTAATGTATTCATACAACATTATGATAGACTTTGACTTTAAATTTATTAGACATTATATTTACAGTCTTACTATTTCATGCTTAAGAAAAGCGTGGAATGTATTATTAAAATTAAGTAATTGTTACAAGATCATTTATTGAGCTTTAATGTTTTCAATACAAAAAGAAAATGCTACAAATTATTTAAATGGATAACTACAACACATATTTTTGATCAAATAAGAATTCATAAATGATATATTAAAAGAGATTCTCAGAGACAAACTCTAATATTAATTGAATGAGGTGTAAATACTGTAATAGAGTGTAACTAACAGTCTAATAAATATTAATTCTACTGCAAATATAGAAACAGAATGCTAAAACTAAATTAAAATTGATTGATTATGAACTGTTTGTTAGAATTGTATTATATAGTAAGTGAACACATTTTTTTTTTTTTTTTATCATTTGAAAAAAAAAACCCTGTCTCTTATTGATTTATTGATGGTCAGATCAAATAGAGATGGATATTTTAGCAATTTAGTTACTATTTAAGTTATTTCTCTCTCTCTTTTTTTTTTTAGAAATAACAAGCTCTATAGTGAATCTGCATCAGTAGTTGTGAAACTTTAATAATTTGCTACTGATAAGATTTTTTTATATATCTATATTTTCTGTTTGAGTAATGATGATACTTGAGTCGTAAAAGTATCGAAATTAGAGAAACCTTCCAGAATTGAATTTATTGTTTTTGTTTTAAAAATAGAATGGAAAAGATCAAGCTCCATCTAGCTACAAAATAATTTAATAAAGCCACCACATTACACTTAGCAAAGTAAAGAATTAAGTGATTAAATATACAATAATATATTTGTTAAAAGGGGGTTGTCTTGACAACAATTTGAGATTGTTGATTGTTATCTATATTGGGATTGTCTAAGTATTTGACTGGTTTCTAATGGTCATATATATTATCCTAAAATCTAAACTATATAAATCTAATAATATATCTCATGAACTTAAACTTTGAGTAATTGAATGGAATTAGAGATTTTATTGATGAAATTGATTTTGACATTTTGTTGACTTATATTAAATTAAAGATAATTATTCATTGAAATTGGGTAAGAATGTCAATGCTAATTAAATAAATTCCTAGAAATGATTACTAGTTGATTAACATAAATCATAAAAACTATAATAAGGCCAAGTGAGGTATATTGATTCTGTTTAAATTAAAATATCAATACAAATAACTTACATGAGGAATGCTTGTGGTAAACTTGAGACATGTCTCTTACACATTTCATAATTCTTATAATGGTTTTAATGCAATATTTGTATTATAAAATCATATTTTTCATCTTCTTGAATAAGATTGATCATCTAATAAATTTATTGTTCAGTAAGATGCATAGATTTAGCATATAAGGAAATTTCTTGTAAAAGAATGGCTTTCTCCAATTTCATGATAAGATTTGATGAGAGATATGAACAGTAGTACATAAACTGATATCTTCATGACAGTAATGTATATTTTATTAAAAGAATTTGAAGACTATTTGTATTTTAATGTAAGTTAATATGTTAATTCAATTCATACCTTTTTACAGTAGGTAGATGGACCAACTTTTTGTAAACAGACACAGATATATGGTCATAATTTTAAATGATTGAAAGCCTGAATTTGTTTATTTGTTTGAAAAATTCAGTTTCAGATATAGTATTTGAATATAGGCAATTGCTACATCCCTTGATCTGCTTGAGCACTGACTATTCAAATTCTGTGCCCACAGTAGTTGAAATAAATAGGCAATAGTAATTATGATTAAGTAATAAACCTTGAAAATCATTGAAGATATTTTGTCATTTCATATTAATATTTTAATACAATTTATTTAACATTTTAATATTCATGTAATGCTAAAGCTTCATCAAATTTGTTAAATCTCTAAAGTACATAAGTAATTAATTTATTGAAATAAATTTTATCTTTAATTTCTTAGACTGAACTTGTCATTAAAAAATGTCTGATAACTTGACATTCATCACCAAATTGCTAGAGATCATTCTCAAGCATATAAAATAAACTATTTAGCATAATTTAATGAATGGATAGATAATTAAAAAATTCAGCAATTTTTTATTTTTATTATGGATATATATCTTGTTAAAGGAAAAATATATGTTTTTTCCCAGTCTGATAATGAACTGTAGATAATATATGTATTTATTCAAAATTTCTTAATATTTTTAAATGATTTGTAAGTTGAAGTTTAAATTTGTTGGAATATTTTTAAAGTTCATATGAAATTTCATGTAATGAATGCTGTGATATAATGTTTTACAATAGGTACTTTGACATTCCCAAGAATGAATATTATTACATCATTTATGATCCCATTAAGTTATATACTACAGATATCTAGCAAACTATGTTGAAAACTTGTTTCATTTATAATACTACAATAATCTAAGCAGGTTCACTTGTGTTGAGGGAAGTAGAATAACAATAACCAAAGTTCCTTGTGGCAATTTAGTGCTATAGAAGAATTTCACAACATGGAATGTGCAATTCTAGGATTGATTCCAATGCTGGCACTTCCAGAACTCAAATTTCTTAAGAAACTCTTGAATATATATATATATATAACTAGCTGTCCTCATGGCTTCACACACATTAGTAGAAAATTAAAACCAATTAAATATCATAAAGTTTTAGTCTATGTATAGTTTCCAAAAAAACAAAATAAATAAAAGTTATGCAAGATTTATCAACATTGGTGCAATATTTATTAAAATATTAAATAACAAACAAACAAACTTTTCAAATTTATATGTGGATAAGGAAGAATAAGAATAAAAGAAATTAATGGACAAACAATAAAGAATAAAGGATTACCGATAACTTATGCACAATAGAGCTATCTTTAATTTAAATTTACCTGATTTATTGTATTTGTTGACTACAAATTCTCTAATCCTTATTGAAATATCTGAATTATACTATAGCACCTATTGCAAACAATCAGATTCTCAGACATGGTTTTTCTAAATTACTTTTAAAAATAATAGTATGCATAATAAATTAACAATATTCTACTAAATATTTTATAAATTGTTTTAAACAATATTAAAAATAAATTACTGTAAACAACTTTAAAAACTATCCACTATAATATTTTTAATAATCCTTCAAATATATTTTTATTAGTTAATGCAATCCTTCAGCAGCCATCTTCCTAAGATCTAGATGCAGTCCTCTCAGATTTTTATTAGCCTTATAATTTTCTAGAAAATATTTTTAGATGACAAAATGAGGTCTCTGTTAGGAAAAACTTTCAAATTCTTTATCCATGTTAATAGAAAATTACTTTTTTTTTTTTCAAACACTTACATGCCATCAAATAAAAGTTTATAGTTTATGCAATTTTCCAAAACAAAAGAAAGAAAATTGTGCAAGATTCATCATGATTGGTATAATATTTATTGAGTTATCAAATAATAAACAAACAAACAAGCTTTTATATTTATATATGTAATAAATAATCAAACTCATCTCTCTCTTCATTAGGATGTGAGAATAAGAAAAATGTCAACTCCTTACCAAATAAATAGAAACAGTGACATATTTTTTTAATTTAAATATAAGGTAGTTTATGTTATATATAGAGCTCACAAAATAAGCTCTTAACAAGCTTTGCAGAATATCCCCAACCCCAGACTGGTTTCTGCTACTGGCATCATCTAAAAAATATTTTCATTAATCAATGTCAAAATGGTATCTTTTATAGATGTCTAATGAAGTAAATTGATCTTTACAATTTTATTAAGCAGAAGGTATTAGTAGTTTCTAACAATTTAAATATTATAGTCAAAGATACTTAAAGATTATTCTTAATATTATCATTTTTGTAAAGGTTCATTTATAATTAAAATATTTATCGTTTGACTCCACAATATTAAAATAAATATCACTATTAGAGATAATTATATGCTTTGTTTTTATCATGATTACAATCATTAAAAAATATATCATCTAAACTATTATTGGTAGATATAATAGTTACTTAAATTATTTTATTTATTTATTTATTTTACAATAGTCCTTTTATATGAACAATATTTAGTTCCATGTCTTGGATTCTGAAAACCATGGATAGTAGTAAACTATTTATATAAATAATATACATTTTTAAGACACACATATAGTTAATACAATGTTTTCTACATATGCATCCTACTACCAAATAAATTAGTAGTATATATATATGTAAAAGTAAACTTTAAAAAAAAAAAAAAAGTTCGATAAATATCATAAGTTTTTAAATTTTGAATTAAGAAAATTCCTTTTTCTATATTGGATTCAAAAATTATTTATAGATTGTTTTTTTATATTTTCCCCCAAAATAAAAGTTGATATGAAGTAAATAATTGATCTAATTTATTGATTTAATTATGGCAGTATAAAAATTCCATATTTATATAAAAATAAACATACATTTCAAAATTTATATTCTTATTAATAAAACAAATATATAGACTATATAAAAAATATTTATATATACATATGAAAACAGAGATAAATTATAGTGATGTTTATTTAATTTTTTTAACATATTAAGTTTTTTTTTTAAAAAAAAAAAAAACAACAACAAGATTTATATCAAGGCCAGACCTAGGAATTTTGTGAGCCTATCTAATGGCATATTTTATCATTATTTTCCCTTACAAAATTTCTTTTAATAACATCTTAAAGCCATTATGGTAATCTACAATTCTTTATGACTAATCATAAATGTTAAATCATAGCATTAGTTAATGAAAACTTATGAAATAATAAAAACTGTTCATAAAGTATATTTTTAGCAGAATGAGAGATACAATTAAAAGTAAATAAGATACTAAAACAGGCAAAACTCTCTATACAGTAGTGCCACTCATGCAAGCCAGAATAATAGCAGTTATGAGCAAGCATAAGAAATGATGATCATATGATGAAATAAGATACTATTATTAACTTTAATGTAAGCAATCAGTTTTGAGATTTTATGCAAAACCTCACTTTACTTTTGATTATCATCGCGCACACACCCAAGACTAAAATTCTAATAATCAAATCAAAGTATTATTAATAATCAATGCAAAACTATATTTTTGCATTCTTATTCTATTTTTAAAATTAGTTGGTTTACTTTTAAATAATTATCTCATTATATTTACTTCATCTTATTGTTATTGTTTTGATCATTGAACCGAAGATATAAAAGAGCAAATTTTCATAAATATACTCATCAATAAATGTTTTTAATAATAACATTTAAAAAATGTTTTATACAAATTCATATAACAGATATTTGAAAGAAAAAAAAAACAACAGCATCTGCATTGAAAATATCATTAAGGATTACCCGAGACTGGTTTTTATTCTCAAGTCAATGCCAACTCACAGCTAAATAAAGTTAGAAGTATTCTGCTATTGTCATGTCATTTGATAGCAATACTGACAATGTGATATTAAATGCAACTTAATACTATCTTATTGTAAATGATTCTGATTTTTAAAAACTATACAGAACAATGAAACTTTATTATATAATAATTTAATGAATGGCATTCTGAAGACTGGTTTCAACAGAGAAGAAATAAAATTACATTTTTATAGTTTAGTTTTGTATAATCTAAGCAAACTCTATGCAAAAGCATGGGATGCACAGTCATTGAAATAGTTTTGTGTATAATGAGAGGCCTAAAAGGTCAATGATGGTTGGTATTTGTTTATGTCATTTTGTGATTGGAATATTCAATAATTGCACAGTGAATTAAAAAATTAAAATATAGAAAATTATTTTTTTATTAATTTTTCACTTTTGTTGTTGTTGGTGGTGATAGTGGTGTCATTGTTTTAAAGTTTTTTTTTAAGCCATGAATAATTGAAACTACACATAAGGAATTTATGTATGCAGAGAAATTACTTTTATTTTACCTTTATAGTTTTTTGAATTTAATTTATTACCTTTTTTAAAAAGTTTTTTTCATATGTCAATAGCTAAAATATCATAGAACATTAAAAATAGTATGTTTTTTTTTTTAATTTTTTTTAGAAAATAGTTCATTAAATGTTTGTAGCACTTTCAACTAGTCCTGATACTATTCTGGGTATTCATAATTGTTTCAAATACACTTTTAATTTTAGCATGTACTATGATAATTCAAAAAAAAAAATTTAAGAATAAAGTTGAATTTTCAGCTGAATCAATATATATATATATATTGTAATTTATATATATTATTATCATCTGATTTACATGTGACACACTTCCTGCACTCAGATATTTGACACCATCCACTTTAAATAAATATCTTAAACATATCTTTATGTTTCAAGCTGATGTGATGAAAGAGAAGTCTTAAAAGTATGTTTATATATATATACATGTAATGTAGTTTACAAATTAATCATTTTTCTTTGAAATATAATTGAAGATTTACATTTCATTATGTTTTTAAAAAATCACCTCCAGGTAGAAAATCAAGGTGAAACAAGAAATTTAAAGTAGTTATACTTAATATAATAAACTGTTTATTTTAAAAATATATATCTTATAACTTTATATTTATTACTCATTACGAATAACACTTCAGTAATATATAATATAATAAGTGGCGTCAAGCGTTGATGGCCTAGTGGTTAGCATAACTGCCTTCCCCTTCCAAGCAACTGGCTCTGGTTCGCTGCCCGGTCAACATATTTGACACATGAAAAAAAAAAAAAAACAATAAGTGGTAATTAGAAAGAGACTAGGAATCATTACTATCTTTTGTATTAAAAAAAGAAACAATCATCTTGATTCATTTCTGATAAGTATAAAAATAAATAAGTAAGCAATAAGAAAAAGTAGTATTGATGGTAATTATATATTCTTAAAAGAAAAACGTACTTTTTTATATTTAGAGAAATTTTAAAATATCATCAGTAAATGGGCTAAAAAATATTTAAGATAATAAATATTATATGTTATTCTGCATTTTATGCTTGTTAGTAAAGAGGAAAGGTTTATATCACGTTATTTTCTAATTATTTGAAAGCTAAAATTTTTACAAAAAAGATAAAGATAAAATTTACGAAATAATGAATTAATTTTAAAATATAAGTTACTTAAAAAAAAAAAAAAAAAAAAAAGACAGAGATCATCAATAAACATTATTAAAAGGGATTTACAATGAAATAACAAATTAATCAATCTGTGAACCATGTCTTCATACATTACATGCAGGTTTTTTAGTTTATTTATGTATTATCTTATGACCCCATCTTTTCATTTCTGTAGTAGCATACTTTTTCTAAAAATACTCAGCAACCATATAATTGTAGTCTCATTACATTTTATCTTGTGTCATATCATCCAATGGCAATGTGTCTTTACATTAATTAATTTAATATAAAATAGAATATGTTTAGTCTTATGATATTCTCCTATTTATTGTCATAGAGATATTTGTAGTAGTTAGCTTTCTCTAATTCACGATTTTTGATATTTATTTATTTTTTCTAAAAAAGTACATTGAATATTATACTTTAGTTTTTGTTAGCTTTTTTTTTTTTAATCTGATAACTCTTGCAACATTTCTGAAGGTTATAAGTATTATTTGCAGAAAACAATCACATCATCTGCAGAAATCTAAAAGGCATTCAATAAACTCCATTTGGTTTTATTCCATTAGCTTCTCATTTTAATCTGCCAATTTTTTTGTAAAAAAATTTGAACATATAGAATCATTCTGTCATATATCCTTTCCAATGTTCATCTTCTTATCATCACTACGTAATCTAATTACTGCCGTTGTATTTTGATAAATATTCTTCAGAATATGGCAATATTCAGTGTCTCTCTCTTAATGATCACCATGAAAATGCTTATAGAATCAAATGTTTTTTCATACTCTACAAATCCAAAATATAATGGCATCTCATAGTCATTGCTTCTCTCCAAACTTGTTTGTGAGTCACTATGCTAAAACCACTTTTATATCCAGTTTTTTATTGTGATTGGTTATAATCCAAAATTCACTGTAGACAAATTGTAATTATTTTGACATTTGGTATATATGCTTTGTCAACAATTTTACTACTTTTCCACATGCTTTTTTTAAATATTAACAATAATTCCATTTCCTTCTTCATAGATTTAATTGTGTATATCACCTCTTCATTTAAAATACTTGATAATTCAAAAGATATAGAAATTGTAGGAGATTCTTTATTTTCTTATTCTTTATTATTTAATTCTTCATAGAATTCTTTCACACATTTCATGATATCACTGATTTTTTTAAAGAGAGTTCCATCTTTTGTTGTTATTGGTGAAAAAATTTTTCTTTGAATATCAAGATGTTGTTTAACCTTATTCTCTTCTATAGTTTTTCTTAGCAATTCACAATTATAATTATATATATATCAACTTGTTTTGTACCATTTTATAAAATTTTAGATATTTATGCTTCTTAATGGACATTTTTTTAAAAATGTCATATTCCTTTTTTTCTGCAGATACTATCAAGGTAGAACATTTAATAATAAATTGCTGCTTTTTTTTAATACCAGTTATTATTTTTGCAGTTCTTAATAGACTATCAGCAATCTTTTTATTGATTTCTATAAAGTCTGAATCATTTTTAAAGTATATTTTAAAATGATTTGAAGGGTCTAATTTTAATTCATTGGAGTGTTTCTGAACATTAAGAATATTAATATTTTCTTTTTTAACTGCTTTCATTTCTGTAGTTTTGCATTAATATGTATATTACATCTCATTAATTAGCTTCCTATGTTGAATCTACTTCTTGGGAATATTTATTTTCTTTTTTGTTAATCAAAATATATTTCAATTTGGTGTGCTTTCATTTGGCTGTTTCTATGTCCATTTCCATATAGTCTTTTTCTCAAAATAAAAATTTGTAATATACAGTATTTTGTGTGTGTGTGTGTATTCCACAACTCTGTGTCTCTTCATCTCTATCACCATAATCAAATTTACTCATAACACTTTCATTTTTCAATTGTTTATCAATTCTATCATTAATGTTTCACATGACAACTTTAAAATTTTTGTTTGATCTGATCAAAAGCATTTTATACTTCCATATGAAAAGTGTCTATTTTTTCATCATAATGAAAACTTGATGGAGGATTTCTTTGAATTTTTTATTTTGGCATTTTCCATTAAGTTAAATAATTGATTTTACTA
The DNA here is from genome assembly GCA_028023455.1 of Epiperipatus broadwayi. Taxonomy (NCBI): domain Eukaryota; kingdom Metazoa; phylum Onychophora; class Udeonychophora; order Euonychophora; family Peripatidae; genus Epiperipatus; species Epiperipatus broadwayi. The sequence goes on along the minus strand of JAQFVV010012659.1, from coordinate 886,246 downwards.
TTCTAGTATACATTCAATCTTTACAATATTGAACTTCATTTTTTAAATCCTCCTTTACTTGTGCTTCCAGTATTTGTAACTTTATGGTAAAGTACACATCCACTTTTTAAATCAATTGATACTTCACTTATTCATTCTTGTGCCTTCACTTATATATTTTTATTTCAGGGTAATCTTATTTCAATAATACATCTATATATTTAGATCTGTATAAAATTGTAATACATACAGGTATTTTTTTTCTCTATTTATAATCAATATGCAAACATAGCAAGGAAATATATCATTATGATGAAATATTTTTATATTTTTAGCATCTGATTACATAATCATTTTTTATTATGCCTTTTAATAATATTGAAAGTTCATATTACAAAATAAAAAAATCTATTTTATCAACGAAATGCATTATGATTGTGTATACTCAAATTATCATCGTTGCGGTCATTAGGAATATATTCGCAATATGGGTGTGATATTTTTCCCCCAACTAAATTAATTTAAATGTTTTTCTTTAAATAAATAATAACTGAATGCTAAATTTTGTGTACAAATAAAGTAATCTAACTTTCGTATCAACAGGACACCCCTCATTCCTTAATTACCTGTAGTAGTTATTGCTTAGTAACGTGATTGATATATAAATGTGAATTTATAAACAAGTTTGTGTTTATTATATATAATTTACTTATACTTGTTAATGCACTCATGCTGCACGCACATATTTTTATATAAGTGAGTATACATATCATTTTATTAAATAATTGAAATCATTTCTTTTCAAAAGTGAATTAAATGTATATATTTGATAAAATCTGTTAGGATCTTTTTTTCGAATTAGTCTTGTTTAATTTAAACGGATTAGGTTGAAACATACTACCAGGAGCTTGCACTTGATAAATATTTGCTAGATGAATCATTCTCTATTTCAGTTGCCCTAGGTCAACCTCGCCTTAATTAGGTACCGGGAGATTTTTTTCCTAAGAGCTTGAATTTGCTGGGCGCAGCTCTCATCATCTGCCCCCTTCGCATGCCATTGGTTGATTAAGCAAACACGAACTAACTATATCCACCCCGAGGTGCTCTGTGACCTATTTAAGGGAACGTTGCTAAAAATGTATTTCATAAAAAAAAAAAAAAGAAGTTATAACATTATTTTCTCAATCTTTAATATAATAAATAAAATTAATAATTTTATTTGCGATAAGACTACGTACAATTAAAAACAAGAAATTAATTAATTCTAATAGAGTATTTTAAAAACATAATCAACCCCTAACAACAAGAAATAAATAAAAACGTGAATAATTAATTTTAAAACTTGGAACTAAAAACGTAACTAGTCTTCTCGAAATTCTGCAAATAAACTATAATATTTTTTATTATTATACGTAAATTAATTACTTTTCCAAGACTATCTAATCTCAATGGCAAGAGAAAAAACAAATGATATATGTAACAGTTGTTGAATTTTAATTCAATTTTCTTTTCGAAAATTGTTAGACATTTTTATTTTCGCTTAGTTTAGATGGTGTGTGTTAAATGTATCTTAATATATCTTGGTCGTAATATTTAACTATTATCGATCCCCATTTTACCCGAACCAGAACTTATCCACATTATTCCAGCAATTTGGTTTATCTCATTCATGCATCTTATCACAGGATCACCATTCTTTATGCTTACATAAACTGTGTAAACAGAGGTAAAATTCTCCATTCAGTAGCCCACTCAATGCAACCCAGAGTAATCAATGGATGCAAGAAGCTTCACCATCTAATGCTTACTTATGCAATATCCCTAAACTACACATGATCTCTGTCTTCCATGTTTGCTCATAACTATTGTTAAAATAGGCAAAACTCTCTCCATACAGTAGTGCCATTCAAAGCAAGACAGAGTAATCAATGGATGCCAGAAGGCTTGAGTATAAAATTCTAACTAGTGTCTACTCATCCAATATCCCCAAGCTAGTTTCTGGCTTGTTGCCTTTGTCAGTGAAGAGCCTTGAATCTGAGAGCACTGCACCTAGATCTAATGCAACTCTCCAGCAACCACCTTTTATCTCTACATAACTACAAAACTATGAGAATAAAATTGAAAACACCCAAATATTTTCAATCTAAGCTCAATAGGTTGTGTTAGATCCTAAGATCTAGATGCAGTGCTCTCAGATCCAAAGTTCATCACTGACAAAGGCCACAAGCCAGAAACTAGTTTAGGGATATTGGATGAGTATACACTAGTTAGGATTTTATGCACAAGCCTTCTGTAATCCATTGATTACTCTGTTTTGCTTTGAGTGGCACTACTGTATGGAGATAGTTTTGCCTACCTTATCCCTAAACTAGTTTCTAGCTTGTGGTTTTCATCAGTGAGAAGCTTTGGGCCTTCTTGCATCCATTGATTGCTCTGGCTTGCATGGAGTGGCAATACTGTACAGAAAGTTTTGTCTCTGTTTATCCATCCATCTTATATAGGTCTTTTATAATGTCTTGAAATGCAATTTAAGAATTCAATTAACATAACTTTATTTTAATCCTAATTTTTTCAATGACATCAAAAGTATTTACTTGTGCTTTCAGTCAAGTATTTCATTTTCACTGGCTCCTTGTCACTTTAATGTATGTCTTTCCATACTGAAATAATCATTTTGCTCTTCTATTAAGTATTCAAATCTTAGTTTCATATAAGAGTATCGGGAAAACACATATAAAAAGTGTAATTTTTGAAGTACAGATCTATTTACCCTACAGATGAAATCATTTCTACCAAAAGCATTCCAACCATATATGATTAATTATATTCATAATGTTTCCATCTGTATTAATAATATGATTAAGTTAATTGTAAATTGGTAATTTCTAATTCATGATTAACAATCTTTATTTCCCCTTATGTTAGAAATCCCTAAACATTATTTTATTTTTTTATCTTTATTTTTAGCTCTACTTTCTTTGCTATTTATATAATACATTTTAAAGCATTAGGGCAAAAGCAATCACATTATCTACAAAATCTAGATAATTTAAATGATCTTTTGCAGCAAAAAGTTTGGAGATATAGAATCACCATGTTAATCTTTTTAATCATGCAATGTAATCATTGTTTTTTCGCTTTGATTAAAAAATAAAAGTTTTAAAGTCTTTTCACCATCCACAAATCCAATGGTAACTTATTTATTGTTTCTGTCTGCAAGTTTACATTATACTATAAATCATTTTTAAAAACATATTGTTCTTTTGGTTAATCTGAATTCAAAGTTCTCTGAAAACTAATTATAAAGATCTGCATTATCGATATGTCTGTAATTTTCTAATATTTTTTTCATCTTTTGGTTTTTTATATATCAATATTATTACTGCATTCTTTTATTGGGTATATACAATATTTATTTATTTCTTTCTTCACTGGTTTCTTTTATATCAATAATTCTAAAATATTCTCCATATATTTATTATATGCAACATCACATCATTTAAAATTCTTTGAATTTCAAAGGATATTGCACTAATTGCAAGAACTACTTTGTTTTCTTGATATTTGTTATTTCTTAGTTCTTTAAAGGATCTACACATTAGCACTTAATTATTTGAAGAACTCTTTCACACATACCATTATGTTTCACCTTGTTTTAGTAATAATGCCATTTTTTTTTCTTTTTCTTCCTAAAATAATATAACTTTTGTCCTCTTCTATAGCTTTTTTTAAATGTTTTCTTTTATACATTGCTTATCTCATTAAAAAAAATTAGTAATGTATTGTTGTATCTTTGTGCTTGTTATTTATATAGTTGTCTTTAGAAAAATATTCATTGTCTTCATTGAATTCATTCAAGTCTAAACTAGTATTAAAATCTGTTATATTTTTAAATGATTTGCAAAGCTACAGCTTAATTGAATGGAGTATTTTGGAAGATAATTTAAGGATAACAGCTATTATTGCACCTTTCTTAACATTTGTTGATTCTCTAGTTTTATGTTATCTATTTTTTTTTTAAGTGTCATAGCATCAGCTGGGACGCGAACCCGCAACCCGGGCAACTGCCTGCAAGTGCAAGCAGTCGCGCTGACCTTTCGACCACCAATGCAAGACATCTATTTTTTGTTGGTCAAAATATAATCCAATTCTGCTTTATTCTATTTATGTTTGTTTCTGCTGGATTTTTCTCAACATTATTTTTTTCTCTGCAATTACCACAAATCTCCATTCTCTTCTTTTCAGTCTCCATACCCAAATTTAACCATAGTGCTTTCTTTTCTAATATTAATATTAAATTTTTCCACAATAATTTTAAAATGTCCATTGTGTTTGATCAAAAATATTCTGCTTATTTATAAAAATCCTTCATTTCTTCATAAGAAAAGATATTGATATAGGTATTTTTCATATATTAAATAACTATTTTTGTTATTTTATTTGATATGTCATAAATTTCTATATTTTGATCTTCCATCTTTTATTTACATTGAATCCCATTCCATTAATGCTTTTGTTTATCCATTTTTAAAATCAGTTATCTCTTCATTAATGTCTCAATTTATATTATACAGTTCATCTTTCAATTAATATAATCTTTCTTTACATGAAAGTTTTCCATAATTGTAGGTAGGCAAATAAAAGGTCATTATCAAATGGCCAATTACATCGATAACTTCATGTACTAACTGGATAATAGTTTTACAGTCTCCAAAGTATGAGGGCCATAATTTATTTTTATCTCTCATGATCATAAATATAAATGGCAATGTGTATCACAGATACTTTCATACATTCATTCTGCTTTCAAGGAATATCTAACTAATACCTCAGTTCAGCACTCTCAAACATTTGAGAAGGAAAATCATGGCTTTATTTGGAATTAAACTCAGAAGTAACAGCTAATAAATTCATTTCCTGAATCAAGCACATTAATAAGAAATCCATATTAGTTTATGACGTGTATAAGCTAGAATAATAATAGTTGCAATAAAGCTAAACTCTCCATACAGTAGCAACACTCAGGGCAATCCAGAGTAATCAATGGATGCAAGAAGGTTAGTGCATAAAATCTCTATCTAATGCATACTCATCCAATATCCACAGACTAGTTTCTAGCACGTGGCTTTCATCAGTGAGAAGTGATAAGCTAGATATTAGTTTGGGAATATGGATCAGTAGGCACTGAATAAGGATTTTATGCATAAACTTTCTTGCATCCATTGATTACTCTGGCTTACATTGAGTGGTGCTACTAAATGGAGAGTTAATCTCTGTATAAATAGCTTGTGTAAGCATACTGAGTGGTGTTCATGTGATGCTCAGTGGTTTAACAGTTGCAATGACAATAATCTCTGGAATGAATATTAGAAATTTTCCTTGCCCAGTTTTTCTAAAATACCAAAAGGAATCAAAAGATTTTTCAGTTAATGACAAATTATCTTTTTGTAATTATGTTATTGTAAATAATATATAAAATTTTAAAAATATTCTCCTGCTTATAAATCAATCTTAAAATATTTGACATTAATATATTTAAAATAAGAAAACATCACACATACAATAAAATTCTATAAAACTGAGATTGAAACAAAAAAAAAATTCAGACCCAGTAGAAAATTATTCAGAGTGAATTATTTCACTTCTTTTCTTTTTTCTCACTATTTTCTTTTTTGTTGTTGTTGTCATTAGATTTAATATACAAATAAAGTTACTTTTGCCTAAATTTCTGTTTTTATTTTTTAAATATAATTTCTAACAAAGAACTGTTTATATGGATATGTGACTGAGCAATAAACTTAAAGCAAACATATTTTAAAAAATCATAGAAAAAAATTTTTTAAAACACAAAAGAAATATGCTTATATATATTTGCAAACAGAAAAAATCAACTTTTTAAATGTTATTAATAGAAATGTATAAAATACTTTATGGCTACTTTGGTTTTTATAGAGATGTCAAATTTAATACACAATATTAACAGAGAAGCAAACACCAAATGTAACTACCATAATAACAATTCAGAAATCAAATATACTAGAGTCATTTTAACAAACATTAGTAGAATACCATCTTTCTCATGTTATTAGCTAGTCAAATATGGTTCATTTTTAACTAAGTACCACTTTGTCATATTGATAACAAAGTAATTATTGATACTCAAAGGAATACAACTTTATATTAGCAGTAAACTTCATAAAGTCACTTTCCAGTCAGTTCACACTTTCAAACAACAATTAAGATATAAATTCTAATAATTGTAATAACTCTGATTAATAAATAAAGATTATTATATATATTTAACATTTAATAGCTTTTATTTATGTAAAGCAATGTTAAAATTATATATATATTTAAATTAAACATAGCTAAATGTGTATATATATATAAATAAAGGGAATAATCACTCTCCTTCAGACTATGAATTAAAAGCACTATAAATGTTAAAGAAAGGATCAAGAATAGAATAAATCAATTCTTGGAGCTCTGATGTTTATAAGCATAACTTTCTCAACATTGTTGGTAATTTACAGTAAAATTAATATATCAGTCAAATAGAATAAATTTAATAACTATTAAACACCATATTTTATCTGACTGATATATTAATTTTTCTCAAAATTACTAACAATATTGACAAAGGTATGCTTATAAACATCAGAGCTCAAGAATAGATGGATTCATTTTATTCTTGATTCTTTGTTCATCATTTAGAGTGCTTTTAATTCATATCTGAGGAAGGATAATTTACTTCCTCTGTTTATACATATATACAAGTACACTATACACAAAATAACTAGCTGAAATTGCTAAATAATTTATAATCTTTAATTACTATAAAATTTGCACTGTAGATGCCTCCCCCCTCCCATTTGATAATAATGCTAAAAGAAAATCCTTAACACAATGCCAATGACAGACACTAATAAAAATCTTTTTACATACTCAATTATTATACATAAGTGTAAATTTACAAAGTGGAAAAGCAATATATATCTCAAAGTAAATTTCAGAATTATACCCAGTGCAAATATGAATCAGAGAATCTTAAATCTTAGTTCTATGGCAGCAAAATGTAAATCAACTGAAAAGTTTTTGGAATGATCTAGAAAAACAAATTTCACACCAACAAAGATAAGTTACAAAACAAACAAATAAGTAATCTTTATTAACAGGGCATGATATAAAAATAAAGATTTTAAATTTGAGACTTGTAATCTTCTTATTCTTCATAATTTTGTTTTAATAACAAAATAATAAGATTTTAAACTTTTAATTAATATAAACAATTTTTATTTATTTTTTTCATCGCACTTTTACCTGATTAAAAAAAAAGAAACAGAACAAAATCTAATCAGGCATACATAAATTAATTTGTTTTTCTAGTTGTCACAGATGTTTATGTGGGGGGGTGGGGTAGAATTAAACTTTTTATTACTTTTCTAAAAAAATTCAAAATTAAAAAAAAAAGTTTTTTATTATACAAACTCCATATATATATAACTTCATCTAAGGCTAAGCTGTTTCCATCTTTAAGAAAATTTATCTATAGACTTCTGCTGGTCCATGAAACGTTATTCTTATTTTTACCGGTCCGCAGGTGTGAAAAGGTTGAAGACCACTGATCTAGACCAGTTTCATAACTCTATATTTATATCCAGTCTTCACAAGTAAATGTACAGAGAATAACAACAGATAATATTTGATATTCAATTTTTTTGAGAAAACATACTATATGATTCAGATCATAAGTTTCTCAATAATAGAATGACGAAACTTTGCTCACACCAGCACAATGAATTACCAACTTAACATAAAATATAAATAACTAGCTATTTTTTACTTTAAAGCAACCTTTTACAAAAAATATCAAATTTCAAATTTAGTGTGAGTAAAATATGGATATATGTAATCATTAGAAATTAATTTTAAATTATATATTTAAGATTCATGAATTTAATATTTCATGATTACTGAAGTTTATTTTGTCATTTACTGTAATATATAGATTATATAACATTTGTCTTTTGAAAAAAATAGTAATTGTAATTTAATATATATGAATAATTAAATGTATATTTGCTGTATCTTTAAATGAAAATAACATCTTTATAAATTTTTCAAAATTAATATTTATATAAAAATATTACCTGACTTTCTCTCATAACTCATAATTGATATATAATATTATTAATGATAACATTTAACATTAATTATGCAATTCCCAATTGTGACACGTTAAAAAGAATGCTATTAAATAACTTTTAACTAATACCATCCCTACTAGACTACAGTGCAAATTCAAAATGATAATTTATATTTGTTGCCTCTGATGTATGTAGAAATAGCAAATCTACAAAGTATTTAAATAAAAGTGAAATCAACTACATACTAGATATAAAAATAGCCTCCCTTTTTTGTATAGTTTTGTGATCATATTCACAGAGAAGAGTTCATTTCTATTAATTTTAAAATCCATGTGAATGAACAGCTATAAGTCAATTATATGTAATATTATTAAATACAACATTACTCACTCAATGAATAAAAATGGACTATCCCAAGTGAATATAATCTTAGTCATATAAAAAGAGATTATGTTTATATCTGGTATGTAGTTCATTTTATCCATGTTTAAAGACTTGGTAGATTTGTACCTCTATATATGGTCATTTGCATTTGAATGGCAGTCTAGCAGGGACTGAAGTGATAAAAAATAATTTAACATAACTCTATTAGTTGTGAAAACTGAAATTTCATATATATATTGAATATATTTAAACTTCTAAATCAGAACACATTTTTAAAATATATGAATAAAGACATCTGGAAAAAGCATATCCAAAATGCATTTTCACTTTGGGAGTTGCTTGTATTTTCAGCTGTCTTTACTCAAATGTTTTAAAAATGGGTTGTAGAATGGAATTTTAAATGTATCTAATAAAATCATTATAGATGAAAAAAAATCATAGCAGATTGTGGTTTTATATAGTATTTTTGCAGTAGCACAATTGGTAGACTAAATCAGTGAACTTCATTTTATAATTTATTTAATCAATTAATGGAAAGTATTTTAATCAATTTCTTTGTCAATCATTTGATCAGTGTGGTTTAAAGCAAACAATAGAATGTGGATTTAAAAATCAAAAAATTCTGGAGTGATTCCTAGTTTTAGTCATATCTATGTAAATGTCATTCTCAATCTATCCCTTGTACATTTAAATATCTCTCATCACTTTCTGACTTTGTGATTTTGATTATTTATTATCAATCATTTTATTACTTACCTTTTATTGAGATCTGTGCTTCTTTTAGATAACAATTAATATGAAATAAATTAATTTATCTATTTATTTGCATTTTTAATGATGTTCATAGTTTAAGTCATGTTATTTTTAATATTCATTTAAGTATTCCAAGTTAATTTCAATAAAATAATATTTTTGTTTGCATAGAAAATGAATTGCAATCCCTCCCCCACCCATGATAAACTGCAAAATAAGCTCACTTTAATAAAATGTTGTGGTAAGTGTACTTATGCATATGAGGGAGAGCTTATTCACAATCCATTGCAGGGATGAAGCTTTCTGAACTTTTTTTTTAAACCTAGATATTATAATCAATGTATTTACTTGAAATTGTAAAAACAATACAACACAGTTAATCTACTAGAAGTGAATTCTGCACAATCCAATCATCCTCAATTTCCAAAAACTATTCCAATAATAAATGAATACAAACAGTATTGTTTTTAACTTTGAAGTTTAACTAATGATGAAGCTATGAACTAAGTTGTTCTACATTTAGGTTGCAATAGAAAAATTATTGCCTGATTAACGCATTAACAGTGTTGAAGCCTTATAGAACAAATTTTTATTAAATTTATAAAAAAAAATTATGAGTATAAAATATTACATTATTTAAAATTTTAAGTAATAATTTACAATTATTAATATTCTATCTATTTTCAAGATTTCTATGCAAGCTATTTTATCCTCTTTGTCAATCAAAATTGATTAATGATTTATTTGAAGATATATTTTTATATTTTAAAGAAATGCTTTTATTCACATAAAAGTACTAAAAAAAAATTGTTCAGTTTTGTAAAATGTGTTGCTCACAAATTTAAAACTATTTTTTAAAGCCAAAGTAATTTTTTAAATAACATCTATTTAAATTAATAAAAAATAGTTTAATTTAAAGGGTCAAAAATCATCCCATAATTCCTAAACTTAAAATGGCATTATTTTTGTTCTAACTTAGCAGCCATTTTTAAGTCATATTATGCCACATTTAATGATACTATTATGACATAGGAAAAAAAGAAACTTCAACTAAGTTTAGAATTTTATGCAAATAATTTAGGATATGTAGTTTTTTTGCAAATATTCTTTGTAAATAAGTAAATGAAGAAAACCATAATGTATGTTATCTTTGTTGAAAGTTTTCTCCAAAATTTATTCTTTCTTAATTCTCATTTTGTTTAGAAAATTGTAAATTCGATATGTAGAATAGTGATATAGCATTTTGTTTTAATTATTTTTTCTTTAATTTATTTATTTATTTTTATTTCTATAATAATACATGAGCTGCAGTTCCATAACAAGTATTATATCCCATTTAATTATATTGAAAACTTAAATTTATTGTTTTTTTTTTTTTGCTAAAATTATTTGCAAATTCTAAAAAAAAATATATAGTCATTGAGAATTAATATGTTTGCAAATTTTTAACTAGAATGAAAATTGGAAAGTAGGTAAAAATTACGCTACAAGATTTCACAAAATGGCAGATTAACAAAAAAAAAACAAGCCCCTATATAAAATAAGTTAAATAAAAGCCTATAAAAATAAAGAAGAAATAGTTTCTTTCATTTATTATTAGCAAATAAAGTATTACAAATTACAAAAATATTAATTGCAAGACAATTACTATTTTAAATTCTAATACAGATGTAATAATGTTGATCCTTAGCAATTAGTTCTCAAGTCTTTTTGAATTGATAATTTTCTCAGATTTAGAATAACTCATCAATTTATTTATCTTTTTTCTTATTGACAATTTATATTTTTAAAGCACGAAACTGTACTAAAATCTTAAACGTAAAAAAAAAAAAAAACGAATAATTTTTTATAAACCAAAAAAATAAAAATGCATTCATTTGTTAAAGTAATTTAATAATTTCTAACTTAATAAAAATGATTAAAAATCATTTATTTATGAAAAAATTGTTATTTAAAATAAATACTGGTTCAAAAATACTGCAGTTATAAATAAAGTTTTACATAAATAAATACAAGGCAGAATTCAAAACTTTTGGGGTAAAATGATTAACCATAAGTAACTAGATTCTCTCTGCATCAAAAATGCATATTAGGAATAGTTTACCATATGCAGACATAAAATGTAGTAATAGAAACCATTTATAATAAGTGTGAGTGGAATGACATGTTTGGGTAAAATTGTCATGCTATTGTATAGATTTGTTAAAATTAATAGATATATTTGAATATTAATCAGGATTAAAAAACATAATTTTTAACCTAATCAAAATGTTTTGATATTGTTTATACGGTTATCAAAAGATTATCATTCGAAATAATGATTAGTTAAAAAATATGGCAGTTATAAATTTTTATATTTCTTTGAAAATTAAAACTGTTTAATAGAAACTGGTAGTAGGATCAATAGAAGGAAGATTTAATAAATTATATCTGATAAGACAAATAATAGTTGATTGGAGCAAGACAATACAATCAAAAATTTTGAAAAGAGAATGATGAAAAAGTAAATCTATTACCTAAAAGCTGTTTGAGTAATGAAGATGAAAATAAAAAATGCTACAAAATTGTAGTAGATGAAATTATTATTTAAAAAATGATCATTTTATAATAAATTGATTACAAAAAATGTTAAAAAGTAAATTATTTTGTTTTTTTCATGGGTAGCCTATTGAAAGAAGAAAAAGAACGATCGATTCCTTGGGAAATACGAGCATATGAGAGTAAATCAAAGTCATTACATAAGCTAGAACTTGGACTAGAAAAATAAATAAAGAAATTATAATAAGCATATAGAAAAATAATGAAGTTACATCAAATTAAAAAAATTAATTGATGATTTTTATAAAAAGGGAATATTTGGAAAATAACAAAAAGTCAAATTTGGAAAAAATGGATTGAATGGATTGGAGGTCATATAGAATTTGCACTTTGATAGGTAAAAAAATAATAATTTTTTTGTAGTATCCAGCATGATAGCTGCTTGTAGATATACATTTATAGTGAAAATGGCTAGTCTGACTGTAAGCATAATTTATAAAATTATAGATTTCAAATAAGGTATATATTTTAAGATCTAAAATTTGATTGATTTCATATATTTCTTCAGTACAGCAGCTAATTATAAATATATATATAATTTCAATCTGTGATCAAGGTGCAATATTTAGTGTGTACATACGTTTACTGAATCATTAATAAAGATGGGATTCCACCTTTATTGTTAAAAGGTTGCTTTGACAACAATTTGAAATTGTTGATTGTATTGATATTGGAATTGTTTAAGTGTTGACTGTTTTTTTAATGATATATACATATATGTATTATTGACAATATATAAATTATTTATCTCTACTCTATGTGATGCATGCATGATACCACATTAATTTATTCAAGCTATATCAAATAAGACATAATCATGATATCAAACTATTGCTCTTGAAGACAATTAGTTTACCTTATAAGGATAGATTTATATCTACAATTTCTGTAAACTGAGAAAGAGTGTTCTGAACTTTTTACATTAGAAAATAGTTTACAAATCAACTGATTTTAAATTGAAGAGTGCTTTTTCAAATCTAAAATTTGTTTGATTACATATATTTCTCTATGACAATAGTTATTTTTATACATAAATATAAACATGTATGTGTGAGAGTATAAAAATGGAAAAATAAATTAAAATTTTCCTTAGATATTTTTTGACTATCATTCCTTGGTCTAATATGTTAATCATTAGTATATATTACATCGACATATCTTTTTATATATTTTATCACAATTATCAGTCATATAATTTTCTTTAAATATGGTTAAACCAATTCCACCTATATTACCTCATTTGTGCAAAAGATACATCCAGGATTTAACATAAAATTCTGATATCTAAAAAATCATTAAATGGATGACAGGTATAATTTGATCATCACTGTTAAAGGTCATTCAGTTTTCCTGAAACATGGAATAAGTTAGATGTGTTCAATATGATTCTCATTTCAAAAATTTGATTAAATATTTATAATATGCATAGACATTAAATTTTAAATCAGAAAATAATAACTTGTTCTATAAGGCCCATTCTATGCAAGGGTGCAATGCACCTGGGTGGCACACTGTAGGAAGGAACGAACAACTTGCCTTAATAAAAAATAATAAAGAGAAATCTATAATAAATCAAATAATCAATTAACATCAACAAAATCAAGTATTGAAACAACCATTTTTTAAAAAGTTATTTATGTGTTTTATCAGTTAGACTAAGGTTATGATTACGTGTTTATTATGTTTTTGAGACAGACAACTTGGAGCATTTCATCAGCACTTTTATTATTCATATGTATACAGGTAATATTATAGTTTAATTAACAACCATCAGAAATTTACACTTCAGAATTTCTGTAGAAAGCCATCTAGTGATTGATTCATTAATTAATCACATCCTAGAATTAAATCCAATGAAATAAAAACAACTTAATTTTGCTTACTAGCAATACAAACCGGTTCTACAATTTCGGACTATCCATATCGCTTGATGGCCTGTCTCTATGCAAAAGCACAGAAATATGCTGTTTAACATAGGCCGCTCATAGATCTTACAGCCTAGTAAACTGTTCAAACACTTCCCCAACTAGCATTTGAAAATTAGCAGCAGTGATGTGTTGTGACAGTCTATATAGACGTTAGTATTATACAAGGGATTCGAACTCAGACTTTCACACGAACCTGCTCTCTATGCCATTAGTATGGAATATTCAACAGCATATGATATGAGAGTGTTTGTAGTTGTAATCACGAAAAGTGTAACAGTACGCAGTTCAAAGTATTTCGTTTTAAATGTATTGTAATTTGTATGAGTAATTACAAATTATAAGTATTTCTAAAACGTCCCTAATGTCCTTGTTAGGTGGCACAATTTAATAAATGAGGAGTGTAAGTTGCGATTCAGCAAAGTTCACGCGAAAGTCGCGCAATTTGTGAGAAGTTTTCTGTGAAATATTAATGTTTGTGAATATATAAAATCAAAGTTACTTTTTTTTCTTGTTTCGCAAGTGTTATTTTAAAAATAACGAAATGTTCTTTTTTTTTTTAAATCAAAAAATGAAAATCCAAAAATAAAAGTATTTTCAAAAAAAAAAAAAAAGCATACTATATGTATTTTTTTTATGAATAAAAATAAATCCCCCCAAAAAAGAAGGTTTTAATATATATAAAAAGACCTAATGTTTTAAAAAGAAAAAAAGTTTTTTTTTTAAAAAAAAAAAGAACGAAGGTTTTAAAAACCAAAAAAGAAAGTTATATTTGTTTTTAAAAAATTAAAATAAATCTAGTAAAAAAAAAAAAAAGCAGTTATAGATTTATTTGGAAAAAAACAAACAAAAACCCCCTGTTAAAAAATGTAAAAAAACACGGTAAAAAAAAATATATATATATATTTTTTAAATTCTCTTTTTTTAAAAAAAAACAACAACCCGGTAACATTATATCTATTGATGTGATGCACTGTGACTTCTCCTTAAATGGAGTCAGGAATCTCTCAGCAACTATGTCCAGAAAAATCTGTTAGTCACTTAATCTTCCATTCCCCACTCTAAATTTTCCCATATTCTGCTCCATTCCATTTCCACAACTCTATAGCCTTTATATTTAAATCCCCCTTATCCTTTCCCAAACCCAGCATAAAAACCAATAATCCACTTTCTGTATAATCACTTTTTTCATATTTATTCTGCCATAACTTCATTATTTGTTTTGCATTAGTAACAGCGCCATCATGCGATGTGGATCGTCCGAAGTAGGGCCTGGGTTCTTATCAATAACTTTATTTTTCTAAAGGTTGTTGTTGATTGGTTCATTTTTTTAGTTTGATTAATGATTATCATGAACACATTTTATATTCCTAGAAGATCAAAGTTTGTATGATATGAAATCTTGTCGACTCGAAATTTCCATTTTATGTACTTAATAATATTTTTGTATAAATCGCATATTGCAACAGTAGACGCATGCGAGAGAACTTAATAATTCAATGATCATGTAATTTAAATAAAGTTAATAATAAATACAAAAGAAACTATGTGTTTTATCAATCCCTATATTGTGATCCTACCAAGTATGAATGGTATATGTAGATCATCATGAAAAAATAATTTATTGTGAGATTTTTGTTTCTCAAAGACTATTAATTCAATTGTCAGATATCCAAATAATGTTAATAGATTTGTTAATTGTTATAAATTAACATAAATGACAAACACAAAAAGATATAACTATAACATATTATTAATTCTTGTTTATATAATAATCTATACTTGTTTGATATCGATTTTAAATCTACATTTCAAAGAATAGAAATTTGTTTGCCATTGATACCTTATGTAATATTCAATTCAAATGATTCTATGATGGTACTCAATAATAATGGTCTTGTTAAATTTTAAAATATTTTTATCATTAAATTAATTTTACTCTTACTATATAATATACTGTGTCTTAATGAAATTTGAGAATTTCTTAACATGGTTTAAATTGCAAACTAAAACAATTTTAACAGCTAATACTTCAATAGTTACCTCTTAATGTGATTGCATAGTTGCAAACATTATATATGTGTACAAAGACAATGAACATGTATATTCCTTCCCAAAGTAGTTTGTTGCATTGCTTGAAGATTTCTGACCTGAAAAAATTCACATCACACTTCTTAGAAGAATTCTGTGCTTCAATAACATGACCTACCTGAATATTTGGTTTGAATATTTTCATATTTAATAGCCATTAAGTATGATTAACAATTGTTTCCAAAGAAATACGAATAATATTTCTATGACTATGTTTATTTGTGATAAGACTATTTTTAATACAATTATCATTTTAAACTTGGTGCATCCTAATCTGTTCTCTATGGTATATTGCCTTTTACTATCTTCTGACTTCTTATTGTGTATTATTAGAGAATGTTCTGAAAGTGGCTGCATTTAAGTTTCTTTATAGTAGGTTTTCTAAGTAAGCAAAGTGTAAAATTAAACAATAACAGACAATTCAGATTATATTTCATTAATTTTGATAACTTTGGGATATAGTTTGCTATTCATAATAACCTAACTTTTATTGATATTCATACAATAACACTGTCAAATAAAGATTAAAAGCTTCTCTGTGTTCTGTACTTCCTAAATCTAAGGTTGGAATATGAATACAGACAAAAAATCCTCACAAGGTTTATTCTACAAACTGATTTTTAATATTGTTACACATTTGTTGATATGTTTAGAAATAGATGGAATTGAAGATATGTGATATCTCACAGCAAATTCATCATCACTGTCTTTCTAAAAAGAAATCACAACTGTGTAATTATGCCATTGAACTTCTTTGTTCTGGAAGATGTAACAGATCAGATATATATACTTTTAATTGTGTTATCATATTTCCATATCCAGAAGGATACTTATTTTTATTATTATTCATTGCATTATTTTTAGCCACCACTACTATTATCAATATTAGCTAGATTTTGTAAAATAAACCATTTTCGGCCACTTTCCTTTAGTTTTTTTTCATTTATTGCAGCAAGTAATCCATAGACATGCCAAGCATAACATTCTTTAGAAAGTGAAACTGAAAACTCCCAATTGGTTAAACCTATTTCTATTGTTTCTTTTATGAGCTTTGCATACTTCATACACAAAAAAAGATTTTAGAATCAAAATTGTCATGCTGAAATTAAAAGGTAAAAATGTAGTTATGTATTGCAATATTCACACACAGAGATGTGTCTAATGCCATGAGAAGTAGATAATTAAACCGTATATTAACTAAGATAGCAAAAGAAAAATAGAAAAACACAGAAAGAAAAAAAATGCCTGTAATAGAAACAATACTCTGTCTTTTTTGAGTTAATTACATATTCTACAAATCACTAGATAATAGTATTGCTTATTCATTATTTAGAATTAATTCTTAGATGTAAAGCTTGTTTCATTATCTTCCAAGTATACTGAGTTCACAAAATATCATATAATGTATTACCTTAAATAAAATAAAAAAAAGACAATCATTATCAATTTGTGGACTGGACAGAAAATGAAAAGCCATGCTGCCATAATTTGCTTAAGCATAATAACAAATTTAATTAATGCACCACAATATTCATCAGCAACTAAGTCATTGCTAGAACTGACCTTTAATGTTAATTTACTTAGTTTGGCTTCTCAAAGTGTAATCTTAGTGAAGTACTATTGATAAACTGATTATATTTTTCTAGTGTTGATCATTTTACTTATTTTTCTGGACTGAGCACCAAAAAAATATTGGTTGATACAAATCAGCTTTATTTGTTTTGAAGATAAAAATGCTTTTATATTCCCTGATGCCATTTCTCAATTGAACTGATCTACCTATCTTATTGCTACTTAAATGTTTGTTTTCATCTATAATTTTACCCATGAACTAGTACTTTTTATTAAAACTCTCTGTTAAATATATCAGATGATCCACAATCACAGATATTTTATTTGATGATATAGACTCTATATCCAATAATCCATCAACAATTTCAATTCCAGGCCCTGAACTTAGTTTGCAAATAGCACACCTCTTTATAACATATGCACATAATGAATAATTTTATCCAATGGCAATTCTAAAAATTTGATGTCCCTTTAATTTTTTTCAATCACTGTTCCCTATTTCTCTGGGAAATTATATATATATTTATTCAATGTTTACACACAATAGGGCTTCCCTCCTGATGAACACTATAAAACCAATCCTTAGCATTAAAAAGCAGGAAGCAGTCTTAATCTCAGAAAGCTGATTTGCATTAATCTACTTTTTATTGTCAGTCCAGAGAAACAAATAAGGGTGATTATTGCTAGGAAAAATATAACTATTATATCAATATTACTTCATTGAGATTATATTTTAACTAATCAAATTCTGTAAATAGATGATAATGGGTGGTTCTAATAATGATCCAATTAATTAATATTGTATTGGATAAATTAAACATTGTTATTATTCTTAAACAGGAAGACGTCATCATAACTTGTTATCAATTTCCATCTAACGTATGACGTGATGATTTTTCAGTTTTTCGATGGCATTATATATATATATGCATAAACTTTCAAAAACTAGCTTATTTATAAAAAACAAATCTGTTATTATAATTAAAGATGCAATTACTTTGTGAATATCATTTCCATGAAGAAAAATTCAATGGCATAACTTTAAAGAGAAATAAAAAGAAGAAAACTTGTTGTAGATAATAACGAAAATTAAAAAATATTAGAATAAACTTTCTCTTTCAGCAACTTTTAACATAACTTTCTTTATGATAGTTAGCATTTTAATTAATCACCAAATTAGTCATACAGATTTTCCCAGGGAATTTAATATTGCATCGGAACCAATGTCATCGCACAGACAATGTAAGATTGTTTTTATTAAAAAGAGATATCGATTTTATCAACTTTGTTATTTATAGATTTGTATATTATTTTACTCCATTTCTTTTTTTTAATAAAAAAAAAAACAATTTTACAAGACGTGAATTTATTATAATTCAAATTTAGCACCTTTAAAAAAATATTCAGAGAAAAGGTGAATCTCATTTTGCTATGAAACAAATAGAAATTATGCAAATAAATCACCCAAATAAGTATCTAAGGGTACTAACAAAATCATTATCGACTCCTGCCATTTATATGTAAAATATTTTTCAGAATAACCTATATTTGTTTTAGGATGCTTGGAAACATCATTACTGTGATTAAAGAGTCACTGCTAACCATCTTCTTATATTATTTTGCAAATATGACCAAAATAAAAATAATTTTCTTCTAAACTGCTGAATAAGTGATTTAAAGTATATTGACGGCTTGCAGGATTAAGTCCAATATCGATTAAATTCAACTCTCGTAGGAAATCACTTTGAAATATTAAGATTGCAACTTAAATACATTATATTCTAAACATATTTATTTAAAATATATATTTTAAATTCTATAATGACTTAAATTTTGGAATTGAATTAATAGATTTTGTTTAAAATCTAATACTTTCTTCAGCACTGAAAATTTCCAGTTTCATTAGATTTAATTAACTGCCGTAATTTGTCAATCAAAATTTATGTTCATCCCACACAGAAATAATTTAGAAAAAAAGTAATTTATTACTCAAAACCAGTATTATTTATTTTTTTTTTAAAAAAAAAAATAAATCTGCTATAGTGATAAAGTCAGACTAGGAAAATAAATTATTTAAATTCAAAAAAATTAAATATAAAAAGTGATTCAAATACATTGAAAAATTTTTTCTCACACATATTTCTAAAACAAAACTCAATTTTTTCATATTAGAATTTCTTCGTTTGTGTTTTAATTTTTTTATTTTTCTGGTTTTAAATAAAACTTTATTACGGTCTATTTCTACTATTATTGCAATTATGGCGAATATTAATAAGGTTTATTTTGTTGTTTCAATCTTACAATAATAATGTTAATCTTAATTTAAAAAGGCTTTCTATGTAGTCATAAATCTCTATATGATGTTGCATGCATATCTTAATATGGAATTTGGCATGGATTAGCAGAAGTCTTGCACTTGGATATAGTTTTATCTAAGTATCTGAGTTTGAATCTGGGTTGGGTAATACTTAAAGATATTTTAGGTTTCATTCAAACTTAGTATTTTTCTTTCATGTAGCCAACTCATAATCAAATCAAATCTTAGAGGGCAAAATAAATACAGAAAATTTCTCAAACTTTCACCATCTGACAATTGACAAACCTATTGAGTAAAGCCATTTTAATTGTTCCTATATAAGGAGATATTCAAGAAGCTGTGCTATGTCATTTATTCAAAAAACTTTAATAAAAATTAAAAAATGAAAGCAAAATGAATATCATCTGCAAAAATAAAATATAATTTTAGTTCTATTGTAGAGGACTCCATTAGAAAGTGTATAATCTCTTAGTTTCTCTGTGATGATTTAGAAATAATCAGTTAGGATTCTGCTACATTCAGTAATATTAAGGTAGACTCTTTTCAGAGGATGTCTGAAGCTGTTACCATATCTGCATTTTATAACTATTATCAGTATAGAAATAATTCAACTTATTAAACATTAAGCAAAAGACAATTTTCAGTGACATAATTTGAGGCAATATGGTCTACTCTTAAGCAAAGAAAACATGATTATTCATAACTTAATATTGTCATTGATATAAAATCACGTTCGATTTCATAGATATTTGTTAATTTTGACTATTTATATTACAGTTTATATTGTCATGAGTAGGTATATCACTAATATAATGGAGTTTGATTTTTTTTAAAAAGATAAAGTACAGTTTTTTATCCAAAATTTTTTGTTTCTCTTACCTTACACCCAATAAAACACATTTTAAAAACAAAAGTTACAGTGTGATCCACAGTCTGAATAAGCTTTGGTCCATCAAGAATTTATATGCTCAGTTCTAGAACATACCAACTTCAATTAATTTGGTGGTTTTTTTATTTCACAAATGACAGAAAAAGATAATGAAAGGTTTTGATTTAAAATCCTACAATAATTTGATTTAAAAAGTGACTCTATATAAGCTTTATTTAGAGTTTATTAATCTAAGTTGGAAATTCAAATATTGTATTAAATTTGCATCATTATTATTTGAGTTTAATAAGATATATGTGTTTAGAATTATTACCCACACATATTCTCTGATTATTACACAATGGGTTTATTATTACAGTATTTATTATCATAATCTTTCAACAGCATATTAATGTTATTAAAGCGGAGGTCTTCTCCATTTCTTGAGCCCAGGATAATCACATTTGAAACGATATTAGCCATTTATGTAAACTAATAGTGATTGTTCAATTGAATATTATTTTCTGTAAATATTTTATTATTAGATTTGATGGTGATGAATTCATTTCTTAGGTTTCAAAAATAGCACTAGTTTATCCCCCCCCCCTTCAATTACTCTTAATTCTGAAATTGACTCTTACAATAGATTTTTTCACACTAGTAATGTTAGAGTAATATGAGCCAACTGTGCTGTAAATGTTGTTAATCATCATATTATTATTTAGTTATAAACCCACTAACTTTTTTTATATATATCTTTCTAAAAAAGTTAACAGGATATACTGAAACTTCACCATTTCATATACAGCCGCATGAAAATGTTACCAAAAAAAGTCACACTTCACATAAATCAGAATTATTTGAAAACACATTTTTTACCACATATCAGGATGGCCGACATTTTACAATCTATGCACCATTTTTTCATACATGCACTATACAACATCCATTTTTGTATAAATTATAGTATGTCATAAATAAATAATATGTACCATTTTTCTCATAATATAATAATATACTATAAAAAAATCTAAAGTTTAAATAATTAATGAAACTTCCGAGTAAGTTTTGCTTTTATCAGACTTTTGATATTTGGAGTTAAGTTTTTCAAATTTGAATCAGTTAGGTGTGACCTTGTTTTTTTTTAAATCAATTATATGGATAAAAATAATTTTCATTAAAAAAAAAACTGCAAGTCTTATAAAAATAAACAATTTTAAAATTAAAGTTAAAAACAATTACAGTCTTACTCTGGATTAATAATTCAACACTACACACATGTTATTCATGAATTTGAATGATAAATGTGTAATATATATATTTTTTAGTTTGTTTCATTGAATTTGATTTTTTTTTCACCAAGTGCTAAAAATATGTTTTCTGATTATCGTTACTTTACACGATCTAGGTTTTTTTTTCATTTTTAAAATGGGAAACCAATAAAACAAATTTGTCTCATAATTGTCATAGATTGATCATTACTATTTTGCATCATATTTCCTTTCCAAATAATGAAAAATCAGTTTTCATTCAAAAATTTATCTGTCTATGTATTTATTCATCTAACAACTTATTCATCCATACATACACACACAATTAAATCCTGAAAGAAAATTCACGTTAAACTTCTTTTGTATAAAATAAATTATTAATAAAATGCACTTTTAGCATAATTGTTAATTATTAAATTTATATTAGAGATTTAATACAAAAAAATATTTTGAATCAAAGTTAGATCATAGATATAGTGGAGTTTCCATTATTTACTATATTTTCTTCCAAAATTCCTAGCAGATGGCATAAATTAGTGGATTATAATGTTTAAATATTGATTACTGTCCTATCACGCAAGTATATCTGCCCTGTATGTTAGTAGTACATTTCAATTCACACATAAATGTAAAACAGATACTTTTAAATGTAAGAATACATATCTATTTAAAAATTACAGTGAATAGGCAAATTAAGATTATAAATATAGTTTTAAAAAATAGAATACATATGTTTACATGATATATGTACTAGAATGTATATATACATATTTATTCAACAATACTTCCTCAAAAAAATTAAAACTTAACTACTTTTTTAGAATTATAAAATAATTTTTTTCCCCCTCTTTTCCTTAGTTCATGAAAGAACCATTCATTTTTTTAAATGGCCATTTTTTTTGTTAGAAATTAAAATTAATAATTATGATTTATCATTTATAAATTGTATTTTGAAAATTCTATGACCCTTAGTACAATTGCTATAATCCTTAGCTTTATACTTTAAAACAATTTCAAATAAAACCAAATTTTTAATTTAAAAAAAAAAAAACAGAAAGTGAAAAAACAACTCATATCTTTGTTAAATTTCCTTATGAAAAGAAGTTGTAAAGATTGTAATTTTAATGAAGTAATTATTTAAAGAATGAAAGTTTAAAGAGTGCAAAGGTCATGCAGGCATTAAGACAATGGCAAGAAAAAAATATTTAGTGTTTTCCTGAAGATTTGTGATATTTTAGTTGTATTTATATGTTGGATTAATGGTTAGAGCTCTATCTTAAGATTCAATATTCAAGAATCTAAAATTCAGGTTTGATTCCCATTCTAGTACTGTCCCTGGTCAGGCCAGAAACACCTGAAGAAGAAAGGAGAATATCATTCGAAATATTGTGTATATACTAATCTGTATGCTATTACTAACAGCTGAATGTAATTGGAATATTTAAATGAAGTTAAATTTTTCAAAAGACATTTAATATTTAAAATTAGATGGAAATAGTCCAATATACAAATATAAAAAAAAGATATGTTTAATCATTAAATAAATTTGAAGTTACTTAGTAAAAAATATATGAAATTTAATAATTTCATGTTTATTAGGTAATTGTTAAAATGTGACATCAATTATGTTAAATAATGGATCTTATTTATAATTATGCAAGAAACATGAGTGACATGTTAGCATAAGATTTTGAGAGGACATTGGAAAAAGAAAGGGCAAAAAAAAAATAATGCATACATAAAATTTATATCTTTCAAATGTATTAAATTTTAATGTTATATTAATGTTCTGTTTATTAATTTTATTTGAATAGTGTATAGTAAAATAGCAAATACAGTTTTTTCATTGCATACATTTATATTTTTTATCAGTAAAAATCTTCACTTTATATTAAAAGTTAAAAATATAAAAACATATTTTTTTCTTCTATCTTAATGATATTAAAACAGGCAAAACTCTCTAAACATATTGCCACTCACTGCAAGCCTGAGTAATCAATGGATGTCAGAAGGCTTGCACTGAGTGGCAATACGTTTAGAGAGTTTTGCCTGTTTTAATAACAGTTATAAGCAAGCATAGGAAATGGTGATCATGTGATGTTTATTATTTTAATTATACTAAAACAAAAGAAGTGACATTTTACATAGTTATTTGCTTCAAACAAAGTTTTATTTAACTTCTCAGCTAGTTTCAATTATGAGATAAAAGCAAATGTAAAAAAAAAAAAAATGGACGTTTTTATGAACCAATATTGTAAACAAGTATACCATTTTAACTTCAGAAGAAAATAGAGATAAAATCTATGAAAAAAAATTAAAGATGAATCCCAATATATATAGCATATACTTTTAAATTAATACAGAATTTCCCACCAGTGTTTGTAACAAAATTATAATTGTTAAACATAATGGAACAATTTCTTTTAAAACATATAATCATTACAATTTCACATATAAACTAGATGCTTGCTTGAGATTCTGGATAATGGTATTTTATTTGTAATTATAATCTGATTATTTCCATCATCTAATTGATTTATCAAATGTTTTTAAAAAATGCAAAGCTTTGTTTACATCTTTTTAAATACTTTCAATTATAACAACAACCCCTATGACTACTAAAACTTATTTATTTTCTATATTTTTATTATATAGGGTATATGAGCACAGACTTTCACACAACCCACCACTCTATCTCATAATACTGATACACTTGAACACATATATAGACACAAGTATATAGTAAACCTGTGTATTTCAATTATTATATTTTTATTATAAAATCAAGGCTTAACTAAGTCATGAACGTAGATAATATTTCCCCACTATCCTATTAATTTTATACTCTACCATTATTCAATTATAGTCTCAAGTTTTTCTGCAGTATATGAAAATATGTAATCCTTTTTGTTTAATTGCTAGTTTTTATACAGACTAATAAAATATACATGTATATTAAAAAGTAAATTAACTTTATAAATACGCTATTAAGCCTAAAACATTTAATTGCTTAAGGATATTTATTTTAAATAATTAAAAAAACAACAATCCAAAAACAAATATATTTAATGTTTAGCCTTTCTGATCAGATTTTCTAAGTATAGTAAAATAGTTTAAAATGTGATACTAAAATGCGCGAGGGAGGAATCTCGAAATTATCATTGTGTTTGTAGTGTTATTATTATTATTGCACTAACGTTTCTACAGACATCATTAACAATGAATTTTAATTTAGTTTTGGCTAGTGTTTATATAGTGCAGTATTTGTGTAATAATCTTTGCCCTACATAATATAGTTCAATGGTAGAACGGCGCACTCCAAAGCTTAACATCAAAGGACCGCAGTCCATTTACATTAACTTCTGGTGTTCAAATTTCTGAGCAACAAAACTTTCGATTATTAATCTTTGAATTAAATAAATATTATGCTTGGCTTCATTAACTATTATAATTTTTATGTACAGTGACAAAAACCATTTAATAATAAAGTTTATTAATTTAAAAAGTAGACAGTAATGTCCTATTGCTTTTATATCTAAAGCTGCCTTCAGGCAAAATGCTTAATATGTAATAATATATTTACAAAATTTCCTAAACCCCGCTAGATATATTACCATTTTTATTTTATAATTAATGAAACAAAATTAAATATGGAAGTATAATTTTATTTCATTGTTATTAATATTGGGAGGGAGGGTGGCGATTTGCACTGATTTTCTTTATTGCCCCCTTCCACCTCAATTCTCAAAATAATTAAAAATCTTAAACTATATATTTAATGCGATTATACAAAAGTGAAATATTGTTTGACTTCAATTAAAATTTTAGATCTGATTGAAACTAATAATCAGAAAATAATAAATTCTTACAACAGCTATATAAATATCAATTTTTTTTTTATATATACATAAAAAGCCTTTTTCA
Organism: Epiperipatus broadwayi; assembly: GCA_028023455.1. Taxonomy (NCBI): domain Eukaryota; kingdom Metazoa; phylum Onychophora; class Udeonychophora; order Euonychophora; family Peripatidae; genus Epiperipatus; species Epiperipatus broadwayi. The sequence continues at coordinate 860,417 of JAQFVV010012659.1, read as the reverse complement.
GCACCTCTATTAGGTGCCCTTTTCAAATGTTAATAATCTATTACGCTAACGAACAATTATAGACATAAAACCATCTAGTGTACAATAATGAAATTAAAATACTCAATACAATATAAATCATTAAAATAAATCAAAACCTACATGTAAATCCAGTAATTACAAAATAATTGACTATATCATAACAATATAATAAATAAAATAAATTACATGCATTTTTTTTTTTACAATTATATATATGTCAATTTATATAATTTTCCATTCATTTTTAATTAACCAATTATTAAACAAATTTATACAAGTCTTGTAAATATTCATACAATTATTTTTAATATATTTGTCGTCTTTTTTTGGATCTTTGATGTATTTTAAACATTTTTATTTTTTGTAGCATCTGTTCTATACCCATATTTTAAGTAATGAATATGTAATGCAGATTTATCATTGGTTAATTAAAAATGAATGGAAAATTATATTAATTGTAAAAAAAAAAAAATGCATGTAATTTATTTTATTTATTATATTGTTATGATATAGTCAATTATTTTGTAATTACTGGATTTATATGTAGGTTTTGATTTATTTTAATGATTTATATTGGTTGATTAATTTCATTATTGAACACTACATGGTTTTATGTCTGTAATAGTTCATTAACGTAATAGATTAACACTTGAAAAGGGCACCAAATCAGGTGCTGAAAAAGGTTTTATATATATATAAAAATTGATATTTATATAGCTGTTGTAAGAATTTATTATTTTCTGATTATTATTTTATGGAAGAGCAGCATAAAGATATTTATTCTTTTCTGATTGAAACTGTATATTTCTATACAGTCCCAGTAATTCAATAATAGCATACAACCCAAGATGGTATCTACAATAAAAATATATATATAAGTCAGTTTAATTAAATAGAGAGGTTGGCAGTTATGTTTGGTGAATTGCAAATGTTTACTTATTAACAGTACAATTAGTGCTTGGAAAGAAATCCTTTCTTTTGAACCTTGATACTTCCAGTCCACAGGTAGTTTGCCTTGTCTAACCCTCTTAAATAGATCTCCAAAATTTAGCCAGATCTTCTTACTGGAAATAAATTCACTAACCTAGCTCTCCAATTAGCCTGTTTATGCCACTGGCTATTTTATTTTATTTTTATCAGACAGCTGCATTGTATGTTTAATCTGAATTTGATAACATAATTTGGACAAGAACATTATTTGAAGATGAGTTCACAATCTTCCTTTCTTTTGAAAAAAGAGTTTAGATAGCTAGCTGGATTTTGGTTTCATTTTTTGGCCTAGTTTCATCATTATTATCAACAGGTATAGGTATACATTTGGTCTGGGCTTAATCGATACTATGCCTACGATGATGGTATCCATCTAAGGTTTATAAATTATCGTAATTGGACCTTTTAAATTTATAATTGATGCTGGAACCTTATAGATGGTCTCAGTGAACATATGGCATAGGACTTGGATATCTATCTGCATTTCAGAAATTTTGTTTTTATGACCAACTAACTGGCTAGCCTAAGGATTGTCACATTATCTTATGAACCCTGTTAAATAACAGTTCAACTAAATTTTAGCCTGTAACTGTGCTAGATATAATGTACTTGCTGTAGTTTTTACTTTTATTTTTTGTCTTTTAAGCGATCTTTAGCCTGACCATTGTTCTCTGCATAAAATGATATGCTGAACACTTGTTTTATATAACTGCTAGCACAAGATTATTTGAATAGACTTGCTGTGAAAATTGTGACATAATTTGATATTGTATCTTTAGGTAAATCATAAATTTCAGGTGGTCTACTGTTTCAATGGATGTTGTGAAAAAGAGCACTGATACTTTAACCACTTCTAGATGGATATGCATTTACAATTATTAATAAAAACTTGCCTCTCTATAGACAAGCATAATCAATATGGATTCTTGTTCATGGACTCTCATTTTAGGCAGTGATACATTTTATTCTTTGATTTATTTTACAGCTCCAACATTTATGTGCCTTAGACTCAATATCAGTGTCCAAAATAGATTTCCATATATAGGCTTTAGTAAGCAATTTCATTCTTTAAACTTCTAAACATTTGAGAGTGGCCATCTGGAGAAGTCACTACTCTTGATCCCCAGATGGTTGTTTTAGTTTTTTGTTCAGCTAATTTCGATGAATTCATTTAATTAATTTTTGGAATACAAGGTGATCAATGATCTATTAACCCACTGTTTCATTGTTTGTCAGTGTGCTTGTTTGTTATTTTAAAGGATTGACTATTTGATTGTGAGTCCTTTGCAGTTAACTGACTTAAAACATCTACATTCTGATAAGAAGCCAAACCACTCATCATGCATAAGGAGGAATTCTGGAGAATGCCTTTGTCTGATGCAGAAAGTCTCAACAGTAATCAGTGATTGGTTTACAAGAAACTACTGTATTTATATATAATTATTCTCAACTTTAGTTTATCATTTTGAAGCAAATGTTTTAGGAAATTATTTCCCACTATTTTTGTGAGATAATATTGCATCAAACCCAGAAGTGTTAGAAAAGCTTTTCTGGATCAGATTTTTCAATTTTTAAAAAGTTCTAACATCCTTGACTTTTTACTTCTAGACTGCTTTTTGTCTGTTTGGTCCAATGACTTCTGTTTTATGCTGAAGAAAAACTTTTCACAATAATTAATAAGACCTAAAAATAATTGGAACTCTCTTTTTTTGTAGCAGTCCATGCCTTTTTGATTGCTTTAACTTTTTTTAGTTAGATGGAAGTTTTTTTGCATCTATATTAAATCCCAGAAATTCCAAGTTCTTATGTTTCAAATGTGTACTTTCTTCCAAACATATAATACTGGAGACTTTGAGCATATGTAATAGTTTATTGATGAATACCAGAAAAATCATCAAAATACAATAATTCTCAGATATTGTGACACATAACTGACTGACTACTTGCAGGAATATTGCTGGAGTGATAGATATCCCAAAAGGCAGTTCATTTTTAATAATCCTTCATGGATAATAATTGCTAATATTTTTATAAACTAAACATTAATTGGCAATAAGTATGTTTTAGGTCAATTGTGGTAAGACCCTTCCCCAGACAGTATGGAGAGGATTTGATTTGCTAATGGTAGAAGATAATTGTCAACTGACTGTTCTTTGTTGATTGTACATCAGTAATCATGACAGATAATAGGTACCATTAGAGTAGCACATTGTGATCAGGCTATAGTCTCAATGATCCATTCAGTTAGCCATCTGCCCATCTCAACTTCCATTTTAGCTCTCAAGGCAAATAGCAAGCTCTGCAATAACAATTCATTAGTTTCCCTTTGATTATTTTAATTATACATGGATAGATTGTGCTAGGCACACACTCAGTTTGTCATCAAACACAATTGGTTAGGTTTTTTTAAATTTTTTTATATCTGTAACCAGATTCATTTTAGTCACAGTTTATCCCAAGTGACTGAACCAGTCATAGATTGCTTTGTTCAAACCAATACAATAAGAAGCAAAAATATAACTTTGTTAAGCATTGTAACTTTTACTTTTGTTTCACTCAAAAGTGGAATTTGTTTATCTTGGTAATCAGTAATCATTCTACCGCTACCATTCAGCCATTGACTTTTTTATTATCCTAAGTATCAGAGACATTATTATCAGCATATCAGTAATTATAATTTGATATTTAATATATCCAGGACCAAACTGACAGTTGGATAATTATATAATTTGTTTAAGACAAACAAATGCAAACAATAATATTAGTAGAATAGAATTAGTAAATCAACTGGCTAATTGCTAGTTAAACACAAGGTCAATCTAGATCATGTAATAGTTCTTATCTTTGTAGATAATTAATATCTACATCTCTTTACAAATGTAATTCTGTAAGAACATTCTGTTCACATACAACTCCTGAGCTAGTTTAATTAGATTATGACTAGAGCTCTTCTTTATTGCTAATACTTTTTTCACTCTACACTTAAGGGTTTTCTAATCAGCTTTCAGCTCTACTGCTCTCTTCACATTACTACTTCTCTCAACATTCCTGACTGAACTGATAGAATACCATTTTAAGTTTTGCAGGCATTTTTATCCACTTTGCTAATTTACATAAGGTTAGATTTTAGTGACATGCAAATTAGCCTATTGTTTCTTGCAATAAACTTTTTTTTCTTTCTGCATATCATTATTATTTCTGGAATACCCTAACAATGCCTATATTGGCAAACCTGTACAAACATACATAACTTTACTAATAAAGACATATACCTCCAGTCAATATACAACAAGATTCAATGGCTGAATTAATATCTCACACATTTTATTCTTTGGGGTTTTAAAATGACCTCTTCCATCCTTTTCTGTTTTTCTAGGATTTTTTCTTTTTTAAGCATGCAGTTTAAATAGGGTCAACAAGATTAAAATATTTGCAAATGATATATTTATGTGGACATTTGGATGTAAGTGCTATAGTTTGTTGCATCTATAATAAACTTTTGCAATCATATTTGTAATTTATTTTGGCAGTTTTAATATTTTTAGCTCAAGGTTTCTTATTTTTGATCAGTTGGGTATTCATTTGATCCAGTTTTCTAACCAACAATTTTAATTATAGAGTCAGCATCTTCTAAAGGAACCACTAGACTCAGCTAAAATCAAGAGACTACAATATTAAAAGTAGTGCTTGACCCTGAGACTAAAATTTCATTATGAAAATCAAATGGTATCTCACTGCTCCTTTAGGAAATCTTTAATCACCACAACTCAACTAGTATTCTGAGCTCAGTCTCAAAATCTCTAAGCTTTTCTTCCTTCTTTAAATACAGAGGTTGAAGTTGTACTTACATAATATAGTTAGGGGTTTTGGACAAAAATACTTTTCCAGGAGAGACATTACATTATCAAAATCTAACTCAAAAGAAAGCATAGGAACTGGATGAAAACATGAGATTTTGATATGTTGGAGAAGCACAAATATTTGTCAATAATTTTAATTCCAACTTTTAAATTTGGTTTGCCATAAGACTGCCCATATATGTTGACTAATTTTCCAAATTTCCAGAATGGAACTCTTGCAGAAAGTCAATTTTTGCCATTTTTTTTTAAAAACAATGATAATGAGGATACTTTTTGTCAACTGCACCATTTCTGTTGTGGTTTTATTTATATTGCTTCCTGAATAATATTCTGGCCATCTAATAATAACACATAACTCACTAAATGAACGTTAAGATATTTATCATAAGTATTTACAATAACCAGATATATATCCAATAGTTTAAATATAGAGGTTTGCCTCTGTTACAGCTCATAAATGTTTTACTATTAACAGTAGAATTAATACTTGGGAGAAAATGCTAAGATTCTCCTTTTGAAGCTGATAATTCCAGTGCATGGGTGGTTTATCTTGTGTAAAGGTAGGATGTCAACAACTAGTAGTTTCCTAATCCAAACTTAAGTATGTCTCTGCATTCTAAAAAATGTCAATAGGCACACTGACATGTAACATCTGATAGTTGTGTAACTAACCTCTCAAATGAACCTTCAATAGGTAGCCATATTTCCTTGCTTATTGGAAATAAATAAATTCACTGATCTAGCTCTCCTATTGGTCTGATTATGCTATTGGGTATTTATTTATTTTTGTTGTAATTTTATTGATCAGCTATATTATATGTCCAATCTGGCCATGATAACATTATAATTTGAATAAATCTATTATTTAAAAGTAAGATTAAAAACAGTTCACATTAAATTAGAAAAAATATTACTGCTTATATCTGAACTTTATGAATTCTGCAAACATGATATAGGCAAACAAACAGATATTAAAAAGCAGGCTAAATTTTAATTAGCATTTTGTGTCATATATATGAACCAAAGGTACTACAAGTCATAGTAATTGCATTCACAATTCTTTGATTTTAATAAATAACAATGCCTAGTAAGGTGTCTGTATATCTCTAGATTCAATTTGAGACATTCGGTGGCAGAAATTACTAGGTAAAAGTCCATCTACCACTCTTGAATCTTGCATTTTCACAATGAATGCTCTCCACTCTTCTCTAGTTATCTCCTATAATTTCCAAGTAGCAATGCTATAATCTACTTAAGTTATTTTTACATTTCTAAAGAAATTAATCTCATGTTAATGATTTAATTAAGGTCTACTATGTAATTAGTAATTTGTTTTATATGAACAGAAACAATTTAATTAACTTTAAATCTATAGGGGTTCCTAAACTGTTATTTACATATATTTCTTAATTTATAAAATCTCAATAGTTGAGGTTAGGAGATATAAAGTTCTGAAGAAGATTGCCAGGGCAATCGAAACTGTAAACTGTAAGAAAGGGTGATAAATAAAGCATTGCGTAACAGTAGTAAAGTGCTCAGACAATTTAGTATTATATGGTATTATATGTATAGTGTTATTTAATTAATTAATTTGCATATCAAAAAGAAATCTTTGTTTATTTTCATAGATTTTCAATTTGTTTTTAGATTTTTTTAAAAATCCATAGAGTGAAAATTATCATATTGTTTTGATTTGTTGGTTTAATTATTTACCTTTTAATAAGCATATTATTAATGAGATAAATTTATATAGCATATTATAGAGGGAATAAATTAATGTTTAAATTTTCAGCAGAGTTTAAGTCACTTAAAAAACAGGTTTATAATGAAGTGGGGGCACGATTAAAAATTCACTGCTAATAGTATTTGCTTGTGATGTTTTGCAAAATACAATACCCAGCAATTTGATTTGTGAACTAAAAAATTTAAAAATGAAATCATGGTTAAAGGATGACAGATCTTTTCAATACATATTAATGTGAATGATTTTACAATATTTGATATTTATTTCAATTTTCAGAAACATACTTTAAGACAGGAGTGGCTCAGGGGCCACTTTATGAAAGTGAAGGGCCATACTTTTTTTCATGGCACAATAAACACACTGCTTTATTCCCTGTATTACCAAAGAAATATTTGTTTGTTCATTTTTCATTAAACACACGACACTCATCAATGATTTTACATTTTTTCGGAGGGTTCATGGTTTTACTAAAGTTAGAAATGTAAATATTTGCTAATGCAAAGACAAAATTGAAATTTACCAGATCAATTGGAAAAACACTGCACATCGTATCTACACTGCGCATGTGTATTAATATGGCCATCCTAGTGGAAAATACGAGACAAATCTTCGGTCGCGCATGGGACAGAAATCTCAGTTCAAGGTGGATTTTTCTGTCTTGGTGGGCCGCATAAAAACTCTTAGCAGGCTACATGTGGCCCTCAGGCCACTATTTTCCCACCCCTGCTTTAAGACATTCTAAAGATGTGAGAGATTTGTAATGGAAGGAGTGAAAAGATATATTATTGACTCTTTGGGTACCCTTTATTTTTCTCTATTGAACTCTTTCCGAGGTCAAATTTATTTTTCATATATATACAACCACCATTAACATGCAAGCATTAGAAATCCCTATTTTATCTTTATATACAGATTGTCAAAAATTTGATTAGAACCTTTCAATAGAAGAAAATCATGTCTTGAAGCAAACTAAAACAAAAATAACCATTTCATATATATCTCATCTAGATACTAGGAAGTATGCACTGTAAATCTATTAAATTCTTATTACATTAATTGCAGAAAAAAAAAGATATTTTAAAATTAAAGACTAAAAATGTAGGAATCTCTAATCAAGAAGTCCAAACAAAATTATTGAGTCACAATACTTTTTTCTTTATCATTCTTTAACCTACGTAACACTAAAATTGCATAACTATTTACATTTTATCCCATTTCCATAGAATTATTTTTGTCTTTTCAAAAACTTTAGTTTTAAAGCAATGCTTATTATTATCTAATCTAAATGTAAAACACTTTTTGCCTATTCATTTAATTTGTTAATTATTTTGCCATAAATTCAAAATTTATACCTTACACTCTGGTAATAAATAGCTGATATTTTTTATACTTTCAATATATGATCTAAAAAACAAATCTCCCAACTTATTCCATTAAATTAAATAAATAATCACACGGTTTATTGCTTGAGAAGTCATAAGAAATTTGAGCACTAAAAAAGAACTATGTAATCCATAAATCTTAAGCTCCAGAATCTTTACTGTACTACTGCATTAAAATATACAGAGCAGTTATTCTTTTTATAAATATATTCAATTTTTCAGTATTCCTTCCATTATAATATCTAAAATATAAGTTATTACGTTCTTTACTGTTATTATACGATGACTCAATTCTGATAAATTTGATTGTTTTTTAGGATTCAAATTTTTTGCATTTCATATTTGCTCTTCATTTATCTGCCTTTTATTAGTAAAAGTTAATACGCTTGATGCATATAGTGAAATTAAAATTCTTTACTTGAAATAATTATTCCTCACAGCTAAGTAAAAATATTCTCATTTGCAACAATGAGAAATTTTTGTAACTTATTCATTTTCTTTTTAATACATAAACTGACCCAAAATCTTTCTTCAATTCTCTCAACCACTTTTTTGCTTCATTAGATTTTCCTTCTAACTTAAAAATATTTTAGTGTTCTATTATTATCCGTAAATCCCAATCTACTTGCAAGAAAATCAAGTAATGTATCACATGACTTAATTTAATAAGCTTGTATTACAAATGTTATATAATAAGCATGCCAATAGCTCTTAACAAGCTTTTCAGAACATCCCTATCCTGAAAGCGGTTTCTAGCTCTGGCTTTCATCAATGAGGCACGAGGATATTCAAGCATTAGATTTAAAATACCAGGTCAAGTCCAGCACTTTATCCAATGATTAACTATTTAAGGAGGAAATTGAAATTTTCAGACATCCATATGTCTTCAAATCCAGTTATCTAAGTTAAATAGCCATATGGGATTGAAATAAGTTCAGATACACCATATATTAATAGCTTTAACAATATAAAATTGCCAAAGCCTTAAGAGTGGCTATTTAACTTAGATCGCTGGATTTGAAGACATATGGATGTCTGCAAATTTCAGATTTTCTATTTAATAGTTAAACATTAGATAAAGTGCTGGGCTTGACCTGGTATTTTAAATCTATTGCTTGAATATCCTAGCACCTCATTGATAAAAGCCAGAGCTAGAAAACAGTCTGAGGCTAGGGATATTCTGTAATGCTTGTTAAGAGCTATAGGCATGCTCATTATATAATATCCCAATCTACTATACATTTGATTTATTTTGATGCACATTAAAACTTGATCTCACCTTGAATTATTTCACTCGCTGTCTGCATATCTATATCCAAAATATGCCTTCCTATTTCTCTCTTATACATTATATCTAAGACATGGATATAATGGTCATTTCTTCATTATAAAAAAAAAACTGTTTTTTTCTATCATTTATTATCATTATTTTTTTTTTTGCTTTACTAATTTCATTATCCATCTTTGTATAAAATCTCCAAATGATATTTTGATGTCTTTCCTATATTCTATACATAAGAATAGCCGCAAAAAAAAAAGAATCCTGTATAAAGTGCAAAATCACTCATCATCCATTAAAGTATTTCAACATTTCTTTGCAAACTTTCTATTTCCACTTCTATTTCTTTTAAATGTAATAAAAACAATGTAGGAGAGATAAGATATTTTCCCCTAAACTCTACGCTACTTTTAAGGTTAACAGATTCTATATTCCTAATTAAAAATAGTAATTATTTTCACATACAGAAATTTCTAATCAGTTCCACTAGAGCTACATCAATTCCATATTTAACAATTATTTCTATAGTCTATTTTTAATGACTTAATTATAAGCCTTTCTATATCTATACAAGTTTGAATACAAATTACTACCTTCTTACTTATTTCTATTAGCTGCATGGTAATATATAAATAAGCTACCCATTTAATTTCATTTTCAACCATCATGTAAAAGCAAATACTTTATAAACCAATGAAGGGTTTCCAGTTTGTTTATAATTACTGCTTTAAATCTTAATCACAGGTTTATCAATGTCTCTAATGCATACCCATCCAAAACTCTCACTTTTCCATTGTTTATTTTTTGTAATGCTTCAGTCAATTCATTCTCTAAAAATTAAATATTTTCCTCTATTATATGTCTTTTTACTAACTATCTTAATTTCCCTCATATCTATATATTTTTTCTATATTTATGCTTAACGATTTTTTTAAAATGTGAACATTTTCTTTATAACAATTTTTTTTTTTTCACATTGTAGTCATATTTTTTATAATTTCCAAAAATTGTTTGATTCCTTTTCTTTTACTATTATTAATATTTTCAATTACCAAAAATCATTTTCACCCTACAATAATCCAATTTAGACTTGATTTCATTTAAATATTTTTCCTATTTAATGGTAATTGACTTTTAAAACCTTTATATTCTGTGCGAGCTTTTTTTAAATTACTATATATACTAAATAAGTATTCTCTAAATGATTTCTTTCTATCTTTTACACTTTTTGTAAATCTAAATTTTCTATTACATTTAATCTAATGGAAAAACTTGCCCCAATCTATATTTTCCCCTTATAATCACATCTAACAAAACTTTTCATATTTTCTTCCAAAGTCATTCAATATGTATCTAATTATTTTTATTATTTGTATTCCATTCATAATTTCAAAAACATTTCTAGCCTTCTATATTACAATAAAATTATTATCATTTATTACATGCTTTCTCTTCTTTATCAAAAACTTTAATTATGGACTGTGGTTTATTTATTCCATCCTTATCTATGGCAACTTGTTTGTAGATTAAGGTATGCTATCCATCATTACTTTTGACAAGATTTTAAAAACTGGCCATTATAATAGCCTTCATTTTCTGTAAAATATCCACTCACATCTTCTATAATCATTATTTTCTTCACTTTTTATTTGAAAACCTTTATATCCATAGGCAGATGATCATAAATTTTACAGTTTTATTCCATTACAATTTAATCATTTCCAGTAGCCACATATAATGTGTAACTACTAATTCATTTCTGGCCGACTTATTTTATTTCAAATCATATATGTTCGCCATATTTAAACCTTTTTGCACATATTTATTCAATATCTTCAGCTTCCTTTCCATTCTCTTCTTTATTTAATTCATGACAATCTTTTAAAAATGATTCATTTTTTCTTAAATGAGTCCCTTTATAGATATCATCTTGAGTTCTTCTTTACTGTTTTTTAATTTAGACTACTTTTCTGGTCTTATAATTATTTATGCTTAATTATAGATCTAATTTTAATATTTTTCTTATGACTGTTTTATAATATTTGTTTAACTCTTTTTCCCCCAAAGCATAGTGTTAAATCCTTATTTTGGCAATTTACACCCATCTCATTTTCTAGCAATAAAAGAGATAACTTATATATATATTTAGTCAAAATAAGAGTCATAGATCACATGATCCTATTCTCTTAAGCTTGTAAGTTATAAACAATGAGGATTGCCAATTCCTCAAAGCTTGTTGAGGAATTGGCAATCCTCATTGTTTATATATATATATATTTCTCTCCTTTGCAATATAGTTATTATTAAATATTCTATGCCTATTTTATGTAGAATCTATTATTAATCACTTTCTAAAAATGTTGCACTTTAAGACTATGCATCCTCTTCATGTTTCCTCAAACAAATAAAATTTATTATAAATTACACTCAATATTTTCTTCCTCTACTGTCATTTAGACAAATATATATTCTCTATAATAAAAGGCATTCTTCTATTAATTAAAGTAATTCTGATATTCTATTTTTAATTAAAGGATTTCTGACATCAAAAACAATATTTTTTTATTCACTATTTATTTTGCTTATTGTTAATGATAGACAAACTATATTTAAATGATTAAACAATTATGCAGGGCTGTAGTAACATATTAGACAACTCAAGCATTGATTAGTGAAGACTAACTCAGAAGATTAACAAAGTTGGAAAATTAAAATGTATACTAAGTATAAGGCACATTTATTTGTTACAGAAACATTGTGCTTATCAGATATTAGAAAAGAAATAAATATATTTCTTCTCTTCAAAGAATTAAAAAACAGAGTTGCAGCCTCCATAAGAACAAGTTGAATGATATGATGATTCAACATTACCCTTCTTTTGGTACACTCTAATGTAGGAATATTTTGCAATCATAATGAAAAAATGAAGTATGACTAATTCAATGGATTTATTCAATGTTTGAATGAATATTTATTTCTATATTTGTTTCTTTAATACAATAATGTATTTATACAATTGATAATCAAAATATTCCACAATTCATTTACTATTCTATACTTTATCATGAATTATGTTTGATGCCTTGGGCTAAGACCTTATATATAGATCAGGGGTCCCCAACCTTTTTGCACTTAAGAGCACATTCTATAATATTGGCCAGGTGGCAGGCACCATTTATTTTTTCAATATAAATTTATAGTTGGATATTGTTAATAATACACATAATGTACAAAAAAATATTTATTTCAAAAATAAAATTTTAACATATAATTAACGTTTATATTTTTACCTGTAAAAGTATAGTATGCCCTACAATTTGATTACAATATAATACAATAGTTTATAAGAAATTTTAAAAACTAAATTTATTTGTATCAGATAAATAATTTTTTAATGTGTTTGGATAACGGCGGGCACACATAAAATGGTCTGCAGGCACCATGGTGCCTGTGGGCATAGGGTTGGGGACTCCTGATATAGATGATGCATTACCATTTAAAATATATTGTGCATTTATACACGATCTGCAAAACTTTAGGGAGAAGGTAAAGTGTGAATATCTGATTGCCTGTTTGTCAAAATGTGTATTTATATGACTGTTTTCAGATTTGAATATTTGTTAACTCTAAATAGATGTATGTTTTGTTTTTAACATTATCATTTTGAAATAATATACTTTGTTTTAAAATATGGGTTTTTTAAAAAGATTAAATTTGATTGGTGTATGTATATCTTTATATAGGGTTATCTTTAATTCTATTAAAATTATTTCCATATGTCACCCATCAATATCATTTTAAAATTATCTTATTTCATTTCTAGCATTAAATAATGTTCTCATCTAAATCTTATATTTTAATATACCCATTCTTTTATAGTTCATCTATTCTTTCCATAATAGGATTACATTTCATGTGTAAGGATTTTATTTCAGATTTTGTCAAAACCTTTTCTGTTTATTTTTAGTCTAATTGTCTCCATCATACTGGTATTTTTCTATGTCTTTTGCAATTATATCTAACATAATCCTCATTATTATGTGTATATTAAACACTTCTCACATCAAGTAATTAATTCTTTACATGATCTACATTGGAAAACCTTATTTTATCTCCTTTATTATATTAACACATTCTTTGCATATCCAAAATTCATTAGTATTTTTCTTAGTCACATTTTAGGTAGTAGCTTTTGTTGTACACAGCATAAATCACGATGGCTTCTTAACTTAATTCCACTTCTAATTTTTGTCCTTAAGAGAATCCATTATTTAAATAGGTCAACTACTATTAAAAAATATATTTTCCTATTCTTTAAATAATTTCAGAATCTAATTTTTTTTTAATTCCAAGATCTGCATTTGAATATTAAAATATCGGATTATTTTTACTTAACCTTGTTGAAACCATAAAACATTTTCAAGACGTGTTTGCTCTCGCTATATAAATATTTCTTAAGTTAAACTTCTGATTTAAATGTTTATTAAAGCACAAAAAAAAAAAAATTATTCCTTTAGATAATTAACTTACATACACATAATTCAGCAGATCCTCAAATTAAACTAGCTCAATATACACGCACTAAATCTTTTCGTCACGTGGTAATGAAAACATTGATTAATAGTGACATCTAATGAATTATTTGTGAAGTATACTTCTTAATCTGCTTATATTTTCGCATCCCTCTTTGACTCATTAAGCAATATTATCTTCACAGGTTTTATATAAAAAATATCCAGTTTCAAATGTGATAAGTGATTTCTACTCTTTTAATAAAAAATCATGTTAAATAAAGTTAAAACCAAGTAAAAATTATATTTTTGTCTAATGATATATATACTCCCATAAGATTTAAAATACAATTTGTTATAACATTTAAAAAAGATATATGCATTTATTAAAAAAGCAAACGTTTTGAAATTACATTTAAGTTTTTTTACCATGCTTAATAGTGTAAAAATTGTAATATGGTTCTAAAAATAAGATTATATTAAAGAAATGTTAAACAATGTCAGAACATCATCAATGATGATCGAATATTATTACGTGATCGTAGGGCTTTAATTTCAGCTAGAAAACTTAACTTATATATGTATCATTATCAAGTTTATATAAACGAGTGAGAATATATATTTTTTAAATTCTTTACTCTCTGAAAGGAGACAAAAAGCAAACATTATTATCTATATAGTATATGGTATGTTGAAACCAAATTAAAATCAAAATATAACTCCATTATATTGAATAAAATGCAATTAAGAAAATAATTAGTAGCAGAACTTTTAAAAGTGGATATTAAAAAATCAAGTCCAAAAAGAATACATTTGCCATAGTCATTTACATATTACTACATATAATAGAGGAATACTTCAAAGGTTTACAAAAATAATAATATAATAATGTGAATTGATCTGTAGAATGCACTTGATTACTTTTTGTACCTACAAAGAGCAAGCATTGCATATCATTTTTACATATTACTTCCGAGTTTATTTCAAAAGCTCTTTTCATTCATCATGATCATATTAGAATAGCTTGATTAATATTTCTACAGAAATATTATTCATTATGTGTATAATCTCTAGTTTAATGAATGACTAATACAATTATTAATAATAGCCTGACATTTGAATCTAGATTCAAACCTTTTGCAGAATGTTGTTTAGAAAACATTTTTGAAACTAATGTTTTGTTGTTTAGAAAATACTATTGATCCAAACATCTATTGTTTGAAAGCATTGTTTAATAAAGTGATCGTTCACTTTAACCCCATCGCTTGCACGCAGCCATATTGAATATTTAAAAAATTATGCTAAACCACAAATTTTATCATAACTTTTAAGTTTTATTAATAGAAAATTACATAATATATATTGTTTGAAAGATCAAACACCAAAGAATGTAATTAAGCTGAAAAAAAAAAAAATAGTCATTGATATTCAAAGTAATAAAAAAAAGAATAAAAGTTAATGTTTCTAATAATTATTTTCATATTATTTCATAAATTCTAAATTATTATGCATACAACTTAAAATTATATTTTTGTTAGTAGGTTAGTTGGATTCATCATAGAATTTCTAAAAAAATTAGTATATAATAACACTTTCCCTAGTAGCCCTTCAAAATTAATTTTCATACAGGGGTTTGCAAAGAATATGCCATCACTAATAACATCCCTTTATAACAAGTAGTTAATATTGATCAATAATTAGTATAAATTGAATCTTATAATAAAGAACCTCAATACTGTAATTTATTAAAAAGTACTACTAAAATAGTCACTATATACAAAATAAAATAATAAAATAAAAAGTGAATGAAATACTAAATTCATTATAGAATTAAGGTTTGAGATGCATAAGTTAGTTGTTTAGTGTCAGTGTGATGTAGTATTATTTACTTTATTTTTATAGGTTTTGAAAGCTCATATTGCTTCACGCTGCTATGACCATAAATTTAGTAATAGCTTCCTCTCTTTGCATGTGATATGCAGCTTTGAAATTTACATTGCAGTAGTGTATAATCGACCTAAGTTTATATACTATCAAAATATTTACTTTTAGCATTTGCTTATTTTTATTATTATTAAAATGCAGACAAGATATTATAGAAAAATATAAATCAGGTCTTAATATTTGCAAAATATGTTTATCTTTGTCTCATATCACCTAATTCAAATACTGGACCCAAGCTCACATCATAAAAAATTGATAAAGTTTTACTTTAGCAGTCACAGCCACGCCCACTATGTTTGCTCTCTATTTTTTAAAATTAGAACTGAAAAAAAGAAACAGGCTAAAAAATAAAATGGAAGCACAGCAATTAAGTAATTTTCTGAGTATACGACTGAATTACATATTTGTAATAAAAAATATTCGAAGATCTTACATATATGCTATAAAAAAACTTACATTACTAGACCTATTATTTCGATTTCTAACTATATTAGAATTAGATTAAAATTTATTAAAATGTAAAAGACAAAAAAACATTTACATTTTTAAGCATAATTGTGCCCTATGTAGACTAGAAAGTTTGAGAAAATAAGGGTAGTGCTGTGGCTACTTTGAAAACAAATTCTTGCAGATACAATGAAAACAAAGCTTTGCTGGTACCAGATTGGTATTTCAGCTTATGCTTTGCTCTCATCAACATATTTTCAATGTTCTGGGTATGTATATCTTGGTCTTCGGAATACACAAAGTTGTCATGATGGATGACAACCGAATGCATAAATACACCATTGTTGAGTGTGCTGATGTTATTGTATGCAGCCCAGCCATCTGAAATAATGTGCACACCTGGTAAAATGTACTGTTGTATCAGGGCCTCCAGTATGACAGCCACCCTATCTAGAACTGTCAAGAAGCACTTCCTTAGTCCCCTTTTGATACTGCCAAAGACCTAATGCTGCTTCTTACAGACCCCCTGTGGTATTTGCGGTAGAAATATGTCTTGTTAATTTCGATGACTAATGGCGCACCATTGTCATCAAATTTGCTGACAACTATTGGATTTGTGTCAAAATATTTGGCACATTCCTTTGGAAAAATTAGCCCAGTCAATTATTATTGTTTTGCTGATGCCAGTCTCATGCACAATGTATTCTTGCAGCAAATTATGCACCCAAAAATAGACTTTATTCATAATTGTTCCCAGAGACAGATGACTTCGGGAAAAAAAAAGATTTGTTCTGATTGAGATGTGATGGCGACATATTCTGCATTGCCATCTACACCCATCTAAGCCTGTAGAATACATCATCAGCGAACAACGAACACCGCACTGTTGGCATATGGCATAATTCTTCAGGTGTCTTCTTGCAATCTTGTTGATAGCCAATTCCAGAGTTTGAAGGGCATTCCACAACTGATATATTCCAGTCTTCAGCCAGAACAGCAGCAACATCCAAAATTTGATCAGCTGGAGCTAAAGATGTAATAGGTCTACCTGCCTTTTTTTGCAACTATAAAGCTATACATGTGTGTGTAGTTCAAAATTTTGAACCCAGGGAAGTGTCTTTTTTTGTAACAAGTGTGATAAATGTAGTTAGTTTAAATTCTTAACTTATAAATAAATAAAGGAATTATTTTAATTAAGGTAGATATTTTGAAGATAACAATTCATTTTATATGTAATTAATCCAACATTTAATTTATAGGTAATATTCAGCTAAGAAACGGTCAAAACTAAGTAATGTACAAAATGAAAGTAAAAATGTTTACTTTCCAATATAGGGCAAACTTGGTGGGCGTGCCCATGATCGCTAAAGTAAACCTTCACCAAAAAATGCAGATAATTCACGATATAAATTTACACAATCATGAGCTATTTTTTTTGTTAGTTTCAATAATAATTTTTTCGTATATTTTTTATCAAATATAAAAATAAAATAACAATTAAAAAATATATAAAAATAAAATAATAATTTAAAAATATAGAAAAATAAATATCATTAGGCCCCTAAAACGTTGTCTTCAAAATACATCGATAAAAAGTTTTATTTTACCGATGTATTTTTTTCGTTGAATGCTTTTCCAGTAACTATCAAAAAAGAGAAAGACAAAAAAATTCAATTTATTTGATCACAAAAATTATAAAATTTTTATTTTTTATCGTAGAAAAATAAGACTTACCTTTCCTGAAACTAGAAAAAAAGGTGGAAATGAAGGTGTAAAAAGAATACGTGTAGCCTGTGCATATTTTTGTTGATCTTAACCTGAATCCGGATGTTTATAATTTTAAAATCATTGCCTGTATAATGCGGATGGCACAAATAATTTATCTGTCTTAAAATGTTATGTAGACATTATTTTTTATGCATTATTCTTTTTCTATAATTAATTAAAATTAATCATTGTTTGCAAAAAGAGGAGAGCCAATAATTTGTGATTATATCATCAACTTTAATTAACATGCATGTAATGATTACTATTTACATCAGTATTTCTCAACCTTTTCAATGCCTGGTGTCTCATGACTTAACACTTCATATCTCATATAGCATCTTTCAGGAAAATATATTTTTAAATTAATTTACTTTCTAATTATTAATTGTGTGAGAGATTAATACTTTATTAGTATTAAATATCTACTTATTCATTAATTAATGAAGTGAAAATGAACAAATTAAATTAAAGCACTTGTGTAATATCAAACATAAAGTATTTAGTTATAATGGTGCTATGGTTAGATGCAAAAAAAAAAAATCAAGTTTCTTTATAGAATAACTTGGAAAAGCAATATTGTTACTAATACATATTCTACTGACATATAAATGTAAAATTTAAATTAGAATAAGGATCAAGTAGTCAAGTCTTGAGTTATTATAGCTTAGAGGAGAAATTCTTTCAAATGTCACAACAATGTGGTGGGAATTTTCTTTCAGTAAAAATTTATTCTAGGAACTTAATATTTTACCAAACATGAGTTGATCACACTAGCGATGTTATCTTTTCTACACATTATTGCACTAAACAAGAAAAGGAAAATTATTTTTGCATATTTAAAACACTGGTGGAACTATAAGTTTGATTGTACAAATATATTCATCTAAAAATTTGATAATATTACTTAAAATAAGTATATTTTATATGTCTGGAGTCCAGATGTAATATAGGGGGCCTGAAGACAGACTTTTAAGCTTCCCTCAGCCACCCACACTATTTCATACAACCAATATACATGACCACACACATGTGAAAAAGATAAATGATCAATATACATATTTTGTGATGAACCAGCACTCATAAGTTGGTTCAGACCATCATCTCCCACACATATATACAATCAGTGCTTAGTTTATATTACGATAGAAAATCTTCACACTTTCTTGGACAGGCTTCAATCTACTCCACTAATCATCCACACCATTGAAAATCTGATGATAGAATGCCCAAATCCCTTGTTAATGCCAATATTTTTTTCATAGCCATGTGCAGGATACATACTGAATTTGTAATATTTTATATACCTAGATTCCAGATGTAATATAGGGGACCTGAATACAGAGTTTCAAGTGATCTTCAGCCATCCATTCTATCTCATACAACTGATACATCTAAACACATGTGTATAAGGTGAATGGTTAAGGGGAGCTTAGAAGTCTGTATTCAGGTTCTTTATATTATTTAATTTTTTATCTGTATATAGCAGTACCTCTAGGAAATGTTTGCAGTATCCCAGAATACTGCAGAATTCCAAGAGAATTATTTTTATATCAATTATCACAATTATCAAAACATATTTAATTCTCATTTTCATCAATATTAATATTATTTTAATAATAATAGGTTTATAACAATATTTTAATACGAATTAAATCATTCTTTAAGGATGGTAACAATAACATTGTTGTAATTTTTCAAATAATTAAGAATATAATATTTTTTCTCTTTCGTTAGCTAATTGAAATTATTGTTTTCTATTAAAATAAAAATATCTTTTTAAGTGATTTGATATATATTGTAAAGTTGTGAATTTATTAAGCTGTGATAACCCGTTAAAAAGAAAAAAAACAAGAATTATAATGGCATTTAGTATTCCTTTAATTATTACATGTAACATTGCACCTATAATATTACAATAACACTTTAAATTCAGCACAAGATTTTGGGTTGCATAATGAAAAATTCAAACTAAATGTAATAAAAATATTGGTTCAGAGAAGCATCATATACTTCCAAGTGTGAACTTATATAAGATGTTACTATATAAAACAGATATAAAATAATTGGAAATATATATTGGGAGGTGACTTATAATTGTACCCACAACAACCTTAAATACTTGTGATGTTAGGTTATGTCCAGTCAAGATTTATGTAATATTAGCGATTAAGCCAATGCACATGCACTTTAAAGATAAATTATAAATGAATAGTCAATTTTTCCAGACATGAGATATAGTATTTTAGAAAGAATGGAATGAATCCACCCATTCTTTCAACCCAAACATTTATGTATGGGCAAATCTTAAGTGTGTAGAAATAAGAGCATGAAGGTGTTACACGATTACTTTAAATTACATTTGTTATTATTATTACTATCTATTATTTGTAAATATAGTTTAAACTCTCAGATTTATTTAAACTTTTAATGTTATTTTTTTTTTTACAAAATAAATGTTATAAAATCTGTTGAATTGATATAGTCTCTTAATTTATTAAATTCATCATTGCATTGACCAATAAAGTCAATATCTTATATATATGCACGCACATGCATCAATCTTTTATAATTATATTAGACCGATTTTAAGTAAACGCATTTCGCTAATTGAGATTTTTATGAAGAAGTATTGTTATAAGTCTATATAGGTACATCTCTGTTAATGGAGTCAGAGGCAAATTCTCCCTGAGTTTGAATATTGTGGCATTACAGAAGCAAAAAAAGGGAGTGAGATATAGAACTGACCCAAATTGCATCTAGACTTAATAAATGAGTGTTGAGCTGGTCTATTGGAGATGGGTGCAATCATAGGTTTCATGCTTCATGTCATCTCCAGAATCCTACCCAAAGACCCTAGGTCTGATCATAGTTAGATGTGACCCTCTCTTTTATTGCCATCATCTGGACTATTACATCTGGCACCCAGGATGGGGCATGAACATACACATCACCCATACTTTAGTTTCAAGAGAGGTCCAACCATTGGACTGGAGTTTAAAAAAAAATTATTTTAAATATTTTATTTGAACTTATTCCTTGTATAACAGACCTATTCAATCTAAAACCATTGTTGTACTTATACTCCTAATAAGTAATTAGTACAACTAACTTTCAAAAATGAATTCAAGAATGAACATGATAAACCTAAACCAAATTTTAAATAAATGCATTACACACACACACACACACACACACACACACACACATATATATATATATATGTAAGGCTATGAGTGCACAAATAATAACAGAGGCTAAAATAGATAAATAACTAATTTATAAAATGAATTAAAATAGACGAGTCAGGTGAAATAAAAGAGAAATGAGGCTAAAATTTAGACAATTAAAACATTAGAAATAAAATTAATACAAAAGTTAAGGCTGATTGTGAAATGATTAGGAATATTGTGAAAACCTGTGTCATTTTATATTATTCTCAAAGGTTATACAAATATTCAGTTCAATAATAGGATTCATGATACTTGGGACTAGAAAAAAGTTGTCAACTATAGAAGCAAGAGTCAAAGGCAAAAAGGAATGTGAAGAACACTACTCTGCTGAATTGAAAATAAATTTTACCTGGTAAACTTTATTATTGACATAACTGGTGCATTGTTCATGATCTAGATGATCTCTATATTTGGAGTAATGCTGTAGCTTTACAGTTACCTAAGTGTGGTATAGGCTGTTTTTGATTTATTTTGGATAGAAAACTTGCTACTATGTATTCTTCTAGTAGCTATGAAAATGGTTCAGATGATCTGAGAAGTGAATGATTCTTAAAAGGACTGCAGAGTGCATGTAATCAAATTAAATCTGATACTTCTAGTCAACTTAATCTATCTTCATCTGGTCCAATATGTTTAACCAATGGAAATTGGTCTTTTACGTGTGAGAAAGATGATAAAATTATTATTCACAATTCACATAGACTGCAGCAAGCCATTATTTTACAAGAAGATTTGTCTGGTTTTATTTTTAAATTGTATCTAGTTACTGAACACTTTTAATGTTGAAACCTTACTTGATCCCTAATTTCCTGCTGGTTGGACGTGATTTGAAAAAGATTGTACCAATATAAATAAAACTAACCCAGATACTCAAATCCCATCCCCGTGAATAAATTCCATTGAAGCTAACACTCTCCATGGGCACATGTTATGAATCAAGCAGTTTCTCTAATTCAAGAGACCCCTGCTAATGAAGTCAATCAAGCACCCAGAGTTGAAATAGCAAAAACTACTGAGAATATGATGATCATGCAACAAATGTTCCAAGTGATGAATAAAGAGATGAAATGAAGCATGAGCAGTTTGCAAGCAAAAATGGACAAGGACATGATCAACTGAGAAGCAAAAATGGCAACCAAGACTGATATAAATCACATGAACAATGATATGAATATTAAAATGGATAGCCTTGGAACATGCCAAGCTGATTCTAGTCCCACATTGGGTGACATTATATAATGGAATGCAACCAACTACAAGAGGAGAAGAGAGCATTTACACAAACTGGTTATATGATCATTGCCCATTTGATTACTATATGATTTATTTATTCATCACTTTACAATCACTTTATAAGACTACTTGATATAGTCATCAGCATATAATGTGACCATGATACCCTCTATATCAATTCAGATTTCTAAACCTCTCATATCTTAATATGCAAATAAATTATATCTATAATTTTAAATAATATAATTTTAAATTCATAATGTTATATGGTTGTTTAGATTATACTAATTACACATACTACTGATGATAACCACCTTCATTTTAATGAATCTAAACCCTATATTTCTTCAGTTGAGCAATGTCTTTATAGGATAATAAATTACACACACCTAAGCATCATTTCAATTAAAAAATGTTGTACTTCAACTAAAGAGAATTTTGTTGGTTGCTTCACAGTCCCATATTTTTTCAATGGAAGTCATGAACTTTAAGGGTAATCATGAACCTCGAGGGATATAAAATTTAAATTACTTGCTTGGCATGAAATCATATCACACATACAAATCTGAATTTAACAGTAAGTAAAATGAAATGTATTTAATTAAACCCCATAACTATATATTTAAACATATATTTGATATACAAATATAAATTTAGTGTTTTCCTGAAGGTTTATGATGATGATGATGATTTAGTTGTATTTATATACTAGACTATTTCCTTCATCTAATATAAATATTTAACTTTATTTAAATATTCCAAATACATTCAAATTTTAATAATAGCACACAGGTTAGTATATGCCCAACATTTCAGGTATTATTCTCCCCTCTTTTTCAAATGTTGCTGGATTGAATAGAGACAGTGCTAGCATGGGAATCAAACATGGACTCTTAGATTAATGAATATTGAATTTTAAAGTAACACTCTAACCAACTGAGCCATCCTGCCAAAGGCAACAGTCAGTAAAAATTTCACACACTTATCTATAAAGTTTCCTTCTGATTTTTTCACATTTCCCTAAGAGCAAAATTGATTAATGGTTTCTATACATTATGTATAGTCACCCTAGATTGACTTATGGAAATGTTTGCCATTATCATTCTAGATTTAGTTGAAAAGATATGTAAAAGTTTATATTAGCAGTTTCTGTTAATAATAATAAAAATCTTACCAGTAAAATAATCAGAGTAGTTTTTATAAAGTCAGGTACAATGTTTATAAATTTTTTATTACAAATGCATTTTAGGATTCTAATGATAGATAGGGGATACTTCTTGCTATAACAGCATAAACAGTAAATTTGTTGAACAAATTTCTACTCTAATAAAGTGCTTGGGAAAGGAATGTCAAATAGAATTATAACATTTATTGAATTTAATTTAGCAATGATTAGAATAGATTGGAGAAAGAAATTAATAAATGATAGAATAAATGTATTTCTTATAATAATTGACTTCAATATGATTAGATGGTAATCTTAAATACAAAGCATAAGACATGAAATGCCTTAAGAAAGAAGGCAATCCAGATAAATATGTGAGGTGTTTGAGAGAATCATATGAGAAAATAATAGGAATTCATTAAAAATAATTTCTGGTAAGATTAGAAGTAATTTGCAAATCCTTTTTAAAAATGTGAATTGGTGGACTGAAGAAAATGGTGGCTGCTATTACCAGGGATAATCTGACCACTACCAGTTGAATAAGTATCACTGCTGGCATTGAAACTTAACAAATTTGGATTTATTAACATTATATAAATGAATAAATATAATTATCTATCTTTACAACTAGTGTATTAGACAATGCTTCTGCAGTTTCACATATTTATATCTCATAAAATAACCAACATGATTTTTCACTAGACACAGTACTCCAGTCAGATCTTTACACACTTATGCATATATTTGCATACTTGTGCATATATCTACATAATCTGCACAATCTACATTCATCTGCACAATCTTTTGGAGTTTTATATTATTGAAATTATTTTTCTAAGAGTCCATAGTCAATGAGAATATATTCAATTTTCTATTTTTTATAATACAAATATTTTATGCAAACACAATAATCTTATCCAAAAATATTACCAAATTCAACACTTCCTTTATTTTGCTGTAATATTTTATATAAATGCAATTTATCCACTCTACTTTGAACATTTTTTTTTAGCAAAAAAAATTTTTATTGTACATATAAGAATACACAATAAAGACTGCAGGGCAGTCGAAATGTAAAATTGTGTATGCATTTATGTACAATAAAAAGTTTTTTGCTAAAAAGTGTTCAAAGTAGAATGGATAAATTGCACAATAATATTATCTTAAAATATATATACAAGTACACAGTAATATTATTTTATTAGACAGAGCAATGACAAAATCTGAGATTAAAAAAAATATTAATATTTTATCTTTTGCATAAAGTGTAGCACATTTAGAAACAAAAATAATTACAGATGTAAATATTTTGATTTAAAAAATTGGGAAAATAGTAGTTAACTATCTTTCTTTGTTTTTTTCATCTTCTTGGAATTAGAATGATCATAATCGTTTGTTTGTTTTTTTTTGTTTATTATTACTATTAAAGCTTTGTATTTTAGTCAAGCGTTTGTGGCTAGTGGTTAGCATAGTTGCCTTCTAAGCAGCTGGCCCGGATTCGCTTCCGGTCAATGCACTTGACATATGAAAAAAAAAAAATGAAAAAAGCTTTGTATTTTATATAAATGAATGAATGTGGTACTGAAAATAAATCTGTAATCTGGTTAAAACTAATATTTATTTATATATTTAAAATTGGTTTATTAAATTTTATAAGATTAATTCAGGTAACTTTACAAAATTTCATTTCACTTTATTACATATAATATTATGTAAATATATAAATAAAGATCATTCAAGTAGATGCTCTACGCTGTTTGGTATAGCTATAGAATGGCACATTCTAGTGCTTAACATCCAGGATCATATTCATCTCTACCACATCAATAATCGAACTTCTTATCAACTCCCAAGCAGTAAAGTCATTTATTTATTTTTATTTAAGCAATACAATAGAAATATTGAAAATGAGAAAGAGGTTTTCTAATTTTTAGCATCTTTGCAACATCCACTTAAAGGACCACTATTACCAGGATGGTGGCAGACATGATCCAGCAAAAATGATCGATATAATATATTAACAAAAAGCAACTCAGACTTGACCGAATTCGAAATACTTATCAACATTTTTTACCCATGCAAATCTTTTCCTAAATATATGCATTTTGAATTAAGCAGAATTTTTAAAATCAGAAAGTAACTTATTTATCATTTTATTCAATTATTAATTATATTCTATATGCCACTTTTTTTAAAAAAAATATAGTCTGGGTTTATTGTAATGAGTTTCTTATTTAAAAGAATTTTAGGAATTATAGCTAATATGTATTATCCTTAAATACTCCTGGAAAAAAATAATATTCACTTCATATTATTTGACAATATGAAGTTTTTTTTTAATTTCACATTTTAATTTGTTTCATGGACTATTGGTTACATTGTAATGTATAGAGCATTTCATCCTCTGTCTTCTAATATATCATAGATAAGAAGTTTTTGATTAATTTCACTATTTTCCTTCTATTTGTTTTGTTCTTCTATTTTTGCTTTTGTTCAATTTTTTTATATTATTAAAGTATATTATTGTCCATCAGATATTAAAGGAAAAGAAAGAGAAAAATGAACAATGATTTTAAAGGTGAATTTATAATTCCAATAGCTATGAGAAGACTTGAAACATCCCCAAGTACTCCATTAGCTACAGTAAATTGCAGTAGCAATTTTATAGCATCTCTATTCTCCTATGTGGATATTCTTTATATGAGAAAGAACTTATTTTTAAATAATCTTAGACTAAATTAGAACAATTGGATATATACCTATGTATTGACCATAAAAAATAAAAATAAAATGAACCATTTTCTAGTTTTATTTATTTAAGCAGTGCATTTTTCACCTGAGCTTCCAAGATTACAGATATTCACCAGAACTGAAATTTAGGCCACTTTCTCTCACTATGCATGCATTTAACCAACAATGTTTGCTCACCAGGTAAGCTAGAGTATCAGATAGTTGTACCTCCACATCTGTGATTACAAGAAGTTTTGTCATTCTAGTACTCTTTCAAAAGTTCAATATATTCATTCAATTGAATAATTAATATTGACTTGAAAAGGTAGTTACTTAAAAAACAGAGAGAAGAAATAGAAAAGGTTTTAAATATATACTTAAAAGAATTGCATTAAACAAACACACCATTGCACATTCTTTTCAATCATATGAATAAAGATGCACTAAAAGATGATCCCCAAAATGTATTTTGTGCTGAAGGACACCATCTCTCACACCTATCTCTATTATATGTACAATATTTATTAATAGTGCATTGCTACATTTGGAATTAGAAGTGTCAAATTTACTCCACTCACATCTTTGATCCCAATCACTCCAGATAAATACAGTAATGATCATCACTAATCATTTACTAAATTAGAGATTATCTTTAGCCCAGATATGAACTTTAAACATCAGTTAAAGATTAACATACCAGTTTCTTTAAAACACATACACACACATGGGATTATTTATATTTCTCTGTCTTGTGTAATATTTCTATAAACAGATTAAACAAACTCCACATCACCACACACATCCTTTTGAAATCATATTATTTGTCTTTTATAGTATCTGTATTGATATGATTTGAAAAGAATATGTGACGGTGTAGAGTTTGATTAATACATTTTTAAAGATATTACACATGGAACAGAAATGTGAATAATTTCATGTGTGTGTTTAATTAATAAACAAACAGATTTATTAATCTTTAACTGATGTTTAAAGTTTATATATGGTCTAGAGATAATCTCTAGTTTAATAAATGATTAGTGATAATTATTACTGTATTTATCTGAAGTTGTTGGTAGTAAAGATATGGGTGGAATAAGTTTAACCATTTTAATTTATAATATAACAATTTAGTATTGATAAATAGTGTACATATAATCCAGATATGTATGATAGATGGTGAGCCTGGACCCATTGATAAGTGCTGATTCAGCATAAAATGCGTCTTGGAGGGCAATTATCTTTTATTGTATCTTTATTCATATTTGTGGTAGTGTGGAATTTGTCTAATATATTTGTAAAGATATTACACATGGAGCAGAGAAATGTCACTCCATATGTGTGTGTGTATTTATTTTACAAAAAAACATTAGTTTTTAACCAAGGTTTATATCTGGGGTAGAGAAAATCTCTAGTTTAGTAAATGATTATTGATAATCATTACTGTATTTATAAATCCCGAATAATTGGTCTCAAAGACGTGAGTGAAATAAGTTTGAAAAAAGAAAAGATTAAATTTGATGAGTAATAATTAAAGACAGCGTCAGCAAAATGCGGGATATTAAAATAAGTACTTCCAAGAATGAAGTTTTACAATTATAATCAGATACAGGACTCTGAATTACATAAGGTAGAATTTAATGAATACATGAAAATTAGTAAAATTAACTTATATTTGTAAAAATATGATAAATTTTATTGAATAAGAACAGTGAATAAATTAGAAAAGAATAGGAGCCTCAGAAATAATAGAATTATCAAATATGGTAGAGAAAATATATATATATTTTAAATTATAGGCTATATTCTATTCCATGGAACGAAAATATGATAATTAAGGAAGATATGATAACTAAAGCATGGAAGAAAATGATTGCTATCGCTAATCTACAAATATGTAAGTAAAATAGAATGTGAAAATTATGAAATCATTGTTCTATTTATGACCAAGAGAAAAAAAAATCAAATAAAGGATTATACAGTATAGAAGAAAACTTAACACATAAACAACTTGTTTTAGAAAATATTTCAATACCACCCAACATATACTCTGTATTATTACAGAGATATTGATTTAACAAAAATTCAAATATATATATATTTGAGCTTTGCTACTTCTGTAACAAAAATTTGTGAAGAAATTGAAAGTAGGTGTAAATTTGCTACAAGTTCACCAAACATGATCACATATCTGGAAAAAATGTTAAATAAAAAAAATGAAACAATCTCAATGAAAGAATAAAAATAAATAATTTGAGATCAACAGATCCCATATCAATAATTTAATTGCAAATAAACAAAATATTCTCATAACTTTCTTGATAAAATAATAATACTTTGGAAAGCAATAAAATTTACAGAAAAATGGCTACATGAAGTGTAAAATGATATTCAAATAATTAATAATAACAATAAAATTAAATTAATAACAATATATCATCTCTTTCTGATAAAATATATTAGTACATGCTGATTTTTTAGTGTATTATATCAAAAGATTCAAGCATAAGATTTTTTTATAATTAATTGAAAAATATGTTGCAAAAGTTTAGTTTTAGTTAATGCAAAAGTTTTCGATGAAAATTTGTAGGAGTAGAAGAAAGTAGAAATTTTATTAAAAACAGTTGTACAGAAAAAAACACTAGCAACTGCTGCCATCTATGACAATGAAAGCTAATTAGAAACTAAAACCCTTAATTTTTTTTTTCATATGTAATAACATCGGCCGGGAGGCGAACCCACAACAACCGTCTGCAACCAACTGCTTGCTTGCAAGACGGCTGCGTTGACCTCTCGGCTAACAACGCTTGACATACCCGTAATTATTGGTATTATTCAAAAAACAATATAATATTAAGAGTTGATATTAAAAAATAATATGGAAAATAATTTACATTCACACATTTCTTTTAGCAAATTATTTTTATTTACCATTTTTAACTTTTCGTCATATATAGGCTGTTAAAGTTAATATATTTTCAAAACTTCCTTATTCAAGTCTCTTATAACTATTGCTATTTATTGTTTATATTATGGTATTTATAAAATCCTTATTTATTTTTATTTTCTCTATTTTTTTTTTTTAACAATATTTTCCACTATTTTATTCCTATTTTCTCTTTTACTTTTCACCTATTGTAAATAAGAATTCTTTGTTTTTTTATTTATTTGTTATATATATATCACATTTTTATCACACACACCCCCCTCCATTAATAAAACCGTTATATTCTAATATTAAATGTTTAACATTTTCTGTCTCATATCAACACAAGACACATGACAAATTTAATATTTTAGCCCACTTCTTAACATATTCTTTTATTTGTAAGTATTTTGCTTTAGCATTTTCTAACACAAATATATTTATATATTCAATGTTAACAAATTCTTTTCTCACCACATTATTTATATATATCATATATTTTTAATTTGTATAATTTTGTTTAGCTTATATATACTTAAAAATATTCTTAATAAATATTACGATCATTTCAAAGAGATGAATAAAGTTATCATAAATAGGAAAATGACTGAAGATGCATTTCTGTTGGATTAGTTTGTCAGATAGCTCAGATCACTACACTTCATCATGATTTATTATTTAACTATCATATTTTCTTTCAATATAACAACTTTGATAATCTTTTATTGACTTTTAAATAAATATGTCAATGTTTTAGTAACTATTTACTGAGTTAGAGATTGTTGAATTGTTTTTAGCCCAAATATAGACTTTAAACTTAGTTAAATATTATATTAGTATAAGCTCCAATTAAACATGACATTACTCAAACTTCCACTCTTTTTTCATTCCAACTTTTAATTTTACACTTAGTACTATTAAATATATACTAGCTGTGCACATGACTTCACTCATGTTAGAATAATAAAATAATATAGTGCAATATATAACTATTTCCATGGCTTCTATATTAATATATTATTTAAATGAAATAATAATACTTGGATTATTAATAGCAATATTGAAAAAAAATTAACTTTTTATGATGAGTTGTACTACTAAATTATAGACTTTTAGGATTTTAGTTTAGATATATTTCTCAAATGAGAAACAAATTAGTTTCATTAATTATTGAACATATACTCTTATATGTATAATATATCCAAGACATAATAAAATACAAAAATATGTAACAAAGTTGATTAATTAATGACAAATAATAATAATTTGTAAATAATAATTATTTTCATGGAATTTGTTGCGGGCATGCTATTAGAAATGATAATATATTTAAAAAAGGATGTTTTTCAAGAATTTTATTATTAATTTTTATTTTTTTGATCAAAATCATGCTTTTCCATATAATACTCATTTATATATGATAATTAGTTTAAAGAGATTCAGTTCCTGGAATTCTATTTGTAATACATATGTATGTATGGGTTTTCAATATATATATAATTCTCTTGAATAATTTCTAATTTAACTAATAAATATTGTGTTGATATATAGAGAGGGAGATACAACTGATTTAATCTCCAGGATCATCTAATAATGTCCTTGTTCTTGGTTAAAGCATAATAATATTATGAAATAGTTATTGGTTTTAGTGCTTAACTATTTACTCACTTTCATGCTTGTGTAGGATTTGATTAACACATTTTATTAATAAGTATTATTGACAAAGGTAGTAATTGTAATATATGGATCCAAATAAAAATGTAGTGGGTATTCTCTTCAATCTGTCTGGAGTCCCATTTTTTTAATCAATAAATGTACTATGTAATAATATACTTCAGCAGATTACCACAAAAATTGTAAAATATTAGCTTGTATTGTGTATATATTGAAATGGGATTATTTGGTCTATCATCCCATTTCGCCTACTATGTCCCATGGTAGTATTTTTTCCCTAGTTCAAACCCATCCAAGTCCATATATATCACTATATATTAATGTAGTTAATGTATAACAGCATATATTTACATGTATGTGTGTATTTTTATATATTTGCATACATTTAAGATATTAAAATCTGTATGCATATTATTGTAATACATATACTCAATTAGAAATTAAAATACTAAAGTAAGTTGAGCAGATAGTGTTGCATGTGTATAAGTGCACTTACATATATATGCAAATGAAGTTGCAATGCAATAGGTTTTATAAGCATTGCATTAAATTATTTTATCTTTGACTTTTATAAGATTAAAGCATACAAGTGAGCACTGGCACTACTCAAAAACAGTTAAATATACCATTTTTGAGGCACTCAGTAATGTCTTGTAGTGTGTTATACTAATTTTTCGCAATTCACCCTACTATCAAGTGACTTGTTCTTACTCTACAAATAGATTGCTATTGAAGCTGCGCTATCATATAATTTGAGTGTATGTAGATTTGAAGTCAACATAACATTTAAAATGTCATTTAATAAAGTATTATATATATTACATTCAAATGATTTACTATGATGTCCAAAAATTTTTTAAACCATCTCAATGGTTGTGAAAGTTTTGTTCTTAGCACGACTTCTTAAATAATCATGGCAGTCGCGATATCTTCATGAGACATTAGTTTGTTAATGTTTTTTTTTTGTTTTTGTATTTTAATTTTGTTTAAACTGTTAATTTACTATTAGAAGAATAATGTACGTATATTGAATTTAATGTAAAAAAGGTCGTAAAGAAAGTTTTTTTTCTTGTTATTCAGTTTGATTAGTTTGTTTATCAAGTAATGCATATTTTGGATGATCCTTTGGATCATCAAAACCATCGCCCCCGCCCCATGCCATTTCA
The DNA here is from genome assembly GCA_028023455.1 of Epiperipatus broadwayi. Classification (NCBI taxonomy): domain Eukaryota; kingdom Metazoa; phylum Onychophora; class Udeonychophora; order Euonychophora; family Peripatidae; genus Epiperipatus; species Epiperipatus broadwayi. The sequence goes on along the minus strand of JAQFVV010012659.1, from coordinate 828,351 downwards.
GTGCTATGTTCTGATATTTTAATTGGTTATTTTTTTGTTTTGGCGTTTCAAGTATTAGAAGAATAACGTATATTTAATAAAATCTTAAAAATGTCCTAATAAAGATTTTGTTATTGTCGTTATTAAAAAAGAATACATTTACTTTTGTAAAAATATTGCAGTATTTGTTGATATTAAAAAAAATATATATTTACTTTTTTAATGTTATTTAAAAAAAAAAGTAAAGGTCAATTAGTTCTTGTTATTGTCGCTGTTAAAAAAGAATACATTTCATTTTGTAAAAATGCTTCTGTATTTGTCGTTATTAAATAAAAGGACATTTACTTTTTTAACATTATTTTAAAAAAAACAAGTAAAGGTCAATTACTTCTTGAAAGGTTATGGCCATGTAATGTTATATTTCATTGTTTTTCACTAGCAATAGCACTATCAAGCAAAAGGTATGGTCATAGAGACTACTATTGATTAAAGTACAAATTTACTTTTATTCGCATATAAAATCTCAATTCCAAAGGTGACAAAGTTATACATGTAGCAAAATGTTTACAAAACTTAAATCTCGTTTAAAAAGATCACCTGTTTTTTTGGAAATTATCTTACATCACACACACCTGATTTAATTTGTGTGAGAACCAAAAACAGATTTTTAAATAAATTTTAAAATAGATTTTAAGACAAAAGAAAGGCAGTCAAGCTGCACTATTTAATGAATAACTTTAGTTTTACTTTTGTCTTTATTAAAATTAATAAAGATATGTTAAAACTTAAATCTTAAAACTAAAAATTGTAAACTTTATGGTTTTGCGGAGGGGGGGGGGACAGACGAACAGGACATTGACATAAAAAAAACAAAATTAATGCACCAAAAGTTCACTTCTTAAATCTTGTAATGTTTTGCTGCTAAAAGCTATGCCAGATTTTATAATAGAAACTAGTGGCTAGAAGACAACCAGTTTGCCATCTTCCTTTTGAAAGATCGATCCATGATGATGAAGAAATTCGAGACCAACAACCTGCTATGAAGATATTGGACAAGCCAGCCCAAGGAAGAATGCCAATGCCAAATACCATGGAGATGCATCAGCTAGAAGATTATCAGTTAACATATTTTCCCACAGAGCTCTATAAAATAAATCTTAAACTAAACTAAAATAATATTTCTCTTAGGTAGCTATAATGTTGAACATTCATAAATAATAATTTAAAATATCCTTTAATAAAAAAATTCTGTAATAAGAATTTAATATAACTTTAATTTAATAATCATAATTGTAAGAGTCTTGCCTTTTAAATGAATATTTATAGCTAATAATCCTATTAACTGTAATCAGTTATTATTATATTATATCTATACTATTCTAATCTGCAGTCACCCATATTTTCTATTTTATATATTGTTAATTCATTAATTTATGCTATGCCCTAATTCAGAATGGAGATCAATAATATTAATAATTTTGGAGATATGATTAGAAGCTTTCACATAGCTAATTTATGTTGCGCTTAGCACACACATAAATTTTCAATCTGAAAATCTACTTTAATATATGTTAGTTAAGCTATTATGTTTTAGCTTATTATATTCAGGTTTGCATGTTGAATAATTATATTTAGTTAAGAAATGACAATAATGATATTTTAAAGCATATTATAAATATCCAGTTAAGTCCTCATTATGCGTTGGCAATAATGATATTTTAAAGCATATTATAAATATCCAGTTAAGTCCTCAATATGCGTTAATCTTTCTTAGTTTATTATTATAAACTATATAGATTTAATTAATAAACTAGATCACTTTAATTAACCCTTTTTAGCAGATTTCAAGTTTGCTAATTTATGAACTGGCATATAGTAGTTCCATAGATCGAAACTATAAATTTAGCACTTTATTAATTTTAATATTAACTTGATATTTGGAAAGCATTACGAATGTGTCCTTATAAAGCACATACATGCAAAATACACCTTGCTATATATATTTTCTTATTAAAATGGGTGTTGGTTTTCAGGGCCACCCCATTATTCTTAGTTTGGATAGCTCTCTTTTAAAACTGGAACACAAGGGTCCAGAACTGCATATTAAGCTGCTCCAATCACCCAAACTAAATGTTCTTATATTTTATGATAGAAAGTCAGATGGTCCACAGAAACTGAGTACTTGGAACTGAATCCCATGAGTAATTGCACATTCAGGCCACAACTCTTATTTAGTTTACATAGTGCCATAATCACTGAAAATACCCTGCAAGTCACCAGTTCACCCTCCATAATATGTCTGTTCAGCATTGATCAGAACATCAGATCTAGTTTATATAAAACAACCTGCATAGAGAGCATATTTATGTTCATGTAATTTTAATAAGGAAGTTATAGTTAATGCTATCATTCTTAAAAGATTTAACTCATAGCAAACCTTGTAGGAATGGCATACCATAATTAAGGCATGATTAGACCATAGATAATAATATTAATTTGTAATCACTTAACATTAAATGTTTTAAAATGGATGTAAGATGAGATCTTAAGCTGATTGTAAGAACACCTATGCATGTAAACACCAATGCACTTCCATTTTGTATCATTCAACTCTTATATTTTAATAATTAAAACTTTAAGACTCATAAATATTTGGTGTTATTCGCAACTCATTCTAAATGTTATCCAAATCTACTTTAATTTATTGATAGTTATCAATATATGCATTATCTAGCTAGCTATATATGTGTGTGTTTAGTTAATTTATTAATAATTTATTCATAATTCTCTGAGTCTCATACTCCACCCTTTGCTACTGCCGGCATGCAAGTTAAAAGAGGCTAAGGGTATCCTCCGATCTGTCATTCATAGGATAGTAAATCACAGAGCATTGGTGGAGGAACTGAAGTGCAATCTGATTCAAGTCTCAATCCCTCAGCCAGATCAGCCTGGGGTAATTTGCCAAAACTCTGGATTTTGTTGCATGAATGTACAAATCTTACCATTACAATATATATATATATGTGTGTGTGTGTGTGTGTGTGAAACATTTAATAAAATATTAATTTATTACACACATTTCTATTAGGTTTAAAAATAATTTATTATACTGGATTACTTTTGATATTTTTTAAAGTAATTTATAAATCAGTGTAAAAAAAGTCAGCCTTTTAAAAATTATTGTGAATCAACATTTTTTTTGAATATAAATAATGTGAGCTATGTTTATTTTTATTAATTTATTGCTTAAATTGAAATAAGAATCACAAAGCAAAAATCCACAAATGCATGTGTGTATATATATTAGTTTTTTAATTAATTAATGAAAGTTAATAACTTTAAAATCAAGCAAATACTCATCCCTTTTAAAAATTTACTTTCTCATGTGTTAATTAAATATATTTAAACCTTACTTTATCATGTGAGAATATACTTAAAGGGAAGTAGTAAAAGTTTATCAAATTTGATAGTGATTCTCTTGCTGTACCTGTAGCATTTTAAAATTTATTTTTTAATGTGTTAAACATATTTAAACTGATATATTAAAAGTTTATCAATTTTATAGTAAACATTTATCAAACTCAATAGTATTTCTTTTGCTATATTCATACCATTTTAAATTTTACTTTACCATGTGTTTTAAATATAAATTTAAATTCAAATCCTAAAAGTATATCAAATTCATTATAATATATGATCTAAGTGGTCATTATTCAAATGAGAAATTAAATACATGGTACAAATGTACTAATTAATTTAAAAACTTTAAGACAGGTTACAACATGTATTAAATGTGCTTTGAAATTTATAATAGTCAAGCAATATCTTTATTTTGCGGACAGAGGGACCTCTCAAACCACGACACAAGATAGTGACCTTTATAAAGATAAGAGTGGCTGTCTTATCTTTAACCTAACTTTCCACTTATATAGGCCAATCAGAAGCATCTTGATTTGTGAGTGTGAAGCCGTTATTCTCTCCATTGTTTAAGTCCATTATTTCTTATACAAATTAACAGTCATGAAATCTTGGCAATTTACAAGTTAATATTATGATCTTCATACAGGAGAGAATAACAGCTTCACACTCACAAATCAAGATGCTTCTGATTGGCCTATATAAGTGGAAAGTTAGGTTAAAGATAAGACAGCCACTCTTATCTTTATAAAGGTCACTATCTTGTGTCGTGGTTTGAGAGGTTCCTCTGTCCGCAAAATAAAGATATTGCTTGATTATTATAAATTTCAAGGCACATTTGATACAGGTTATAACCTGTCATAAAAGTATTTACATATAATTCCTGTGCAATTAATAAATAATTATAATTAATTTAAAATATATTTTCAAAATCAAATTTTAATTTCATTTACCAAAAATTATACTCTTCATTTAAAAAAAAATTTAACTCTGTAATTTTTAATCAATGCTGTTCTCTTTTTGTATTTTTATTATGACATTTGAATACAGTTATAATATCAACTTTTCATGCATTTTATATTGCATATTACAATTTTTTTTAAACAATTAAGCACAGCTGCCTTACAATCAAATGTCCTGGGTTAGCACATTCCCTTCCTGGCCTATGCTATGATACATGGAAAAAAAATTAAATACCATAGAGCAAAAATTTAGAAGCTAGTAAAATTCTATACAAAAAGAAAAAAAAACTCATGCAAGATTCACAAAATTGGTGCAATATTTGTTAAGTTGCAAAGTCATAAACAAACAAACTTTCACTTTTATATAGTAATGTAAATTCAAAATTTTTTGGTAAATATTATACTATTCTAAACAAATAAATAAAGTTACCAAAAAAAAAAAAAAAAAATTCATAAAATCCAACAATACATTTTGGCTAAATTAGTTTCATCAGTTGGGTCATTTCATTATATTTTCTCCAATGGTATCACCTTTATTAATTATCTATTGTAATGTTAACGATGATTGACTATCTTTTAAATAATCAATATTATTAATAACTATATGTTACATTAAAAATTGTATATTATTCTGTCTTTCTATTTCAATTTTTAAAACATTGTAAATCTAATATTGTATTAGGACATTTATCCCAATTTTTTTCTATGCACATGAGAATGTAATCTTTTTCTATTTTTTTTTTTGCATATTTTAATATCTGCCTCAATTAATTTTTTTTAAAAATCCAATTAGAAATTATTTTAACAATCCTATTCTTTTCCATAATTGCAACATTCCAAACTCTTTTAATTTGCTCTTGGAAGTTATTTATATGATATGATGATGATTCCATATCATTTTATATATTTTTATCCACTATTAATACATTTCCTTCAAGTATATCTCTTTTTATTTCTTTCTGAATCTTATCCAAAGTTATCAATAAGTAATACTTAATTACTGATGTCTATTCCTTCAATTCTAAAGAAAGGTAAGGACAATTAATAAAATTTCACTTATATTTATTATAAATAAATGGTACTATTGTATTAAAGTATCGTTTTTACCTTTTTGTTTATATTATCAATTTTTTTAATATTATAATCCTATTTTATTCATAAATTTAATTCTTAAAAAAATATAATGTTCCATTTCTTGGGTATCATATTTTTTCAATTCACACTCATTTTTATTCTATTTTCAGATTTATTAATGCTTCAATATGTCTTGATTTTTCTTTACTAAATTCAATATATGTCACTTCTCTATTTTCTGCACATTTTGTATTGACATATTTATCACTTTTTTAACATTTGCAAAACAAACAATATCTACAAAAATAATACTGATAATGTGTTTGTTTTTTTCACTATATCCTAATCTTATTTTATATCTTATATTTAGTCTTAATAATTTATTTTCTGATTTCTTTAAAAATGATACAAATAATAAGCCCACCTTATTCACAATCCCCTAATTGATATATTTAAGTAATTTTCTTTACATAATTTTTCCATTAACTATAAGCCCAGTTTTTTTTAAACTCAATTTTTTTCTCAGTATTAAATAATAAACACTTCCTGATCACTGTCATATAGTTTTCCAAAATCTAAAAAAACTATATATATTTTTCTGCCTAGTCTTTAACTAATATATATATAATTCAAATTAATATAAAAACTAATATTCAGTTCTCCTATTTTTCTTGAATCCTTCTTTTATTTTGCCTAATATTTCGTATTTGTTTATCCATATCTTCTTTTCTTTTTAAAAACCAACTTTATTCTTAAACTTATTTATATGACTGAAATAGCTCATTTATTTGCAATCAAATTAAAACAATTACGTCAGTTGTTCTGAACTCTAGATTTCCCATTTTTAACTTTCTAAAAACTTCTATGGATTCTTCTTCTGTAACTACAATAAAAATAAAATTTAATCTTTATTTTTTTTGAAACGAAATTATTTTAAATATAAATTATTATTTTTTCTATCCTAGCTATATAATTTTTACCATCCTTATCAACCAAATTGATTCCCCCCCAAATCTGCTTCTGTACATAATATACTTCTAAAATTTCCTACTACCATCTCCCTGAATTAAGTAAATTCTATATTAATTTTTATTCTCTTTTTTTGACAGTTTTTTTTTTCTTTGTAAGTACATTTGATATATTTTATTTATAATATACTTCCAATAAGCTTGTGGTTAAGACCTGTAGAGGTCCCTACCTTCGCATTTTCAACTGCACATGCTTTAGGTTTATTGCCTTAGTAAATATTACTTATGTAATCAATGTGCCTTAAATAAATTTGTAATTATAACTGAAATTTTTCAAATGGGCATTAGATTTATTCTAACAAATATTTATTCATTATAATTTTAATTTTATTATACCGCTTTTTATCTGAGCACTTATAGCAAATGTGTGTGGAGATGGTAATCTGAACCAACTGATGACTGCTGGTTTAGCATGATATACGTGTATTGGTGATTATTTATCTTTTCAACATATATGTGTTCAAGTATATCAGTGTCATGAGATAGTGTGGAGAGTGGTGGGTCATGTGAAAGTCTGTGCTCATATACCCTATGTATTACATATATAAACACAGGTATATAATAAGCCTGTGTGGTTTCAGTTATACCGCTCTTTATAATTTAAAATAAGGGTTAACTACCCCCCCCGACCACTTAAAAATATTTTTTAAATTTAATTTTATTAATTAAAACTTGTTCATGATGAATATTATTTATTTTATTCCCAGCCTGTTTATTTTCTGATTCCATTAATAGAAAATTAAGATTAATTGGATTTACTTTTTCCTACTCATCAAAAGCTTTATTTCTTTGTAGCTTAATTATTTTTTTTTCCTTTCTTTTTTTGTTAATGTTTTTCTAATGTGTAGCTAAAGAATTCATTGGTGGGCAAGAGGTCAGCGCGACTGCCTTGCACTTGCAGGCAGTTGCCCGGGTTGTGGGTTCGTGTCCCGGCCGATGCCATAACACTTAAAAAAAAGCATATTTATATGCAATATCCAGTACTAGTCAGATATATATGGTCGAGGTTCGAGTGAGAGTTATTGCATTCAACAGTGACAAGTAATTATATAATAAAACACACGAACACGGTAGTGGAGTTAATAGGTTTATATACATAAATACATATACGAGGATCAATACATAATACAATTATTACAAAGATAAAACTGACTAATACATTAATATACAACTCTAGTCTTAAAGGCCCGCAGGCTTACAATAAATAATATTAAAGTCTATACGACCTGCAATGGTCCCTAGGTCTACCTTGGTACGTTCGGAGGTAGACCTCTCCGCGAGATGAGCTGAAAGTGAAGTAGTGTCTGTGCACTCAGGGAAACGCATCCATCCTTCAACTTCACCTTGCAAGTCTGACCTTGTTTTTTCCCGCCATCCTGGATGTAACACAATCTATTTCCATTGGTCATCCCATGACACGAGGTACAAAGTGGTCAGTTTGGTTATCTCTGACCAACCTTAATCGTTACTGTGATGCTTTTAGCATACACGCACATACTTGAGTATTTGTAATAGTTACATTATTATTGTGTGTATCTGTTAATAAGCATACACGCACACACTTGAATATTTGTAATAGTTACATTATTATTGTGTGTATCTGTTAATACACACACATACATAGAGTTATTATTATTGCGTGTATATGTGAATACACACACACACATAGCACGCCTCCCCCAAGTTCAGCGACTTACTTTTTTTAAAAAAAAAATCTTTTTTTTTTCATTTCTTTTTCTCTGAACTTAAGACATAATCGTGCAGGCGGAGGGGAATTTTTCTTCTCCTCTGTGCGCGTGGGGGTGATTTAATTTCACCATCTGTGACTATTTCATTTTCTTCACTATTTTGATTTTCTTCGTCAGCAGTAATGATTTCTGTTTCACTTTTAGTTTCATAGTGAGTATCATTTTCTTTGTCATTACTTTTAAACAACTGCGGAGTGCATTCTGTTATTGCACTCTTGCGCAATTGGTTAATGTGCTTACGTAATATTTTGCCATCTGCCATACGGACAGCAACCACTTGCTTACTTAAATGGCGTACAACGTATGCTTGAGTCCATGATTTATTTAAATTATTTTTCACCCAGACTCATTCATCCGGTGAAAATTTGTTGTTTATTGTATTTGGCATTTGATGCTCTTTTGATGGCATTATTGCTGAGAGTTTTGTACGTAATTTCCGGCCTAAGTATTTTTCTGCAGGTGATCTGCCCGTTTTAGCTGTGGGTGTGGAATGCTGATATAGCAACGCCATGAAAACTGCCTCTTGGAGTCTTCCTTTTCCCAATTTATTCATGGATGACTTTAAGCTTTGTACCGCTTTCTCGGCCAGTCCATTTGATTGAGGGTGGTAGGGGGGTAAGGATGTGTTTAATCCCCCATTCCTGCATAAATTCGGCAAATTTTTCAGACGTGAAACCGGTTCCATTATCGGATACGAGGGTTTCCGGTAGCCCGTGGTATGAAAAAATTTCCATGAGCTTGTCCAGTGTCTCGTCCGAACTTGTATTTTTCACTGGTTTGTATTCGGACCATCCTGAGTAGGCATCGACCACTACCAGAAATAATTGTCCATGGATTGGACCACAGTGGTCAATGTGAATTCTCTGCCAAGGTTTCTCTGCTTCTTTCCATGCTTCATATTTCGCTGGGGGTGCTTTTGCACATGACTGACAGCTAGAACATTTTTTTATGAATGTTTCTATATCAGTGCTGATTCTCGGCCACCATACATAACTACGGGCTAACGCTTTTGCCCTGACAATGCCTGGATGACCTTCATGTAATAAATTTAGTATGTGCGATCTGCCTATTTTTGGTATTAGGACCTGATCGCCTTTAAGAATGCAACCTTTACATATTGATAGTTTTTTGTGAGCTTTCCATAGCTCTATGTGCAAAAACAGAGGATGTTGTGCTGGCCAGCCTCTTCTAATTTTTTCCATCAGCCATTTGTAGCCAGCGTCTTCATTGGTCCATGCTGCTACTTTTCGGCTATTAACCTTTAGCCTGTTTTTTATGAGGCCCCTCATAGACATCTGACGTCACTTTTAACTCTGCCTATTTTTTATGCTAGAATATTCGTTTGACAGGTATTGATTAGGTTTTTAAAAGCTCTGTAAGATGGTGCCCTCTTCTGACTTATTTTACAAGTAAAAAATCCAAAAAAATGCATTTAAATCTAAACAAAGAAGAGAACTTATCAGTTGTATTGGTTGTAAGCTGAGCTCTCAGCCGAAAAAGACATTCTGATTGGCTGGAAAGAACAAAGAAACCGCCTGATCAAAGAAAATAAAGAAAAACGCTGAGATTTTTCATTTCGAATGCAATGTTTAAGTATTAAAAAAATATAATTTCAGAAATTAAACTAGTTTTCCTTAAAAAAAAAAACAAAATTATTTTCGAAAAATATTGAAGATTTTAGTAAAAATATTTAAGATATATTTAAAAAGAAATATTTACTTTTCTATAACGTAAAAAAGGTGAAACGACCTTTGTTTGTTTATATTTTAGCTTTTACGTTGCCGAAGTTGAATATTTTATAATAAATAAATAGCAATTTTTTTATTTTTGAAAGAACTTTCGTTCACTTTGATAACCTTATAAATTAGAAATATACTTTTTATAAACGAATCTGAGGTTAATTTAGTATTATAAGTGAATATATTTTAACAATTGGCTTTGTCTTCAGTTTGTGAGTTGGCCAATTAACAGCTTTGATTTTTACCTCACACAACCAATGATATAATTAGCAGTTAAAGAGTTAAGAGTCTGGCTTTGAAGCGCATCAATGTAATTGATTTCTATTTCGCTTGTAGTGTTTTCTGAGTTGTCAGGCATTCGGGATAACGCGTCGGCATGACCAATAGTCTTTCCCTTTTTATATTCCAGACTGTAATCATACCCAGAGAGTATGTTAATCCATCTCAACATGCATGGGCTGAGGTGTTCCAGAATTTGTTTGATGCCTAAAATTCCCAGAAGTGGTTTGTGGTCTGTCATGATTTTGAAATAACGACCGTATAAATACTGGTGGAATTTACGAATTCCAAATACTATGGCTAGTGCTTCCTTGTCCAGCTGACTATAATTTTTTTCAGCTTTGGACAAAGTGCATGATGCATATGCTATAGGATGTTCCCCAGATTGAGCTGGGTGACATATTACTGCCCCCACTCCATATTCTGATGCATCAGTCATTAGTGTTATCTCAAGATCGCTATTATAGTGTACCAGTAATTTGTTTGATACGAGTAAAGCTTTAGTATTTTGAAAAGCCCTTTCTTGTGTTGCTTCCCACTTCCATTTCTGATTCTTTTTCAGTAGCTCGTATAATGGCTTGGCTATGTGAGCTTTGCCTTCTAGGAAGTTCTCAAAATAGTTTACCAAACCCAAAAAAGCCTGCAATTGTTTTACGTTACTAGGCCTTCTAGCTTCTGACACTGCTTTGACCTTTTCAGGAGAGGGTCTTGTCCCAGAGCTAGAGACTATGTGACCCAAAAATTTTAATTCAGTGGCCTGCCATATGCATTTTTGAGTATTTAATTTCGCTCCAAACTCTTCTAGCCTTTGACAGACAGTAGTTAGATGACTATGCAATTCATTTTCTGATCTTGCCATAATTAATATGTCATCAAAATAAGGGATAACGCCCTCGCATCCAGTAAGCAGAGTTTCAATTTTTGCTTGGAATATACTGGGAGCGGACGCTATGCCAAATGGGAGGCGTTTGCATTTGAATAGACCCACATGAGTAGTCAGTGTTAGAATTTCGGCAGCCTTATTTGTTACTGGAATTTGATGGAAGGCCGCATCTAAATCTAATTTAGCAAAATATTTTGATTTTTGCAGTGATGCTAATATTTCTCTGGAGTTTGGAATGGGGTAGGCGTGTTTATTTAGAGATTTGTTGACAGTTATGCGATAATCGCCACACAAGCGTATCTGTCCATTAGGTTTGGTGATAACGACCAGCGGAGTCGCCCACTCTGTCTCCTCTGTCGGTTCTAGAATGCCGTTCTTCACTAACTCATTTATCTCTTTCGCTACTTTTTCTTTCTGTGTGAAGGGGACCTTCCGAGGTCTGCAAATTATTGGCACGGCCTCTGGTGACATTTCCAGTGACACAGGTTTAGTTTTAATCGTTCCTGGTTTGCCATTAAAAAGTTTAGGGAAACGATCTCTTATGTCTTTTTCACTGTCAATTTTTTTGACCAATGAGATTTCAATTCCGAGCTCTGTAAACCAGTCACGACCAATGAGAGGGTTTATGGGGGTGTGTACGATATATAGTGGCAAGATTGAAATGTTGCCTTTATTACTCGTAATTTGAGCTTGGACTACACCCTTAATTTTTATTTCTTTACCATTTATGTCCAATGCTCTAAGCTTAGTATTGCTAAGCCTAGGGGGCTCTCTTATTTCAGCCCTGATCGAATTCCAGTCAGCTACGGATATTAAAGAAATGCCGCTACCGCTGTCTATTTCCATCGACAGGGGTTTTCCGTAAACTTTCACAGTAGTAATAAATTTCTGTGCTTGATTTATAACCGTGTTATTTATAACAATATTACATTTGGTTTTATTTATACTTTGTATATTATTTCCTTTAACTTGGTCAACTGTTCTATTTTCACACATTCTCGCCATGTGACCTATTTTTTTACACAGCCTACATCGATCATGTTTGAAATAGCAATCTTTAGATATATGACCTAGTTTTCCGCAACAATAGCACTTTGTCCGACTTTTATTTGTCTGTTTAATAATTTTGTTATCGGAAGACCCTTTGTTGAGTTTTTCAACACCAAATATTCCTGTTTGATCGCTATCAATGCCTTTTTTCACAGCAAATTCTTTTGCTTGCTCCACTACTATTTCGTGAGCGATACTGCATTTGATAGCTTCACGATAATTTATGTCTTTATCAGCCAGTAACTGCTGCCTCAAACTGTCACTATTCATTCCACATAGGAATTGTTCCAGTAGCGCTTCTTCTAAATATGAATCATAACAGCAGTTTTTTGCGAGTTCGCGTAGGGCTGAGTCGTAATCCTGCGTATTTTCATTTCTGCCTTGATGGCGATTTCGAAAATGAAGTCTGGCGATGTGCCTAGATGGGCGAGGATTAAAATAATTTGACAAACGATCTTTTAACTCATTGTAGGTTAATTTTTCAGGAGTGTTGGGTTCTGCTAATCTGTTAGCTATTTGTATGACCCCTTTTCCTGCAAAACATAATAATGTCGCTGTTTTATACGCATCTTCCTCTACTCTGTTAATAAAACAGTAATTTTCAATCTGTTGAACGTACAGGGGCCACTCATTTGCCTCTCTGATGTCAAACTCGGATATTGTCGATTGCATTTTAAGCAATTTATATAACTAACTCGTTTAATACCGTAGGTTCGTTCGCTACTTCAATAATTCTGCCTGACTTATTTGGTTGTCAGCAGACTGCTAGGGTTCAAATTGAACTGTTATGACTGTGCCAGTAGAATATCCAGTACTAGTGGGATATATATATGGTCGAGGTTCGAGTGAGAGTTATCGCACTCAACAGCGACAAGTAATTATATAATAAAACACACGAACACGGTAGTGGAGTTAATAGGTTTATATACATAAATACATATATGAGGATAAATACATAATACAATTATTACAAAGATAAAACTGGCTAATACATTAATATACAACTCTAGTCTTAAAGGCCCGCAGGCTTACAATAAATAATATTAAAGTCTATATGACCTGCAATGGTCCCTAGGTCTACCTTGGTACGTTCAGAGGTAGACCTCTCCATGAGACGAGCTGAAAGTGAAGTAGTGTCTGTACACTCAGGAAAACGCATCCATCCTTCAACTTCACCTCGCAAGTCTGACCTTGTTTGTTCCCGCCATCCTGGATGTAACACTCTCTATTTCCATTGGTCATCCCATGACACGAGGTACAAAGTGGTCAGTTTGGTTATCTCTGACCAACCTTAATCGTTACTGTGATGCTTTTAGCATACACGCACATACTTGAATATTTGTAATAGTTACATTATTATTGCGTGTATCTGTTAATAAGCATACACACACATACTTGTATTCATTTGTAATAGTTACATTATTATTGCGTGTATCTGTTAATACACACACATACATAGAGTTAATAGAGTTATTATTATTGCGTGTATGTGTGAATACACACACACACATAGCATTATGATTATTTTTTGAAACTATAAAATAGCTATTGCATTGTTTTTATAAATTGGTTAAACCAATTATTTTCACAAAACAATTTTAATTCTTCCATTCTCACTTTTTGTTTACTTTTTTAATATTGTGCATATATATTCTAAAATAATTAATATCTTTTCCCACAAATCTATAATTATTCTAATTTTAAATAATGTTTTACCTCTGCTAGGTCTATGTATGCATCTAGATTCAATTTATCCCATATTTCGGTAACTTCGTCAATATATATTCTCTGCATTTTATTATACATACTTATAATAAAAACACTACCCCTTCCCCACTCCCTATATCACAGATGATATTCCAAAATTAGTTCTTTATTCTTGTGGTTTGTTTCTATAATATCTGCTATAATGGTCTAATTTATTATCTTTATTACATTTTCGAATTCTTTTATTTTTTCTTTGCATATTTAAACATCCAATCTTTATATTTTCATTTATTGTTCCCTCCTTTTAATTTATTAACTTATTTATTTTTAAATGTCTTCTATTTATTTCTAATTTCCTCCTACTATATTTATCTCATTAAAAAAAAAAAAAAAAAAACCAAGTTTTTCATAATATTACAATTCCTGATTTGTTGTGCCATCTAGTGGAATTAATAAAACATAAAATTCAAAAACCTTAAAATTAACAGTGCTTAGACAACGTAACTGCGTACGGATACATTTTTTTAAAAAAATATTATTTCAAAATTAACAAATGTTAATCAAAGCTCATTCTATTACCGCCGATGCTAGATTATTGCATGACCGACAGCTAACTATGCTATTATTTTTCTTTTACTAATTAAATGTTGGGGGGGGGGGGGAGAGCATGGATTTTTATTTTAATAAGTAATAAAGTTGAATGATATATTGAAGTTTAAACTATATAGGATATACTTTCAATGCTAATATTTTGATCTCTATCAACTTGCAAATATATAAAGAAAATTAAAAAAAATTGAAATAAGATTAATTCGATAATACTAAAACAAACAAAAAAATAAAAAGAACAATCTCACAAAGTTACTGCTAAATATTTACGCTTTCTCCACTCCACCTTTGGATCCAAATTTAAAAATAATATTGTAATAATATAAAAATACTGTGAACCATTTCCTGATGATGATCAGAATGATAATAATTAAATAAATAGACACGGGTTGGCGCATTATTTTTTATGTATCTGAAAATACTGGATTTAATTGAAGTGATAAACACTAACCTAATAGATCCCATTCAGTATGGTTTATTCCTTCCATGCCTGACTGGAATGATTTTTGGAAAAATAAAATATCATGGACATTAAGATAGATTAAATATTTTACTTTTTTCTTCCAAGTATTGATCATGTTCTTTGTTCATTTTTTTTTATTACTTCATACATTTTCTATTATCCATCTGTGTTTATTCTATTGAACATTTCATTCATATTTCTTATGAATACAGTCTTATGTTGCCCATATTATCTAGCAAATTGTTCCTCATTACCATATTTTGCTCCCTATTTTAATAACTACTATGTTTTTTTATTACTTTTTACAATGCTGTAAAAAGTAATAAATAATATAAATGAGTAAAATGGAGGTTAGAGAAGGTTAAAAAAAAGAGAATAAGATCTGGTGAAGACTGCATGGTACAGTCAAAACTGTAATCAATAATAAAAGTTTTTTTGCTGAAAAGTGAAAGTAAGATTTTTGGAAATCAATATAATATATATGATATTCATATTATATGGATTTGGTAATGCAGTAAGAAAGATAAAATTATTTAACAACTACCAACATTCTAGCGCAAAAATTTTAGATTTATATTACTATAAAAATTGTGAGAACCAACTTCCATGAATTGATGATATCCAATGCTATTTTCCTTTTGTCTAATGCTGTCATATTGTTGAAAACTGTTTTTGTTTCTAATATTTTTCATGCTTTCTATCTTTACTGTTTTCTTTTTACATCTGTAATATCAATGTCATTTCCAGTTGTGTGAAGTTACAATAAATTATCCTAGATGTTGGATAAAATTATCAGTTTCTAATCATATGGAAATATTTTGATCTATCTTTTTTTCAGAATGTATGAATAATTAAAAAGAAATGGCTTGAATTGGAGTCGTCAACTGATGATAATTATAATGATAAAATCAATAGACATTGCTTGGTGCATGGGGATAGTAGTGTCAATTAAATTTCAATAATATTTCAATAAAAAAGAGTATATATTTAAGCTATATTAATGTGATTAAATGATGTGATGATTTGCATTTTATACCTATGATAGTTGGAGTTAAAAAATAATAACCATTGTTCTTTTTGGGTCCAAATAAGAAAAATTCACTCTATCAAAACTCTTTAATGTGATTCACCCTCTTTTAAGTCTGACTTTAAAAAGAATAAATTATATAGTTTAAAAAATTATCAATAAACCAAAAATCCTTCACATTTAATTAAATAACATACACACATACAAATAATTTTATATTCAAATAATAAAACAAATACAGTAACATAAATTCAAACTTTTAATCCATATATGATTTTAAAAGTTTTAACCTTACTTGACAAAGATTATTTAGGCAATTGAAAGCGCTCCTATAGGGATTAAAAGTTTGAATTTATATTCTGTATTTATTTTATTATTTGAATATAAAATTATATATAAGTGAAAGGAATACAGACATTGATTAATATTATATATATATATATAAAGTATATCTAATATTTCACAACTATCATTAATTAAAATTAGTTAAATAATTCTATTTGTTTTTCAAGAATGAAAATTAAAATTGTTTTAAATTTTTTTTTAACAGATTTTTTTTAAAAAATTATTTGTTAAAAGTTTTATGGTCTCATATACAGACTGAATGTTTAAAAAAAAAGTTTAAAAATAATCATTAAGAAAATAACCTTTTTTAAAAAAAAAAACGAATTACTAAGTTAGTCTGTAAGCATAAACATGCCAATTTCAGAAATGCCTTCATATGTAAAAATTGGTAGTAAGAAAAAATTTGAAATTGTTACCTGTTTAAAGTAAGTTAAACACTATTTTGTTTAAATATCTAAATTGGCAGACTTAAAATGAACTTAAAATTATTAATCATATTAAGGCAAATTTACTTGTAGAAATTCAAGTATTCTCACCAATGTTTATTTTTTATTTTAAATTTTTTATTCAATCTTTATTTATTTTCAGGAATTACTTGCAAGGATCACTTTTCAAGACCAAGTCTTTAATGAAACTTAGTCCTTATTAAAAGCATGTTAATGTGGGATAGCAATTTTTTAGAAATGTATGAGCAATTGATTCACAGTTTTTCTGATCCTTCAATTGCTCATAGCTTTGATTAGCAGTCTATTCAAAGTATAGAAGCACTTAGCTGTTCTCTACTAGCAGCAAAGAGCAAGCTATTAACTCTACAACTATCTTTATGCATTTTATCTGCCAATGTATCTTCCTGACCTCAACTGATTAAATTTATTTTTTAAAATAATTTTTATCTAACTTCTCCTTTCACTTGTTTCTTTGGACCAAATCTTGTAACCAATTTTAAACCTACTTCTACAGAATAGATATTTTGAAAAAAATTGTGTATATTTGATATTGATGATAGTGCAATATTTTTGATTTGTTTACCCTAAAAGTGTTGATGGGATATATTTCAATACCCATTCAAATCAGTTCAGTATGTTTTAAGAAATGCACAATAGATGAAGCTATACTTTTTTTAAAAAAAGTTTTTACTTTGATGACTAATGTACTAAAAAACAAAATGTTAAAGAAATTTTATGACCACTTATAATTAATTAAGTAAAATAGAAAAAAAAAAAAGAAATGAAGGATAAAATCTTATTTTTTGATTATCTGTATAAAACTTGTTTTTTTTTACAACACTGCCATCATAAAAACTAAAATCTTGTAACTGATTTTTAACTTACTTCTTCCAATAAGATTTTCTTCAAATTTTGTTCACATGTTTGTTATAGATAACAATGCTAATCAGCCCAATGATATTGGTGATTTGCATTTCAAACTACATATAAATGAGTTCAGTAATTCTTAAGTGGTACTTGAACAAATAGTCAAATAGGTAATAGATGGCACTGCTATTAAATCAAATGCATTGCTGTTTGGTTTGTGCTCATTGAAATAAAAAGATATTAAATTATAAAAATTTTACTTTCTAATGGGCTTTTAGATACGTTACAAATATAAGAAAAGTATTATCTAATACTCATAGGACCAAAAAATGAAAAAAAAAAAGATTTGTAATACTGGAAATACAGTGACATTTTTTAGATTCTTGTTTTTCAAATTTAAATATTGGAAGCTGTTTATGCTACATGATAAATTAAAAAATAAGGTACTGTTCTATTAGCATGTTGAAACTGCTTGATGGCATTGTTTCTAGGAAAACACATATAAATATAACATTATCAGGCCCACCACCTTATTTGTAAAAGAATAATAATAAGAATAATCATATTGGTTAACATAATTCATTTATTTTCCTTATTAATAAATTACTGTAATTCTTTTTACAACTTCTTTTTATCTCTGGATATAACTACGAGAAATTTTTTACACTCAGACATTTTATCATATGGGTTAATGTAATTCACTGATTGATTTCCTTAATAAATTACTATCAAATTTATCCGATTAACAATTTTACAAAGATAAATTTAAATCTTTAACAGTTCCTACAAATTTCATTTTAGTCCTGCAATGTAGGGGCTGGTGGTAAGCCTTTTCACATCCACAAGAATTAAAACTTATCAATTAACAGTCGTTATTGCAAATATTCTATTCTAGTAGAATTCACCGTGTATGCCAATGCTTTGCACTGGGAAAATCCCCCCTCCCTGCAAACTTTAAAAAGTATACTATCATTACTTGACTGATAACTAACTACATTGTGGTGGAAGAAATGAGAATGCTTTAATTGCTGAACTGTATTTGACTCTTTTTTTTGGTCATTTTTGAAAAGATAAATTAATCTTTATTTATTCCAATAGCTATCTTTGAAAGAATATGTGACTAAGGTATGGTGGATAACATTAATGGTACACCTATTAATAATGATGAATAATTTTCCAACTCGATTTTTTTTTTTACAATTAAGAGATGTATTCTTTTTACAATTTCTTTTTGTCTCTGGATATAACTATAAGAAATTTTACAATCAGACATTTTAATTCTCATAGGTGTTCTCATGAACTGTGATTTTTTCAGGAGAACAGTGAAATTGTGGTTTCCCTTAACCTTTTCTAGTTATTTAACCTTACATATTGAGTTTGGAACCAGGGTAATGGGCTTATAATTATTATTTTTTAATACTATGTTAGGTAAGTTGTACTGTAATTACTTCTGAATGCAGATTGCAATAGTTCTGCAAACTTTAAATCCACCGAAAATGGTACCATAGTGAAGTGTTAACATTGCTAAAAGATAGTATTGTCTGCACTCACACAATTTGCGCAAGACGAAGCAAGCCGTTAGTTACAACAGAAAAAAAAAGTTGTGACTATTTGCTTTGACTGCAGCCCATAAAATGGCATATTTATATGTGTTTGGATGGGATCAACACCATCAAGTGGTTTCAACATGCTAATAGAACAGTACCAAAAATAATATGTGTAATAAATATTTAAAAAAAAATATTTTTATTATATTTAATGAGTAATGCATTAAAAAGCAAAAAAAAAAAAAATTTTGTTTTGACCCATGATTTTGGTTGTTATAACTTTAAATAAAATCATGGGTTGTCCATAAATTGATTAATTAATTCAACCAATATTTTTAACTAATCTATTTAAAAAAGAAAATTTTAGATTGTGAAGTTTTATTTTAAATATATTGAACTTTTATTTTCTATAGTTGGGGAAATTTCATTTAAATTTTCATTTTCACTTAGTTTATTGAAATTGTTTTAGAAGGTTTGTAATCAAACTAAATATTCCATTACTGATTGAATTAATTCATTTCTGAATGTCCAATGGTTTTATTTAAAGTTACACATGGCAACCAAAATTGTGGGTCAAGAAAGATATTATTTTTTGCTTTTTAATGTATTAGTCATCAAATTAAATAAAAAGCCTTTTTAAAAGAAATATTATGTATATATAATATTCTATTTTTAAATATATATAAATATTGAAATAGATTATGTCTTATCTACTTCATGGTCAGCCATGTGATCTTACATGGGGAAAATAGCTGCTTAATTGTTGTGATGAAGATACTTAATAAAAGTAGCATTACAAATTTTTTAAAATTTTAGAATAAATTATAATTAATAATGTAATGGGTCTTTATTATAAGTGGTTAAATTTAAGAAAAAATAAATAATAAATTTTATAAAATATTAAAATAATGTAGCTAGTTTTCTTATCAGAGATTAAAAATTTAGAATTAGAAAAGTGTACTTAAAGAAATATATGTTTGAATTTATATTGCTATAAGTGTTTATTTAAAAGTAAAGTTTAATAAAACATCTATATTTGGGTTTAAATGAAAAAAAAAAGGGAGATTAAAAAGATTAAAACTGATTTTAATTTTTTAGTTGCATTTTTGAGTTTGGAAATAATAGAATTACAAAACAAAGTATAATCAGATAGCGCTAAAATAACTTAATTAAAAGTGTACTAAATTAAATAATTATTTTCTGTAATTATATGTAATTAAGATAGAATGGGATCACTATGTTATGTAAAACAAAGAGTTCACTAAGATGTTGAAAACAGAGGTCAATGAAAAATAAAATTTGCTTCATCTTCTTTTATAGAATTAATTTAAAGGTTTGTTAATTTAAAATGTTTATTTAAAATTAAAATGTCTCTTTTCATATATATATATAAACTAAAAATCTTACACAGAGGTTAAACTCTCCATACAGTAGTAGTGTCACTCAGTGCAAGCCAGAATAATCAATGATGCAAATACATTTATGCATAAAATCCCCATTTTGCCTTTTTATCCAATAGTCCCAGACTAGTTTCTAGCTTGTGGCTTTCATCATGTGATGTGTGGCTTTGAACATGTGATGTTTAGTGGTTTAACTAAAAATCTTATTTAGAAAGAAAGAAAGTTTTTTGTTTTTTTTTAATAAAAAATAAATTTATTTTGAAAACTACATGAATTGTGGTACATAAATTACTTGAGATTAAGGATTCATAGATATCCTGCTACATGCTTTGCTTACACAAGGGGTCTGGTCATATTCAGTCCTATGCTTTTGTCTACACCAGTCTACCCTGTGCTGTTAACTAGATTCCATGGGATCCCCAATCATCAATTATTGTGTAGCTAAACTGCTTTATTCATGGCACCCTGGCTATTAGATGATTAAAACCAAGATTTTCCAGATCATCATATCACTCTTTCCATTGCATGTGTGTTATCATTCCTTGTAGACATGAAGCTGCAAATTTAGGAACCCATTAGTCTCTGCAACTTTGTCAACCTCAGTGGTGCATTTAAGCCATCATTTGCAGTTATCCTATTTACTACAGCACAATATAGCTTTATGAAAGTTTGGACAGTATTGTAGTAGTAATATTTGGTATATGGTCCAGAGACATCTGCTCCCAGGTATCAGAGTACAGTTTAGCAGGGGCAATAGGTAATCTGTAGTTCTTAACTTACACATGAGTTCCTTGAAAACCTCCCATGAATTTTTTATGTTGGATTGGAATACGAGGTGACACCTGGCGAGCCATTTTGCAAATAGTATTATGATGGCCATCTGGCTCATGGTGAAAGTGCCATTCCTCATTGCTTTGCATATATTCAGAATAGATGCACATCCTGACCGGACACTAGAACGCTGTCTTATTTCAAGATCTACAAATTTCTTGCAGTGAGAGAATGTGTCATCCATTGTTTCTTCATCTTCACCACAGAGGCACATGTTGGAGCAATGTTTTTGAACCCTCTGCAGTTCACCATAAATTGCCTTGTGGGAAGTGCATTGAGTTGGTATTTTATGAAATTTGTTTAATTTGGCTCCATGGCTCAAGATCTAGCTTTTTTAAGCAATGACTTTATAGATATGTCTATTCTTCCTGGGGATTTTTGCTGGCTGGGATATTTGTTGCTCAATAGCTGATCTGTGTCTGGTAGGAGCTCTGCCATGTAGACATTGATTTGCTTTTGATAGATGGTGGGGTGCTGGTAGCTTCTACTATACTGGCAATTTAAAGTTCCGTGTCTGTCTCTTTTGATGCCTTCAGTATGGCTATCACCCTTTGCATGTATAGTACCTGAACCACATGCAATCCAAGACCATTCAAATCCTTAAGTTTTTGTATTTTTCGAAGACTAATGCAGACTATTTTGTTTGGTGTTTTTTCCATAGCAGCTGGTTACATGCTGTGTTAATGATGTTCTGAAAGGTCTTAGTTGGTTTGATGATCGGAAGATAGTATGCGATCCATGGGAAGACCAACAAATTAAGTAATGTCACCTTGCCTGGGAGTGACAGGGAGATCAAGGACAAGCTGCTAATAACTTTTGTAGTCTTCTCTATAGAGCATATTTTTTATCTGCCACCTCATTGCAGACTTTGACAACACCACTGGGAAATCTAATAGATTTTTGGGCATCCCAGTGAATTTGACTGTTAGGTTCTTTCCTTTGTTGAACTTACATACTGCAATTTTTATAGGATTAACTTTGAGGTGGTACTTGGTGGCATATTCACCTAGGAATTGGTAAAGCTTGGGAAGGAACCTTGCAGATGGAAGGATGATGGTTACATCATCTACATATGAGATATGATGTATCACCTCCCCAAGTGCTGGAACATATATGCCAGGCAACTTGTCCTATATTTTCTTTAAGAAGGGGTCACTGTATACAATGAAACCCAGGGTGCTAAGTGGTGACCCCTGGGGTATAGATATGTATAGCTGGGGCAAGAGAGCCATCCAGAGTTACATGAATTGTTCTATTGAGAAGCACATTGGCAATAATCTTGACATATGTCAAGGTGACCCCATAGTGCCTAAACACAGTAAATAGATGGCCAGGCACCACAGAGTCAAGGCCATCACAAAATCCAACTGGACAACAATGGGTTGAAATTTCCTCTTCTCCCTGATATATTCTGTCAGTATCATGAATTTCTTGACTGCATCCCTTTGTATAGTGGCCCTTATGAGAAAATTGGTACCTAGAGATCTTTATTAGCAGCAGCTGCTGCTTTATCCTATCTTTAATTATTGATTCTACCATTTTTATAAGGAAAGGCATCATTGATATTGGGCATAAATTAGAAGGATTTTTTTTTTTTTAGGAAGGTACCAGAGCAATCGGGTAAAGGTCTGGGATAGGCTGGAATTTCCCCGCCAACATATTGATCACTCCTAGTACCATGGGTGCTGTGAACTTATACAGGTGGATAAGGACAAACCTTGGTATCCCATGTAGACCTGGATGGGTGTTTTCAGAATATGCCAGCAGCCGCTAAGTGATATGATCTAGCATAATACCATGGTCACTTGTCTCCTCTCACCAGATATCTCAAATGCTATAATGCTGGCTCTAAATTCTGATAAATCTCATTAATTTAACTAATAAATAGTTTTTATTTTTTTCAATAGTATTTAACCGTCAAGAAATCTATTGATGCTTTCGTTATCTAAACATAAAATCAAAATATTTTTACTGTTTATCTGACACATATTTTCTATATTAAAAGTTCACCAGTAAACAGTTTATAGTAAAATTTATTTATGATTTACAAATGACTTACACTCAAATGGATATGAATAGCATTCAGATTTTGTTTAAATTTAAACAAGCTTGTAGCTAAAACAGTATAAAGCATCCTTTGGCTTTTTTCAGAACTCTGTTAAAATTTTTTTAGGTGTAGATAGAAAATATGACATTTGATATTAACACACTCTTTTTAAATGTAATCTTATTTTTTTAAGTTACTATTGATGGTGAGGTATTCCATGCTATTTTGTTAAAAGCATTTTAAAGTTCTGTAGGAAGTTGGTTTTTTATCCCAGAAGAATCCTGCAAAGTTAAGTCTATTAATTTAATTGTGTTAATATTGAATATTGGCATAGAAGCTGATTTTATTCTAGGAATTTGTTAAATTAATATTTCTAGTTTTAGCAATTTTTGAATGCTCAAAAGTACATGCACTTTTAGAAATTAACTCATCTTTGGTTATGTGTTTCATAAAGTTCTTTAAAACATTAATTATATGTTATTATCATTATCATCATCATTATTATTATGTTTCAACAATAATAATCTTTATTAATCCTTTGGTTATATAGCATTACAAAACATTGATTCTAAGAATTACAGGTGCAATCATGTACAGGTTTTTATGTGGATTAATTTTAAGGGTACATTAATCAGGTTTCAGTGTATATATTTTTAAAAAAAATGCTACTACTAATTTTTGATACAGAGATGTATATCAAGTTTAATTATTAAAGTCTTAAAAAACAGTTTAATATAAAACTCAATTTCATAGATAGATAGATAGATATGACCTAAGATTGTAAAATCTGGCATTATATTGGAAGTTATTTACAGTCATTAAATTAATCTTGATTATTACTCTTTTAATTGTTAATCTTGTAGTATACTAGGGAAGTAACTTATAATCCATGTAGAATAAAATCAAGCTATGGGTGCTGTATAGTGAACAAAATCAATTCAGAGTAGAAATACATATGGTGACAGCTAATTGATTGTAAAAGATAGGGAGTAAATTCTCTAGTCTCTGGTGGACGGAATTGAAGGCAGTTAGTGAAAGAGAGTAATGGATAGTATGATTGAATACTACTCAATTTGGTTATTGTTGGATTACAACCTATTAGAGATTGGATAGTTGTTTTCACAGTGACCCGGTAACAACAAAAATATCTGAGGTGCATTATTATTGTCTCGAACCTTGATTCATTGGAACTTATTGATGACTGTAGCTGGATGTTTTCTGGTGTTGTTTCCAATACTGAAGATGCAGCAAGTGCACCAGAAGACATACAGGGTGAAAGTTGTTGCCTGTTCTAAGGGAAGTGTATCTTCTGATAGGATTGAATTAGCTATTGTATAGATGCAACTGGTCATCGGCATGATTTGGATGAGGGCTTGACACTACTGGAAGTGATATTATTGAGTTTCCTTGGCTGCATGACATAAGACACACAAGGCATTTATATTTTTATATAGATGGTGATACCAGAGAAAATGAGATGTCGGCAATGCATGTAGGTTAAGACAAACTAGGAAAACAAAAAAATTAGGCTCCAGGGACCATCTTTTGAAGAGCAGAACTGGCAATTATTGAAGCATGGGGGAGAATAATCTTTGTTGACTTCTGGATATAGTATAGCATATATTTGCCAGTATGTGTATTTATTAGTCACGGGGAATGTTGATTGGTTGATGCTGATAGGATTGATTGGTAAAATATCATGAGAAATGAAGGTGATAGAGGGGAGGTCTATCAGTAGGGATTACTTGTAACAGCAATCATAGGGCTGGGAACTTTTGATCATTTGGATGCTGTGGAGGCCCAGATCAACATTGACATGGATAACTAAATCTCTTAGCTGAGACTGAATCTGTCTTCTCACTCTATATTAGCTTGTTGCAGAGGGAGGAGTTGGCAGGATTAAATGATTTCAAAAATTTAACAATAGGTAAATAATATGCAATCTTAGTCATTATGAGTATATTAAATAAGTGAATGTTAGCATAAAGGAAGAGATAAACTTTGGAGATGGAGTTGGTAATCTATGTGGCATATTTGAAGCTTTTTCTGTAAGGTCCTCTTTATTGTAAGTGAGCCCATGTAAAGTGGGAAGCCTAAGAAATGGGTTGCCTTTCTCTGGAATATTTTAGCATATTGTTTGTTGGTGTATATGCTGCTGTTTTACTTATGTTAAATCTAAATCTATATGTGGCAGTATATTAATTGAGGATACTATGCAATATGGTGAGATGATTATGATATGGTAGAAAGACAGTGACATCATCTATTTATGCTGTGCATGAAATATATTGGTGAGTATGTGTAATTTGGATGCCTGTAAATGTTTGTTGTATATGCTTTAATAGGGGATTTTTGTGTAGAAAATGAGCAGAGGACTAAGAAGTGAGCCTTAGAAGATGGATTGTATAGAGATGAGTAATGGTGAACTTTTCCTATTGAGAGTGATATGTAATTCTCTGCTCTTCAGAAAGATAGTAATTAAGTAAAGCAGAGCATTGAATGCTCTGCATAAAGATAGTAATTAAGTAAAGCAGAGCATTAAAATGGTAGTGTTAGCTAGTATATCAATCAGAATGAGAATAGACATAGAGTCAAATGCAGTCTCTATATCTAGCTGAATTGCAATTAGAGTATACTTTTTGGTCTTGAATTAAGTTCAAGAGTGTTTTGCAGACTGCATATTGGAAATTAGAGGAAGTATGTGTTGCTCTAGTTGATCCATTACAACTTTTTAC
This sequence comes from Epiperipatus broadwayi, assembly GCA_028023455.1. Lineage (NCBI taxonomy): Eukaryota > Metazoa > Onychophora > Udeonychophora > Euonychophora > Peripatidae > Epiperipatus > Epiperipatus broadwayi. The sequence continues at coordinate 802,168 of JAQFVV010012659.1, read as the reverse complement.
AGTATTTTAATTTCCAGTGGTCCTATGGAAATTGGTTGAAGGTTGGTAAAAGCAGAGGTTCACAGAGATATAATGCAGTAAAGTGCCTAAAATGGGCAAAAATGAAAGCTAGGATTCCAATACAACCTGGGAGACATGGGTTATTTATGGTGGCAAGATTATCAGCAAATTTTATGGTTTGGAATGTGGTATTGGTATCAGGTCATCCAAATACATCTGAAGGTGGTGTGAATGCATTGTGGATTTGTAATTTCTGCTTGAAATATTGGTATAAAGCAATAAACATGTTATAACCTGCAGATATATTACTATAAACTTTGAGTGTCATAAAAACTTTAGTCTGGATGGGTGACTCAGTGCCCAGTGACTATATCCTCAGTGCCCAGTGAATGTATCCTCAGTGCCCAGTGAATGTATCCCTGAGTTTATGTGTTGATGAGTAAGAACAAATCCTTCTGTTCTTAATGGCTGGCAAGATATTCTTTAAGTTGGTTGGTGGTTTTTTGATAAGCTTGGGAAAGTGCATGTAACTTTTGGTCAGTATGATATGCATGATTCATTAGTGTAATCTGTATATGCAACTCATCGACCTATGCCCAAAGTCAGAAAGGTGGCTGTGAAATTTGTGTAAGATGTTGGATATTGAATATTATATGTATGAAGGCAAGATACCTTTGGACTGGTTCAAGTTTTATTTGTTCCAATTTACCTAACATAATATACTTTTCAGAGAATAAGAACTCTGTGGAATGTGAGGATAGAACTCAAATGGTTTTATGTAAAATCAATGGCTGTGATGTGTAGTTCATTGAGATTTAGGATGAGAGAATGTCCAGAGGGGTCAGAGAAAGGAGAGGGATTAAGGTCAATTTGAATTAAATAATATAGAATTGGTGAATAAAAGCAAAGATCAATGAGTGAGGTATGCTGCTTATTATGGAACATGACAGAATTGGAAGACAAAAAACCATGACCACTCATATGTAAAAAGGTTATTAGATGAAGCCATTTTGATATGAATGATTGATAATCTAGATTGAAATCTCCCATTAAAACAGGCAAATGAGATGAAGTGGAAAGCAGTTGTTAGAGTAATGGTTGAAATAACAGTAGGACCAGAAGGTATATATACAAATATAATACTTAGTGTTGTAATATAGCTGTAAAAGGTGGTGACTAAGAGATTTAAGTATATATAAATAATCTTGAATGATGAGAATGGACAGCTAGGAGTGATAACAATACCATTCACCTGATGGTGAAGAAGTGTTCCTGGAGCTTGCACAGAAGCCCTAACTATTAAGGTAAGTAGCAAGATCAGTATAGGATCCATTGTATATTTTTGTCTCAAGTAATCCAAGCATGTGAGGTTGTATATTGCTTATCCACTTTTTTAATATTATCACTATTATATATTTATTTTGAGTAATTAATATAAAAATAATCTTACATAATATTTAAATTATTTTATATTCAAATAATCCTTTCAATATATACATAAATATTTTTATTACAAATGTTTAAATAAATAGCTAATATTGTTCACACATATGAATATATACATAACACATACCTATTTCCTCGGTGATATGAGTTGTTTTTTTTTTTTTTTTTGAGTTGTTGACTTCCTAAAATGTATGTTGTTACCATTCAGATGATTTTAACATTCCTTGCTTTGCCTAGATTGTCCATAAATATTATATGACCGACACTGTTTTATATCCTATCTTTGCATACTACTTAATAATAGGCGACTATAATAAAACCTGAAATGATTACGTCATTTTAGTATAAATTGAAGTGGATGCTTCATTGGGAGTAATAACCAGCTATAAAATTAGCTAGAGGAAAAAGTAGATTAGTAAGAGAGAGGGAGATCACTATCATAACTTTTTTGACCATAAATATAACTAATTAAAGTAAAAAATAATAACCTGATCTCAATATTAAGTAAACATCTACATACACATTAAATTATTATTTGTTTATGCATATACGTTTGTGAACATGAAAATTAAATTTTAATAATTGTTTCAGATGTTATAAATTAAGTTCAATTTTAGTCATGCATTGGTGGTCAAGAAGTCAGTGGCAGCTGCTTTGCAAGCAGTTGCCCCAGATTAGCGGATTCGCTTCCCGGCTGATGCTATGACACATGAGAAAAAAAAATTCTAAATTTTAACTAAATTCTAGATAGTTGTTTTTCTTATAATTAAGAATATGTTTTTGTTGGAATTCAATTTACTGTACAAGATTCAAAATCAGAGTGTTAAATCTACTTTAATATGTTTTTGGGAAGCAATGCTTTAATAAAGTAATTACATGTGTTTTTGAAAAACACATTGTAAGTAGCTAAATTCAAGATCAAATTTTTATTAAATAAGTTTGTAACTATGTTTTTGAGAAAGAACAATATAATTAAGTTGAAATATAGGGGATTTGAATACAAACTTTCAGCACCCTTCAACTAGCCACACTATCTTTTATCATGGATATACATGACCACACAATGTACAAAAGGTAAATAATCACCAATAAACGTATTTTGTGCTGAACTAGCAGTCATCAATTGGTCCAGATCATCATCTGCTACACATATACACAATCAGTGCTCAGTTTATATTAAGATAGCAAATCTTCATACTTTAATGAACAGGCTTTAATCTACTCCAATTCTTCAGTCATCAGTACTATTGAAAATCTAATAATGGAATGCCCAAATCCCATGCTGATGCCAATATTGTTGTTATGCCCATGTTGACTTCAAGTCAGTCATCCATACTATTGAATATATAATAATGGAATGCCCAAATCCTATGCTGATGCCAATATTGTTGTTATTCCCATGTTGATCTCAAGTCACTCTGACCCCTCATGTACAGGATCTTATCCATTTAAATACATAGAAGAGGAATAGGCAGGATGCAGGCTTGATGTGTAATATTTGAAATACAGGCATTTTTCATATACCTGGAACTTAATTGTAAATATAGGAGACATAAACATAGACTTTCAAGCACCTTTCAACTATCTACACTATCTCATATCACTACATGACCACACACATACAAAAAGGATAAATAATCACCAATGTATGTATTTTATGCTGAACCAGCATTCATCCATTGGTCCAGATCATTATCTTCTGCACACATATATAATCATATTAAGATAGCAAATTTTCACACTTTAATGGACAGGCTTCAATCTATTTCAGCCACCAACTCTTCAGCCATCCATACTATTAAAAATCTGATGATGGAATGCCCATATACCATGCCAATGCCAATATTGTTGTTATAGATGGCTGAAGAGTTGGAGTAGGTTGAAGCCTGTCCAATGATGGAATGCCCATATACCATGCCAATGCCAATATTGTTGTTATGGATGGCTGAAGAGTTGGAGTAGGTTGAAGCCTGTCCATTAAAGTATGAAGCTTTCAATATAAACTGAGCACTGGTTATATATATGTGTGGGAGATGAGATGACGATCTGGGCCAACTAATGGGTGCTGTTTCAGCATGAAATATGCATATTGGTGATTACTTATATTTTCTACATGTGTGTGGCCATGCAGTATATCAGTGATATGAGATATTGTGGATAGTTGAAGGGTGTTTGTAAGTCTGTGTTATTCCTTATATTTACAATTAAGCTCCAGGTATATGAAGAATGCCTATATTTCAAATATTACACCTAAGTTGAACATATTTAATATTATTTATTATGTTTGAATCTGGTAACTTGCTTATCAAATTGCATATAAGATGTGAATAATAAAATAATGAAATACAGATCAAAAATGATTTACTTTTTTTTATATTTATCATGCTTCCAGCTTCAGGAGGTAATTAGATTATGTTAATTAACATGGATTACAAATTATAACAGAGATATCATGGAAAAGAATCACTGTGAAGCTTCAGAAAAACTTCAATGCTAGCTAAACAAATCAACTAAATAGAAAAAGTAATGATCAAATAAAAAAATTCCATAAGATTTTTCCAATTGTCTGCCTCAGCTACAATAGCATTATTAATATTACCTTCTATGCTTGACATTGGCATTCACCTCCAAAGTAACTACATTAGGAAAATTTATCCGACTATAATGTTTATCAAATTTTATTTTGGTACCTTGCATAAGAATATTAAAATTGTTGACACTATTGTTGACACTACATTAAATACTGCAGAATTCAAAGATAATTTAAGAAAATATTCAAAGATTACCTGGAAACCCAAGGTCATAAATCCAAACAATAAGTAATTTATATATATTGAACAGGATACTTTATCCGATTCAAAAGTTCTATCACGTAAATTAAAAAACAAGTTTTATATGTGCAATAACACACATACCTATTTATAGGGAAATATTATAATTTTAACTCTCAGTTGATTTTAATATAAACTAATTTTTTTTTATGATGCTTGTTTTCTTTTAAAATAATTAAAAGCAAGCAAAGTTTAATTAGTCTTATAAAAGTATTTTATTTAAAAAAAAAAAAAAAATTAATATTGATTTATTTTTAAAGCCGAGATTTAATTTGGTATGTTTTTTTTTTTTTAAATAAAATAATAATAATTTTGTAAGATAAAGCCCTGTAAGATGTTTTTCTAATTGAGACTCAGAAGGAGATAGAGATTTACTCTGGTTGAAAGTTGCAAAAAAAGATTGTATGGGAGATAACCAATGGACATAAATAGTTCTGGTTTTTTTTTTATTCATTCTTATCAGATTATTCAGAGGGACAATTCTCGTCATTCAGTTCTTTTTTTTTTATTGCTCACTTATTCAGTTTCTTGTTATTGAGGATTCATCCAGATTTTAGCTGTTATTGAACTGCTGCGTTGTTAAAGTGATACTAATTTTTATTTGATATTTGTTCCACGAGAATCACCAAGTTGAATTTCCATTGACCGACAATAATTCTATTTGCCATGATAGTAGCAGCCATTCAGATGCCATGCCTATAATATATGCTACAAACAACCATGATGGGCTGAGCCTTTACAAAGATGAACCTCCGGAGCTCCAAATTGTGACTTCGATCATGACCTAAGTGTCAAGTCTAGAGCAGATCTCGATAGTGCCTCCATTCTTCTGAACCTGTAGTAATGACAGCCATTGTATAGGACTCTATAAACTGGACATTGTGTGAACAGCAGAACTTAATATTACCTCAAGGTAACTTACCTTTCCATATCAAAATCAGGGCTAAATCTCTAATTAAGTCTTTAGCAAATCTCAGCTTAATCTTCCCTTTTTACTTTTAGTCCATTTTAATTAAACATCCTTTCCCAAAATTAGATAATATAAAATTTCAATCCTGTTAGTTATTTTTGGACAATTAACAGTTGCATACTCCATCTTGAATTTTTAAAAGAAAATATAGTTTTTAACAAATTTAAACTAAAGTAAAACAAATTTAAATTAAAGTTATTTTTTTTACAAACTTAAAAACAATATTGGTAAAATTAATACAGTATTAGTAATTGTTCCCATTATATATATATATATATATTATAATGGTCGGGAAGATAGTGGAGTCTTACTGTATCTGCACTACAGGGTGCCACCAGGCTATTTGAACCTGGAAAATTTAGAGTAGGCAGATATGCACTGTTAAAGACTGTCAGCCCATGCCACTAGCTCATGGAGACACAGAGATTTAATATAAAACTTACTTATATTCTCGAAATATATTAATATTTAAAAAAAAAAATAAGCCACTGCCTGTAATAACACACATCAACATTTATTAACACACACACACACACACACATATATATATATATTGAAAATTGAGGAATGAAATTTATTATTTTATATTGGTTATTAATTTTTAAATTTAAATTATTTTTAAACAATCTGCACAGATGGACATTTTATAAAAGTTAGTTTCATAATGTTGAGTACAGATAGGCTACATAGATCACACAGTTAAAATCTTTTAAAAACAATTGTTCAATCTCAGACTAAAAGTTCACAGCCAAACCAATGCCTGCTTCCAGATATATAGTCACAACCAATGCAATATGAAGATGCTAGTATAAAACCATGCTGACAGGAATGTGCATCTGACAGTGTGATATTATTTGAGGGACATGATCCTCATCTAGTGCAGGAATGTGCATCTGTCTGGCAAAGGAATCATGTATATAAAATAATTAAAAAGAAATGCTACATATGGGGGAAGAGTGGCCTTACTGCCGACTTATAGTCCCCATCCATAGAGCTAAAAGGGGTCAATGGTGCAGGAAGTACATCTGCATCCATTGCAATGCAATGACTACATCTTTGGGTCATGCATTCAATTGGGCTTTGCCTTGCATGATAAACACACTTCACATTACATTGATATAAACACCCATCTATCCCTCTACCAGCATCAACCTAACTATGAGACAAATAGCCTGAAATTAAAACCCATTCAAAATAAGCATAAACGATTAAAATATAAAGCCATTGATGTAATTGCAGAGGGAAATTTACAAGAAATCCAATGGCATTCATCATAAGATGCTACATTGACACCAATAACATAAAAGATATTCGAATAAATACATTTTTAGATACTCAACATTAAGTATCGTATTTACTGAATATCTATATATTTTAATCAATATGAAAATAAAAAAATAATTAAACGTTAATGAATCTATGCAGTCATCTATACCCAACTTAAATTTAATGCATTTATTTTAAATAATTTAGTCATTAAATATTAATAATAATAAAAAAATGGAAATGATTAAGTTAGCAAACTCAAATATATAAAAATTACACATTAATAATTGATTTTGAAAAGTCAGATTAAAGTTCATTTTAAAAAATTAGATTTAGCTTGTCAAATCTTGACGAAAGTTCTTAATAATATTTTTTTAAAATTTTTCAGTTCATATATTACAGTAGAAGAGCTCCTGGTTTCTGCTTCCAATTCCCGTGAAGACTTTATTGGGAAGACCGGTCTGTTGTTTATACCATAGTTCTCAATCCGGAGGCTGCCTTAGCTGGTTCAATCCTGGTACTATTTAATTGCAGTACCCATATGATTCAGGGTCTGCAACAGTACCATTCATAATTCAAGTCATTTCATTTTGAAATAAGTGAGTGTGACAAGTGCATCTTATCACCCCTCTCAAAAAAATCAAGCTGGAACTGTCCTTAATTTGGATATTTTTCTTTTTATAGTAATCCTCTGGATTCATTGAACATAGTTTCCTGTTCCAATCATTTTCATTAAGGTCCAAGCATTCATTGCTGCTTCTATTGGACATCTAATTTTTTTGTTCTCTTAACTTTTTGTTTCATCTGACTTTTTATATAAGAGCCCAAAAGGGCTAGTTTGCTTTTCATTTAATTTATAAAACAATTATTTCCATTTACTGAAATTACATAAGAATCTTTTAACAAAAATATTTTATTTTTAGATCTCTTACTTTTTTTATAAAAAAGTATGTTCAAATATCTTTTTTTTTCTATTTTAAAAAATAATAATAATACTTTTAAAGTTTTCATTCTATCTGTGCAATATATTTTATATACGTTAAACAACTTTTAATTTTCAGTTTATAAGTTAAGTTTTTTTCTTTTTAATAAATCAATTTTTATTTATAATCTTTTTATTTTAATTTAAAATAATGTAACAACATATTATATACCGTTACAATATATATATATATTGTAACGGGCACATACGCCATTACATTAATTTTTTTTCTAAAAATTAGTCATGAAAAATAAGTTCGCAAATAAAAACTTTTTTTTTTAAGAATTAAAAATTGAAAGTTAAAAATCATCTAAACTCTAATATATAAAATCGCACAGATGAAAAATAATTAAAAGAAAACTTTATTAAAAAAAAAGTATTTTAAAATTAAATTTTCAGTAAAGATTTAATGATAAAAATATATCTTTAAGTTTGTACAATAAATTAATTAATGCTATTGTATAAAATGGAAATGATTATTAATTAATCCAAGAGAACTAGTCTCTGAGCATTTCAAAATGTATAAGTAAGGTCAGATAGGTGAGAAAAAACAATAGAAACTAATAGCCAATAAAAGAAAGCCCTCAGGAAATGGACCTCAGCGAGGGAATGATCATCATCATGATGTAATGTCTACTCAATCCAAAATTCTAATATAAAAGAATAAGTTTGGAAATAAATTATAGTGAAGAAAGAGCTGGGAGAGAAAAAATATGTGAAAGAGATGTGTTATATGTGTTGGTGCGGAGAGAGTTAAAGGAGAAGGGATTGGAAAGATGCACTTCCAATTCCTTCAGTTAATTATAAAGAAAGGAAATGACATCATCTTCCTATATCATGTACTCCAGGACACCAAGATCCAGCAATAAAATACCAGCCACAATAAAGGACCTCATGGAAATTAACACCTTACAAGTTGCAAGCAAACAGAAAGTCTGGACTTTTCTTTTAAACCGTAAGAACTTTATGAACTCTAATAAGCTTTAACTTTAATTCTAAAATTCCAGTATTTGACAAGAATAAGAACTTTAATTCTAAAACTTGTTTCCTATTTAATAGAAATAGAATTCTATCTGACTAACATAAATTATTATTAATAATTAATTTTATTTGATGTATTTTTTTTTAAAAATCATTTCCATTTTTTTTTTGTTCTTTTAAGTTTTATTATGATTTTGGTTTTTTTGTTAAACTAAACTTAATAAATGCTAAATTTAAGTCGGGCATGAATGGCTGCATAGATTTGTAAAGTTATATTAGTTTAATTAAGGGAAGGTAAATCTTAGGTAATTTGTTTCATAGTTAAATTGAGTCAATGGATTGGATATATTTGTGTAATTAGTAAATGTAGTATGAGGTCTGCTATGCAGGATCACCTTATATGCCGCACTTGGGTGAAATAAGCCTTTCTTATTGACCATTGGAGACATATGGTATTTCCTGCTTCTCGTATCATCCCTTTGCCTATGGAATGGGATCGGAAATCAGCAAAAAGGACCGCAATCCCTTCCTATGGAGTTTTTTATATTGTTCTTCTCACCAAACAGATGTAACATTCCCGTACTGGATGAGAGACAATTTCTTCAATTATATCCATGCTGTTCAGATATACATTCCTGACAGTATGGTATTTGTGCTGTCATATTCATGCTGCATTGAATACATCGATATATCAAATGGATTGACATTGGTTGAACTGCGAACTTTTGGCCTAAATTTAAATAAGGGATAGAATATTTTCTTTTCAAATGCAATCTATGTAGTCTATTCATACTTGACACTTTAATAAAATATTAAATTCATCTGTGTGAACTTAGAAAATAAAAGTTTAAATGTAAATTAAATTCTAAAATCAAAGTTAAAATGTAAGTTAAATTTTAAAGTAAAAGTGATTCTAAAATGATTCAAAATCTTATATATGTTTAAATAAATATTTGTATGTGTTATTTATTACTGGCAGTGGCTTCTTTTATTTTTTTTTTTAATATTAAAAATATTTTAAATAAGAATTTGTATTTTATAAATCTCTGCACCTCACTGAGCTAGTGGCATGGGCTGATGGTCAGAATAAAATAGATGTGTAAAAATTGGATGTTAACTTATGTATTTTCCTACTATATAAATTTTCAAGGTTCAAATGGGCTGGTGGTGCCATGTACAGCAGATACGGTAGGACTGAAAACTCCCAATACTACCTGACCATTATAATATATATATTTGAGCTGCACCTAATATATTTTGATTTTAATAAAAGAATTAATAATAAATAGTAAAAAATATTAAGAGCTACATCTTATTATCTTTTAGGTACACATCTCAAACACATATATAAAATAAATATACATTAATATAGGAGCAGGAGGGAACATTAGGTTCAAACATGGGCTAGTAATTTGGTGAGTATAAAGGACCACGAAGCTTAACTGCTTCATTATTTTGTAGTGATTTAAATGTGGTTGAAAAAAAAACAATAAAATTAAGAAAGATCTTGAAAAATATGTCTTTATAATATCTAGTCATTTGTATCTTAATTTAATTATGTTGCTTTATGAAACTTCATATAAAAAAATTATTTTCATAAGTCATAATTATTGGAATAGCATTCAGTTAACATTAGTGCATGAAAGGTATGTGTATGTAAATGGATACATGTAATGCAAATTACAGTTCACTCAATGTTTGCTTTTGGAAGTGAATTGAATTATTAATTTTGAAAAATTTATATTGATATTAGAAATATCAATAATTATTTATGAAGCTATTTTAATAAAATGAGATAAAGTTAAAGAAACAGAAAAAGGCTGAATAATCAGAATTTATTTTTATAATAAACATCATTTATGATTTATAGCCAGTAATTTGGATTAATCATGTTAAATACTAGAAGAATGATTTAAAGAATCAGATACAGAGTTGTATATGCATTTACATTATGGAAAAACATTAATTATAATCTAACTATCTGATATTTATTTGTTAGTGAATATATTTACTATTATCCATGTCCACTCACGATTTAAGATGAAAGTTTACCATGAACTTTTTATGTGGGTTTTGTGGAGCCCTATTCAGACATTTGAGTAATAAACATTGTGTTGATAATAAAATTTTCTTTTTCTATATGCATTTAATGTGCCTTAGTATACATACCCCATACAGCAGGTTGAATTGATATTTTACAGTACTTACATTTTGGTTAAAGACCTACAATTTCTTTTATTGATTGATGACATAAATATATTTATTTTTTAGCAATTTTATTGTTTAATGATAATTTCAACTCTGGTATCTTTTAAATATGTTATATATTGGTGATGCTTTGAAATGCTTAATCAATTTTAAAATTATTATTAAGAAACTATGCCAATAAAGAGAGAATGGATTAAAATCTTGTGGATAAAGTTTATTTCTAAAACAGTGTACTTTAAAATCACAAGCACACAAATACACACAAGTTAAAATTACAATAATGTGTATAATGTACTTACACCATTATTAAATTTACTTTAAAGTCAACAACCCATGGAGAGTTACATTAAATAAACTTAGTATTTAAATCTGAAAATATTAATTATAGAAAGAGATCATTTAAAGAGTATAAAAATAAAGTTAAACTCATTTAAAATATATATTATAACTAAATAAAATTGTTGTGAACCTAATAGAAAAATCATAACTTTTGATCTATGTCAGAAAACTGTAATATAGAAAAAGTGAGAAGTCTTTGAAGATAATAATCTAATTTTCTTTTATTGCTAGTTTATTTTAAAATGTTGAAGGTTAACAAATTGCTACACTAAGGACATCCAAAAATAGAAAAATATATTACCAAAAAGATTGAAATTTTAATCCAATCTAGATCATCTCTCAGATTATGGTACAATCTGATAGCATCCATATAAAGTATCAAGAATTGCTGAAAACTAATTAAATCAAACCTTCTAGCATTTCTAAAGTGGTATTGACTTATAATATATTTATAAATTTTAAATTGTAATATCGGTAAATAATATATAAAATATTATATAAATTAATCATTATCAATTGAAGTACTGTAGCCAAAAAAACCAAACAAACAAAAACAAAACAGCAGATATCACGTGATTTTCTAAGAACTATGTATATCGATATTAGCTGAATTGTCTATTTATTATACAATCTTTAAATGGCTATAAAAATCGTTTTTATTTTTATGATGTCTTTTTTCATTTGATACTTATGTGTAATCTGGATTACAGGTAAATTTAAAATTGCAAGATTTTCCATGATCAAAGAAAACAAGCTGTATTAGAATAGTTATTTCTAGCATTTTTTTTACATAATTGTGCAGTATACTACTCGTGTTCTTTCAGTCTTTTTTTTAAATCATTTTTTTTTGTTTACAGTACTTCTGCTTAATTTATATATTATCATTGTTATGACTTACCGTTATTATAATTTAAAATTTACATACAGTATATTTTTTTAATGGGTAACATTATTATTATTATATATGTATCCACACGCATAATATAAGGAATTATTTAAAAAATCCAATAATCACAATTAAATCCTATTATTAAATATTTTTTTAAAAATAAAAAGCTCACATGTAGGATTAAAATTTTTCAACAATTACATATCGGCTTCTGACAAACAAGTTTCTTGAACAGCAGGCATCCTTATAAAACAGGTCCACTATCAAAAAATATATATACACACTTCTTTTTTACATAAGGTACCATGAAATCATTTAAAAAAAAATTTACTGAAATTTTATGCCATAAAAAATGAAAATGAAATTAGTTAAAATTGTTTAGTGAAAATCTTGATGTCGAGGTGTAAGTCCCAATGGATATGTTTACCTCTTATTCTTGATCTTATTTTTGACTTTATGGCTGAGGTATGTAGTTTTTGAATAGTAATCTTATTGAAGAGTTGCATAAACTTATATGTCATGTAGAAAAAAATATATATAAGCTACTGCATCTTTTCTTTAGTATTTTAATCTCTTTAATACTTTCTCAGATTTAGCACATCCAGAATATTTAGTAGCGTAATCATATTTGATATTACACTCTTTTGATACAAAGAGGGATTCAGAACACATTAATCTGTTAATTTCAATATAGATGTAATCATTTGATCACTTGTAAAGGCTTAAACCTGCATTTATATATTTATATATTTAATATATGTGGGATTCGAACTCAGACTTTCACACGACCCACTACTCTCAGTGCCATCTCATAATGCTGGCCCACCTGATCACACGCATGTTGAAAAGATAAATAATCACCAATATCAGTATTTCATGCTAAACTAGTAATCAGTTTTTAAAATAATTTTTTCTTAGATGAAGTCATAAGCTTGGCTTATTACAAATTAAAATATAAATATACAGTTTTTAATGTTGCATTTATACGTTCCATGTGCTTATATGACACTATTGTTGCTGGTACCTCAGAATTGACACAAATACATTGTAATTGATGAAAACATTAAATGTTTTTGATCATTAATTTTTATTGGTTGAAAATTTGAGAAATCACTCAGTTACATCAAATTTGATTCAGTGAAGGAATAAGTGATTGGGTGAGAATGCAACGAATAAAATTGTAATAAACTATGTTTTTCTTTTTTCTTTATTTACATTTTTTTGAATAGTGTTTAATTGAAGTGCTGTACATTGATATAGCATAAATTGAAACTTCACTCTAATAATTTTGTATAGAATGTAATAGAAATTATAAATCCAACATTTTCGCTAATGACCAATTATTCGTTTTAAAGAAAAACTTTTTTATTTTAACTGATATATTAATAATAAATGTCTTGAAAATAAAAATCTTTTGCATAAAATTCTTGCTTTTCATATATTTAAATTTATTTTTTTCTTTATTTCATTTCTATAGTTTACAAAAACATTAGTATAGCTATTGTTCATTAATTGTTTGACTTAATTTACTTTCCTAAAGAAAAAACAACCCTTTTTTAAAAATTTTTTTCAAGATTAAACTTGAATGATGGATGGCCAAAATTTTACTCAGATATTTATCAAAACTATTTGGAAGAAGGCATGCTAATGAAGAAGGGATCTCTTGGTTATTGAAACATAATTATTTAAATTTAAAATACATTTCAATTTGGAGTAATTTCTAAAATATTCGTATGCAAGTAGTTCCAAACAAATGTAAAATGGTTGAATACAATATCTGGACTTAAAAAAAAAGAAAAAGAGTGAAGTGACAGCAATAAATTAATACGAGAAAATAAAAAAGAGAAAAAAGATTTTGCAATTTTTTATATAATTTTCCATCTATCTTTACATGTAATAAGAATTTACACATAAAAGCTAATTTTCTAATTTCTACAATTTATTTAACAATCTTTTATATAATTCTGCTTTGAAAATAGAGCTTAAATTTTTCTTTCTAAGTAAAATAACTATGTAACAAAAGATTTAACTAATGAAATTACTCTGAATTTTTTTTCTTCCTTTTTTTAAAAATTAAATTAATAACTATAGAATATATTATTAACGTAAACTATAAACTAAATTTACAAAATAGAAAATCTATCCTGTTAAATTTTTGTTGTAAATTTATTTAGTTTAAATAACAATATTTTATTTAGTTTTAAACTTTTTAATAATTTATTTTATAATGAAACTGTTATATGTTTGTAATGTCCGTTTTCTTCACACAAATTTATTACACTATTTAAACAAACCTTTAAGTAATAATTTATTTATTTTTTACTTTAATTATCTTTCGTACTATTATCCTAGATATACATCATCATGGAATTCATTTATATTTCCACACAAGCTTTAAAAAAATATCATTATAAATTGACAATTAATCTATATATTATTTTATGTTACAAAAAAATCAAGTCAGATGTCACACGACCTAATTTAATTATTTTATATTCTATTTTTCTAAATATATTTCTTTAAAAGTCTAAATTTATCAACGTTGGAATTAGGAAGTTTGTTATATGGAACTCTCTAGTTTTTTGATATGGTCATGGTATCATCATGATCTGGCTTGGCTACTTCTATCATTCCTATGGGTAACTTCTTTATCATCATTAGGATAAACATAGTCTAGTACTCTACTCATTTTATCTTAATTTTTTCAATGATGATATGTCCTACGCTGGTTTGACCAGTCAGTTTAATGATGTATATTTCCATAAGGGTAATTGTATAGCTGATATTATGAAGTGTGATGATTAAGATTTTCTGATAATTCTTTAGAAAAGTTTCTCATACCGATGATACTAAGAAACTCATCATCTTTTCAATTGAAAATATAATTCTCCAACAGTATTTGTTATATAAATGAAGATGTGTGCTTTACCTTATGTAATAAATCTGGGTATAACTTCCTTCAATAACCAACTTGTATTTCTGGGATACGCTGCCATGTAGCATCAGAAAATAACTTCTGAACATATAGAATTTTATACTTAATAAATATCACCAATCTACCTTATCTCTGCACAAGCATTTCTAGCAATAACCAACTTCTGGTTTTCATTGAAATTGTGAAAATACAACAATTTTTGGAATTCTTGCAATTACATTCACCAAGTCCTCTTCGATATAAATCTTGAATACCTTTACTTTAATGAAGTTAGTGATTGCACTAACTGATTTTGATATTCACATTTTTTTATAGTTTATAATATTTCTTAAGTTTCTGGGCAATCCATTGCTGTTGCTTCCAGATTTTTCAAACTTGTTATTTCCTCTGATATTATAACTGTGTCTGAATAAAAATTACTTGACAGTAAAATTTCTTCAAGAAAATATATAAAGACAAATATAAGCAGCCCTGACTTTTAAAAAGTAATCTGAAATTTGTCTTAAAAAGAAATATGCAAAAAAATTAACTTGTCCCCAAGAAAGCAATAACACTAAGAATTAAGCTACATAAAACACACCCCATGTTTACATATTTTATATAATTGCAATTGAAATAGTAGAACTTTGAGAGAGAACATTTTGTAATGTATTTTTCTAACCAAGAATTTATTGGAATTAATTTTGGTTATTTTAAACTGTGTGTATATAGTGTAACAGAGAAAATTGACACCATCAAACAAACTGAATAACAAAATAAAACATGTAATGAACTAATAAACAATTACTAGTTCAATAATGATAATATTTGCTAAATAATAATATTATATTGGCTAAACTCAAAGTTTTGAAAGCCATATGCCCCAATATCAAGAGCAATAATAAGGATAAATAATAATAGATAAACATTATTATGCTAAAGGAAATATATTAACAAATTAAGATGAGAAGACTTTTCATACTCTCTCTTTAAGACAATGGTTCTTAATAGCCCAAGCATATGTCATTAAAAGGTTAGGTTACTTTGAAATTCTTTATTTACAACACATCTTCCACCTACAACACATCATACAACCATGATGAATATCTTATGTCATGATCAGATTTACTATCTAATTTCTCTTATAAAATATGAGCATGTTTTTTCATAACTTTTCCACATTGACTTCTTTAAAATAATTTTGTTCTTAAGAGAAATAATCTTCTCTAATAATTTTGTGTGTACAATGGATATCTCAGGGTTCATACGACTAATATTCTAATAATTATAAATTTTATTATTCTCTTTTGACTTGAGAAAACTATAAAATAAAGAATGAGATCCTAGTAAAGCAAAGCAGTAAGACATATTCTTACCTTTAAGATAAGTCTCTCTAAAATTACAATAATAATAATTTTAAACTTTTAAAATAAACATGAAAACTCTTAATTTAAAATAAGAACAATATACTGGGATAAAATTCTGATATAATGAGTGGATAAGGGATTTTATGGCCACTCAAAATATCACACTAATAAATCCTCTTTAAATATTTTCTGAATTCAAGTCAAGTAATTCTAACATTGAATTTCTAATGACCAAACAGAGTAAGGCAAAGTGCTTCAAAAAGCACAGTGATCTTTAAATAAATAAATTGATTTTAATAATAATGAATAAATAATTATAATTATTTTTAATAAATACAATTATCTCTTTCTTAGATGTATTCTTAACATGCAAGATGCATATTTTAATAAAGTGACTCTCATGTCAAATTCCATATATTCATATATTCTCAGTGCATAAAAGTAAAGACAATTTATGATAAGCTTTATGGTATTTAAATTTCTGAAGGTATGCAATAATGATAATCAGTCAAGAAAAGAAGTTAACAATAAAAATAACATTTACTTTGACATTAAAACATTTAAAAGATAAACGATTTTGGTATTTTGCAATGCTATCAAGATAAATTCTTTGGATACACTTAGAGAAATTTAATATGGAGAATTATAATTTACAGTTTAAAATAAATAAATTGAAATAAATAAATAAAACTGGATGGTTAATGAAGCCTTTTACAATATTGGTATTTGAAAAAGTAATCATACTTTAAAAAAACAATTGTTCTATTATAATGTCCCCTATGAATGTATTTAATATCCCTATAAAATATATAACTTACCAATTTTTATGATGAGATGAATGCTGAAAAAGATGCATATTCTTTATTTTTTTTCATATGTCATAGCATCAGCTGGGATGTGAACCCACAACTGTTTGCAACCAACTACTTGCTTGTAAGGTGGCTGCGATACAATTTAAACAAATTGTAATATTAAATATTGGATTTACATCTTGAGGTGCTGAAAAGCACAGCTACAAGATCTACATATAAAAACAATCTACACTCAGATATACTAAGAGTATGACTGAAGATAAGGGTAGTGTTGCTTTATACAAAAATACATCATAAATAAAATCCTCATTAGATATGATAATGCAAAGACAAAATAAATGATGGCATGAATTCAAAGATAAAGCTACTACATCTGAGGGTGATAAATGAACTGGGACTTTATCACTAGTTATATAAGTAATGAGAATAAACTATCAAGAAAGTACGATAATAATGAAGCTTTATATGCTTGAGGACAAGATAAATGAATAATATAATTCAATGGAAAATGTCACAACCTAAGAGAGAGATAAAGTGACAATCTCTATAAATATACAATAGCAAGAATATACTCAAAAAAGAGAGAGACTAATGCTGTTTCTCTTTTTAAATAGCAACAATTAACCGATATGTAAACCAATAAATTAATAATTAGTGCTAAATTTAGCTTAATAAAAATTATGGCATAAAATAAACAATAAAAATATACATTAGCTTCTACTTCTGTCAGCATTTGCATTCAAAATAAATAACTTCACAATAGGGATATATAACATTTTTAATATATAGCATTATCAATATATAAATATCCTGAGAACTTTTGATAATATATTTCACAAATTTATAAAAATATACCAAATAAAAATGCATTAAATAATGATAATAGCATTTACAATATCATGAATATTTAAATGTAATAACTCTATCCTTTTACCAAAATTTAAAATAAAAGAAAGTCTTTCATCTTTGTTCCTATCATTTGACAGGATACAGTCAATAAAATATAAAATTCTGAATTATCTTGCAGATTTCCAGCTTATTGTAATATAGCATATTTAATTTACACAAACAATATTTTACACAATAAGGTTAATCAAAAATGTTTAAAGATGCTAGTACAATTACATATGGCTATTCAAATTAATGAATTATATTTCATGAATAAAAACACAAATAATAATGCATATTTAATATTTCAGTATAATATATCTTTTAAAACCACATATATTATCAGTATTAAAGAGCACTTTTTTTAAAAAAATCACAATTTTAGAGTGGAGCAGAATTCTAATAACAATAATAAAAAGAAGAGCAGATGTTTTGAAATGCACAAAGAATAATAGGTTCATAAATAAACTTTTATTCTTATAATTCAGAAGTCTTCACATTTTAATTATATGTAATTTATTCCAGCTGTTGATACAAGCAATCATTTTGAAAATAATAAATTCAAATTTTCTGTATATTTAAAGATACATATTGTAATACTAATAAATTTCCATAAAACAGTACAAGTCAATGAGTTTAACTTCAATGCAGTAGTAAAATATATTTTCTTGTTTTAGCTTGAAGTAGACATAATAAAAATATTTAAGGAATAAATCAATTTTACATGATAACTTCTTAAATAATTCGTTTTTTAATAAATGAATGTTATCCTTTAAATAAATGAATATTATCCTTTTAATAAATATTTCATAATAACAATGTGTTATATAAATTTAAAATCATTCATTTATAATGCATTTAAAAAAATAAATATATGTAAATGTTCAAATAATATAAGTTTTCCAAGTACTGCATTTAAAAAAGCTTGAATTAAATTAATTATTCCTTATTGATGCATGTATGAATTCAGGTAAGACATTTATAAAGTATTTTCTAATTATGAAACAAGATATGTTATGTGGATTTAAAATATTTAATTTAAAATGAATTAATTCCAAAGAAAACTCTTTCTTTTAATACACAAAAAATTTACAAAATATTCTTCAAATAAAAGTTGTTTAAAGAATAGTTATAATAATATAAAGTCTTTAACATCCTCAATCTGTTCAACATATCTTAAAATTTAATTCTGTAATATCATTTATCTATAGTATGAAAAACAGAATTAATAAAAGTTCTTATGTAACATGAATGATGACACTTTTTCTCAAAATCCATCAAAGTATTTAATTCTAGTGTCTTGCTTTGAGTGGCCCTATTGTATGGAGTTTTGCCTATGGAAACAATTTAATTTCTGTTAAGTATTCTGTTGACTTTCCCATAATGCATGTTCTATAATATATTTTCAAGTGTTGGGAAGATTAAAAGTTTAAAGATTGAGCTGGATGGGGTTAATTTAGAAATTCATTCTTTTTTTAAAACTTTAACACACACACAAAAAAATTAAAAATAGTTACAACTTAAATTAAAAATAATTAGTTGATTCTTTCTGTAAGCAAATACATAAGCAAGTGTATTCACCAGTTTTATTTATAATACAAGTCATATGAACAATTTTGATAGCTAGAAATTGATATTTTGATTACTTCCAATTGACCTATATTAATCAGAAGTCACATATTCTTAGTATTCTAGGAAAAAATTTCTAAAAATAAACTAATTTGAATATTTCCAGAGTTTTCTGTAAAATAATGTCTAGACAGTAATTAATTATTTCATTTCTTTAAATAAACATTTTTTAAAACATTATTTAGAAAATTAAATGTATTACAGTAAATAAAAAATAAAATATTACATAATAAAAGTTATATTTTTTGAAATAGAATATTACCTTACAATACTTTTTATTAAACATTTAAAAAAAAAATTTAATAGAATCCCAGAATATTAGTTAATTGTATATTTTTAAAATAAAGATGTTGAAGAGTAAATTTCATATTAAATTTAACAAAGAAGTCTTAAAAAATTAAAGCTTTATCATGCACACATCCACACTCATATCCCATACTTTTAATCCTTAGCTTTAAAATTATCTCTTTTTTACACAATTAAATTTAGGATTATTTAATCAAAATATTCTTACTACAATTAAAACTAAATAGATTTTTTAATGGTAATTTAAGCATTTGCAACCTAGTCTTAAGGGTCATTAAAGTTTAACTCATATATTAAATTTTAATAAACTCTAATAACTAAATTAAGTTTTAATTTCAATATTTTAAAATTAAACTCATTAATACTTTACATTAGTAATACCTTTTAGATTAAACATTTACAAATTATAATAAAGCTACTAAAGAAATTCAAACATTATAAACTGACACTTAAGGTTACTTTTTAAGTCATGAAAATTATAAAAGTTCTTTTAAATGAGCTAATTAGACATGTAAATGTTTAATTATTAAGTAGTGATAAAGTTTACTTATCAGAAAAATTAAACTATTAATTTTTTTAAACTCTATGCTACTATAGAACTTGACATTCAGCTTTAAGATAAAAGCTGAAGGTCACATTAGTTAAATTATATATATATTATATTTTATTCATATTTTTTTATTTATATAATTTTTTAGAATATTTATTTTGTTTTTTATATTTTTATATTTGTAGTTTATGAAAATATGAATGTGAATTTGATTGGGAATAGAGAAAGAGATTGTTTTTGCTTTTAAAGTTAGCTCTATTCAATGGTCAATATTTATTTTCACTTAACATATATTGGTATTTTAATTTTTTTTTTAAAAAAAAAAACCCACGTGTCAAATAAAATTTTTGAAGATAATTAGACAATTTACTAAGATTCTAGTTATTTTCAAGGTTAATATTTCGATTCCTGACATAAATTTTGATATTCTATTACAGGAATTTATTACTCATTATATTATTTATATTCTTTAATTTGAGAAAGCTTATGTATACTAAATTGAATATTCTCACTTAATATTTTACAAATTATTTATTTTATAAAATTTAAAATGGAATTACTGCTCTACTACATTCTGCATCTGTCGGTATACATTTTAGAAAATGTGTGATAATTTTTATGCTCAGTGAATAATAATTCAAAGCATGTTCAATGAGATTAATGTCATGGAAAATAATGATTATATAATGAGATTGTATATAAAATGAACTTTGATAACATCATTATCAATTATAAATTCAAGCCATCAGCATCACATTAGTCTTTTGGCTGATCTTTAAAGATAGTTTAGTAATCTAATTTTCAAAACGCATATTTATAAAAATAATATATTTTAAGAGTCTTATTAAAATATTGTCAAGTACAAGTAATCCTAATATTACTGTGATTATAATCTTTGCCATTGGATTATCTCAACATGATTTAAATTACTTGATAGTGAGTTACAGTTATAAATGTACACACAATTTTTTTTTCTTTGTAGTGTTATATTTGAATACCCAATGGGAAGCAGGTTACTGATGATCTTATTCCCTCTACACATTTCCATGCAATTGTATGCGATGAAAGATTTCCCCTGCCATCACATTTAGGAAAAAAGGTAAAAAAGTTTTATTTTATTTTACCATTTTAATAGTGTGAAAAATTTTCAAAGTAGATTTGTATCAATTGTTACCTAGACACTACATGAGAATAGACCAAATTCTCAATATACTTGTCTTAGTAGCTAGTGAACGACTTCATGGTACAAAATTAGTACTCATGATTGCCATGTCTAGGACCTGGAAAAATTCAAATTTAGGCCATGTGAAATTCAGCTTCCCTGCATTCTATACAATCGATACCCATGACCACATACATATGAAAAAAAAAAGAGATCTCCAATATACATATTTCATGCTGAACCAGCAGTTATCAGTTGGTCCAGTGTATGAGTTGTATAGGGTACAGTGGATAGCTGTAGGGAGCTTGAAAGTTTGAGTTTAAATTTCTTTTAGACCAACTGATGAGTTCTGGTTCAATATGAAATATGTATATTGGAGATCATTTATCTTCTTCACATTATGTGGCCATGTGTATTGGTTGTATAGGATGGAATGGATAGCTGTAGTAAGCTTGAAAGTCTGACTTCAAATTCCTTCTAATTATAATCTTAATTAGATGGTTAAACAT
This sequence comes from Epiperipatus broadwayi, assembly GCA_028023455.1. Taxonomy (NCBI): domain Eukaryota; kingdom Metazoa; phylum Onychophora; class Udeonychophora; order Euonychophora; family Peripatidae; genus Epiperipatus; species Epiperipatus broadwayi. Next base: position 780,119 of record JAQFVV010012659.1, on the reverse strand, counting down.
GATGGAAAACATTTAAATCCTAATTACATACAAATTGATAAGCCTGGTAAATACTGTCTTTTTCTTTATTGTTTCTGTAAGAGGGCCTATTAGAGAAGCCTTGGTTCTGTAGGTCTCATTTTATTAAAAAGACTATTTTATCTTTTTTTCATAGCTAAATTATCAATTTATCAGTTGTGCTGAGAAGTGCTTCTTCCTTACAGAAATTCTATTAGTGACAATGTGATGTATGCAATCTATCTTAAAAACTATGATAAATAACAAAACATATACTCATATTCAGCAAAGATATAATTACTATTTTTTAAAAACAAAATGTGAGCAAGGAGAACACATAAGTTTTATTTGAAGCATTAAAATATTTATTATATACATAGATTAATAATTTTTTTAGTGTAAGAATAATCCATAATTGTTACTGTGATTGCTCGTCCTATACCAAATATGCTTTAAAGCACTCCTTGTGAATTTGCTACAGAGTAATGTGTTTTAACACTATTATTACTATTGTGTGTGTACTGTTTTAATTGTAAAAGAAATGTAACAATTATTCAAGCACAACTGATATATTGGTGGTTTGGCTGATGATGTATATATAGATATATTAAAAAGATTTGTTTTGCTCTTATGCAAGATTGCTTGGGAGTGGAACATTATTTTATCCAAGCATTATTGATGAGATTGTTGAGGGGAAATCTTTTGTCTTTTTATCATACACACATATATACTTTATAAATGTCATTTTAGCAAATATAACTTCTCTACCCTGATTAATTTGGTATACTGATAACGTTGCAGTCTTTGGAACCTTGACCCAGCATTGGCACTTTCAATGCTCATACTTTTTGTAAATAAACTACTCGATTGTTGCTTTTTATAAAAACCTCATGTTGGAAATTATTAGATTTCTCTAACACAGATATAAATTTTAATCCACACTTTGATGCTCTTTTTATTTATGCTTTACAATTTACTACGTCAACAAATAAGTATCCTTTCTTTTTCAAAAATGTCCTCTTAATTCTAATATATAAATATTCTTCCAAATATTTTTTTTTTTGTAAATTTTGTTTTATATGAACCAAACTTTTCCCCCATATATGTAGTATTTTATTATATATCTACGTTTTGACTACATCTTATAAGCCAATAAACATCACATGACCACCTCCTCTTATGCTTGTGTATAACTGTTGTTAAACAGGCAAAACACACTATATATATTGCCATGCACAGCAAACTAGAGTAATCAATGGATGCCAGAAGGCTTGTGCATAAAATCCCCATCTAATGCCTACTCATCCAATATCCCCAGACGAGTTTCATTAGATCCTAATCCTAAGATCTAGATGCAGTGCTCTCAGATCCAAGGCTCCTCACTGACGAAGGCCACAAGCCAGAAACTAGTCTGGGTATATTGGATGAGTAGGCACTAGATGGGGATTTTATGCACAAGCCTTCTGGCATCCATTGATTACTCTAACTTGCTGTGTGTGGCAATATATATATATATAGTGAGTTTTACATCTTATAGTCATTTTCAGTACATAATCTTGAAAATATATAGAGATTTATAAATTATATAAAAATTCAACAATATTCTTTATAATTACATAATATGAATACTTCCCCAAATACAGAAAGATCTATCTATAATTATAATTTATGTTTGCAAAAATATGTAATTACATAAAAATTCACGAAATAAATGTATATTTTTTAAAATCAAAACTTTTTGCAATTTGATTTACCTTTAGCACCTACACTTAAATTTATCTAATATTGTAATTTTTTAAATTACTTTTAGAATAATTATAAGATTAGAATGTTTACTTAAGAAACAAAAAGTTAAAAAAGACTACAGTATTAGATTAATTGGAATGAAGGTAATTATGCAAAAGTAAATTGAACTGAAAAATATTTTGATTTTAGAAAATATACATTTATTTGATTTTTACGTTATTGACTTTATATTTAAATACAAGTGTATTGTTTACACTGTAGATATAAATGGCTTTGCATTTTAGGAATTATTAATATTATATAATAATATTATTATAAATTTATAGATATGTATATATTTGTAGGAATGGATCTTGAAAATGTACACAGGATGTGGGAAAAAAGTTTGCTATAAAATGAAACATGTGAGTGATTATTTCTATATAGATTTAATTTAATGATCTCAAACAATTTAATCACTCTTACTCTTTTTAAATACAAGGTAGTTTTACTCTAAAAAAATCTAAATTACTCCCAAGATGTACTTTAATATCAAGTATATTTCATTTGTTCGTTAAGTCATCACACGTTCCAATGTTTGTTTTCATTGCCTTTCTATTTGCTAAATGATAATTACATTAATGCAATCTGTAAGTTTATTTATCAGATTACATTCTTAAATGATTGTTGCCTTTAAATGTTACTATTAATTGATAATGCACGTTTTTTATTTTAAAAATTATTAAGTCTTTAATACAAATAGTTACTTTAATTTCATATTAAAAATAAATAAATTGTTTTTTTGATAAATATATTGAATTTTGTGCGCAAATAAAAAGAATGGTAAAATACGAATTAAAAAGTTAATGGATGTTCAATTCTTAAATAACAATAATAAAAAAATTGAATGTATCTGTGTTAACAGAAATCTAATAATTGCTAGCATTAAAATGCATATAAGAAGATAATAGTGAAGTTATTTAAAGAAAGCAGTTATCTAAGAATGCATGCTGATAAAACAAAGCCTACAAATTGGATTGATATCATTTTGATTAGATAAATGAAAAAATAATTGCAATATACATTAGAACATGTGACGACTTGGAATAACAGAAGTTTATCTTGAAATGCATCTTGGGAATTATGTTTTTACCGCGTTTAAAATTATATATTTGAAAAAAAGTAATATGAGAGTTTTAGTTATTTGAGAAATATATATATGGTGTACATATATAGCGATGATTAATATAAACTATAAATATTTCTATAATGATAACTAATGTTTTAGTTTAAAATATAGATGATTTTTTAAATTATAATATAGATAGAATTAAGTTTATCAGTTATATAAAATTGTTATCATCACAAGCGTTGTTAGCCGAGAGGTGATCGCAGCCGCCTTGCAAGCAAGTAGTTGGTTGCAGACGGTTGTGGGTTCGCGTCCTGGCCGGTGCTATGACACATGGAAAAAAAAAAATTTAGATGGATTTTGGTATCATAGAATAACAATTTTACACAAGAGTTCCATAAAGTTTTACACAAATAAATATTAATGATATATCTATTACAAATATGAATACTTTGAATTATATCACTATTGCATTCCTTATATAAAATCTTTTAACTCAAGTTTTTGTGACATGAATTTGCACGATCAAAGAATACTGATTAAGATGATTATTGGTTTATATTTGTGAATGCCTGTGCATTCATGCAGTAATTGTTCTTCTTTTCATTAGATAACATAATATGTTTTATCTTTGCTATTATTAAAAAAATTTTTATATAATACTTTTTAATATTTTTAAAAAACTGCTAGTCTTTTATTATCATTTGAAATTTCTATAATCTCTAAATGGAAACTAAATTCAAAGTTTAGGTCCCATTTGGAAATTACAGAATTCTATTTATAGTACATATTATTAACTCATAATTCAATATACTAACAAATAAGATACTTATATGCATTATGAAATCTAACACTATGATATTTACAGAGTTTATTATTTCTGGGCAAAAGCAACTCTAAAACTATCTATTTTATATCTTATATATAAAAAAATCTATTGATGGCCTAAATGAAGCTTTGTATGTATTTTATAACTTAAATATTTTGTTGATTCAGTTAAGATCAATAGTTTCATTGAAATCTTTTAATAAGTATTTTATATTTTCCATTTTTCCACATACTGAAAGTAATCATAATATGGCATATAGATAATTTTTATCATTTACAATTTTTCATTTTTATGTTAAAAAAAGTTAAAATAAAAGATGTTTTAAATATCTACTGCAAGGCAAAAGTATCTCTAACAGCACCTTATAGAGAAACAAAAAAAAGAGATGAAGGCATGATCATCAGGCTTGTGAAATGACAGGTGATGAGGATTTAAGTAGTTTTCTATTTCAATTTATTCTCTAATTAAAAATAGCTAGATACTTTCTTATTGACCAATGCTGAATGTTTAGCTTATTCATCTGGAAAAAAAAGTCTGAGAAGAACTTGATGTAAAGTGTTAAATTTTTCTGATCGGATTTGAATCAAGATATTTAGATTATGGTAGGTCGATTTATTTCTATTTCAGCTCAAAGCTTTTCTCGTAACCCAATGTAAAACTGTAAAATTGTATGGTGTGTGACAGGGATCAAATCTCTACACTGAAATTAAATTGCTTATATAATTAAAAAACGATTTGATAAAAAAAAATTAATTTATGCATAACCATTCTTTAATAAATGTATTTTCAATATTTTTTTAAATTTTATCTACCAATGAAACCTTAAAAACAGGAGCAAAGCTAATTATTATTTTTTTTTTTTTTTTTCAAGTATCATAGCATTGGCCGGGACACGAACCTGCAACCCGGGCAACTGCTTGTAAGGCAGTCACGCTGACCTCTCGACCACCAATGCAAGACAAGTTAATTATTGTTATCAATATGAAGGCTTTGATTTTATAAAAAAGTCAAATGATGGCACAAATTTATATAATTTTAATATTTTTTTATATAAATGGCGACTATATATTCAATGACAACTCTATTTAATAGTTTCTCTAAAGTCTATTAAAAGGTGAAGCGATACTATTATTTATGTATATAATATTTCTAAAAAGGCTTGGTAAGGACTGATAAAGATCTAAACACAATTTTCCTAATAAAGTTGTTTTTTTAGAGCAAGCTTTACCATTAAATTTATGAACTTCACATACTGTGTTTCCACATTAAAATTATGAATTTAATTAAAACAAATTTTAATAATTGAATGTTCACTTTATAAAATTATTATTAGTTAAAGTATATCTTTATCTTCTTAATATAAACTATGATTCCAGTTCTAAATATTTTTTGAAGATTACTTTATAATTTTATAACAGTAGATGGGCAAATTGGATTCCAATAGATTATAAATATAGCAAGAGACTATGTATGAAGGGAATGGATGAGACAAGGAAGTTTTAGATTAATATGAAAATGAAAAGCTAGAGATAAAAAAAAAAACTGGGTTAAAATTGTAAAAACCTTTATCCTGCAATAATTTGTTAGCAGTTAAGGAATAATTACAGTTTAATAAAATGTTACTAAGACAAAACTACACCTATTGCAATAATTTTGGTTTGATAATCATTTTTAAGATCTTACCTAAAGAAAGTTTTGATGCCTTGCTGAGCAGCAGATATGAGGCTACTTAGGTCATTAACATGTGAAATCAAAAAGAATCCACTTCCTTTTACTCAGTTTCACTTCTGTACAGTCACATAGTATATTGGGACATCAATACATTTAGAATATTGTGTTATATTTTATTAAGGCTGTGAACCTCAAGAGTATGCGAAGATAGGGACTTCTACAGGTCTTAAATACAAGCTTACTTTGGAAGAAAAGAGTGGAACCACTCTTTATTTCAACCTACTTTCTATATGAATAGGCAAAACTAAAGCATTTAGATCTGAGAGCATGAAGCTATTCAATACCTCACTGATTAAATCCACAATTCCTACTACACATTAGTACTCACGAAATCTTTCGATTTACAATGAGTTAATGGAAAGATCTTATAGTTAGAAAACTATTACGATAATTTAAAGTTGTAATTATAAATTTATTAAGCACAATAAATAACTAGTTTATAAAAAAATGTATCTGCTAACATTTTCTGAAAGCAGTAATAAATGCCATGTCATATTATTCTAGAGAAGATTGCATATGAAGAGTTGAGTCTGGTATGTATTTATTTAATGGTAGTGTATATATTTTTAAAAAATGTTTAAGTTTGTAAACCTGTGTAATAAGGGTAATCAAAAAGAAGCATAATTAAACATGGATCCATCAGCAACACAAGAACCAATTCAGTCAATAGAATCAGACCTGTGTGAGAAAGGATCTATTCTGACAATGTAAAAGTCTTTAGAGTAAAAATTGGATACATTCAATATTGAAATTATGTATGCATTTGTGAAAGAATTTAGAAAAGAAGTGTGGAAAGAATGGAATAAAATGCAATTAAAAAATGAAGAAACACAACAAAAAAGAAATAAAGCTTTTGAAGAAAAGCAAAAAAAGATGGATAAAATACTTAAAGAAATGCATTTAAAAATGAAGAATGACTTTAAAAAAACAAAAAACAACAACTTTGAAGTGGTACATCAAGGAAAAGTTGAAGATGATGAAGATGACACCAATCAAATTGAAGTTATACAAACTTATGCAAAATCTTTAGATGAGTCTAGAGAAATTATTAGTAATATAACATATGTTGAAAATATTGGAAAAATCATATAAGTTCAATGGAAACATTTCATTCTGAACTAAGTGTGGTAATAGATTAATAAAATATTGATTGAATTTAGTTAAAGAGCCTAAAATTAACTCTTTAAAAGAAGCAAACTTTTATAATGATAATATTGAAGAAAATGTGAAAATTCAGGCATTTATGAAAACAAGTAATGAAATTTTAGTAGCACGGAAATTAAGAATTTTGCAGACGAATGACAAAATCTTTTGAGGTTTTCCCCTTTAAACAGAAAAATGAATTTGCTGTTTGAATATTAAAAAGAATGATGAAGAAGAATATGTAAAGAAAATTAAAAATAAAAGACTTCAATGTTGTAAAGTCTACAAAATGAAAAGACTAAATAATATAAGATCAAACAGGTAAAATGTTCTAATAGTATCTGGAGTTTGAATTGATGGATTACTTTTGATAGATCATCAAGTTCTACTACTGTTAATATGGATAATGAAAAAAAAAAAATAAAAACTGAAAAGAAAAATAGAAGATCCACTCCAGAATGAAGAGAATTTTATATTTTTTTAATCATCCCAAAGGATATCTCCACCACTAAAGAAACACCCGGAGAGAGGTAAAACTTAATTTTAGAAAAATAAAGATGGCTTAATCTCTGTCAACTTTGGATCTAATGATTTAAGAGAAAATTAATTGTAATTTTTTAAAAGTTAAAATATATAACAATATTAAAATAATATTTACTAAGGCTGTAACCTCAAGAATATGCGTGTAAAATGCAATATTAGGGACCTTTACAGGTCTTAACCACAAGCTTATGCTTTAGAAGAGGGGAACCCACCCTCTTTATTTCAACTTACTTTCTATATAAATAGGTGAAGCTGAAGCAGTTAGATCTGAGAGTGTGAAGCTATTCAATACTTCACTGATTAAGTCCATATTTCTTATTACACATTAATACTCGTGAAATCTTTCGATTTACGAGTCACCCTATTTTCTTCTAAAGCATAAGCTTGTGGTTAAGACCTGTAGAGGTCCCTAATATCACATTTTACATGCATATTCTTGAGGTTACAGCCTTAGTAAATATTACTTATGTAATCAATGTGCGTTTAAATAAATTTATAATTACAACAATACTGAGGGTAATATTAAAATTATCAAAAGAGAAATTACCAGCTTTCTAGAAAGCAAGAGTGATTTTTATTGATTATATTAAAAAATAATAAATAAATATGTAACCTTTGACTAGAATAGATACATTAATTTCCTCAGAGAATGAAAAAAAGTTATTATTATAATTTAAATATAGTCTGTGTTCTAATGATGTATTGCAATTTGATCATGTACATGAGACACTATGTTGACATATAATATTTTGAAGTGGATGTTGTCTCAGGTGCTGCCATAACACTTTTTTTCAAGTGGTTTACTCACCCATCTATAAGGCTCAGATGGAGCAAAGTGTAGTTCGAGTATTTGTTAAATTTATCAGCTTCTAAGACTGAAAAGGGAGCAAGGCTTTATTTTCAAATATTATGTTCATCAGCCTCTAAGACTCAAAAAGAGCAAGACTTATATTTGATTTTTTTTTCATATGTCATAGCATCGGCCGGGACGCGATCCCACAACCGTCTGAAACCAACTACTTGTTTACAAGGCTGCTGCGATGACCTCTCGGCTAACAATGCTTGACAAGCCTTATATTTGATTTTTGATAAGTTTTGGGTAGCTTAACAGAAATGAAACAGTAATAATCCTCCTAGTGTCCATGCTTCATCATATATCTTAATGTCCTATGATGGAATTTTTATAGATAGTATAGTTAAAATCCTATGCATTCTTTATAGCATTCATTATCTAGCAAATCTTTGCTCATCATGGACATATGTATTTTAAAACACTATTTATGAAAAGGACTGAAATACAAAAAATAATTAGAGAAATGAATAAAAGTTAATTTTGTAGTAGGCATACAAATGAGAAATAAAAATTTACACTGTACCAATGTCTCATCTTAAATGAAGGGGATTTATAACTATAACAAATCTAATAGCAGTTCAAATTAGTTATATTAAAAGATGTATGAAAAAAAAATGTTTAATAACAAAACTCATTGAAATTAAGTAATAAATATATAAATTGTCTAAAAGATTAAAAAAATTAATTCATGCATTTTATTATATTATTATTTATTTACTTTGTAATATATAAGAAATAATAAAATCATGAATTACAATATAAAGGAAGAAAGAAAAGTGGTCTTGATGCATGAAAAAATTGTTTTGAATTATGTAGTTTATAAAAATCTAAAGCATTTTGTATCTTTTCTCATTTACTTTTTACTGAATGGATTTTAATTTAACAACCTGTCAATTTATAAAATAAACATGATGGCAAAACTAAATATAACATTAAAATTGTGTTATCATTTAAAATTTATATGTGGTGACAATTTTTTTATTTTTTCCTATGAGCTAACTAATGTAAATAAAGAAAAAAACCATTTTATTATTATTTGTTTATGTACCAAAACCGTGATATAATATCTGTAAATTTGTTTCCATAACATGTTGTGAAGGAAATAAAGAAAATGTTTTCTAAAAAAAAAAAACAGATTGTTGCAAGGAAACAGGTCAAATCTGTTATTTGGAAAAGATGTTGGTGAATAGCATCAAATAGGACTGAAAAACGCAATTAAGGCATTCCATTACAGTTTAGTAATTCAACACAAGCAGTGGTACAGTGATCCAATGCTGTGGATAAAAATTGCATGTTAAAACTGTTTTCCATTATAACTCAGATTAAGTATTTTGCTGTTTGTTAATTATTTTTAATACTTGTTATAACAGTGTAATGGTTTTATTTAGAAGACTATCTGCTAAGCAACAAAAACCCATATCAGCCAAAACACCTAGAAAATACAGTCAGATCCATAAACTAATACTGAACTTTGCTGAAACCAGGGGATGTCTGCCTTAGTATAACCATCATAACAATACCAATATTGCTGGATTTCCTTTTTAATATCATTAGTGCCCAAGGAGAACTATTATTGTTAGAGAAATTAATAAAGATAGCCATAAATATATTAAAAAAAACACATCTGCAGAAAAACATGCTTTGCAACTGTTTAAATATTTAATGAGATAAGATCTTATCACTATAGATACTATAAAGCCTTAAACTGAAATTTAAAATATTTTTTATTAATATTATATTTCATATTTTGTATATGTCTTAATAGTTGTGAATATATACATAACAATTTTTATTTATGCACTCGTGTTAATAAATTACTTTTTTATTCATCCATTTAGTTTGTGTTTGCTTTTCAAATTTATCCCAAACATAACAATTTTTATATCCAATATGACTGCAATATCCACAACTATGAGAAATCATGTAATCCATGGTGAACATGGAGGAATAGCAGAAATAATTTGTAAATAATGATGATCAGCATTAATAAATTTTCCAAAAGTACCCTTCTAATTAGGTTTGACACTTGAGTTTCATTTTTTTTTTTGTTTCATTCATAAATAAAAATAAATTATTTTTGGGAGAACTTGTACTTATGTTATAAATCATCATTATCTTCACATTGGTTAGTAGTATTTAATCTTTGAATTGAATCATTTTATCAATCATTCAACTTTCACTGTATTTAATATTTATTTGAATCAAGATTTATGATACATATCTAATGAATCAGTGTATATCTTTGGTTCCTGGTTCAAGCCTGTTTACCATTGTACATTTACCATTACAATATATTGCATTGGAATAAATGGAAATAATGCTTTGATGAAAATGAGGTGAAGACAATAATGAATCATTCAGTTCTCACATTTTGATAATCAGCTATATGTAACTGAAATGCATTATGATATTGAAGTGACAACCTGATAGAGATGCCAATGTGTCAATGATCATCATCATCTAAAGTAGAAATAACAATACTCAACATCATCTAAAGTAGAAATAACAGTATTGTTTTTAATAATGGGAATACAAACAAAATACCAAAAGAATTACTACATACCTAGATGCTTTGCACTAAATATTGTGTTATTATTAGTCAGACATATTATACTGGCCTGCCATTCGTTATTCATATATTGAAGAGATATTCATTATTGTTGATTAAATTAAAAACACCCTTCTACCAACCTCTAATTAATTATTTATTCCCTTCTGTAACATGTGACTGGAATTAACTTGGATTCACAATTAACAAAATTCCACAAGAAATAATAAACAAATACTATAATAATAATAATATTTCATAAAATTACAATTATTTAAATGGTAATATAAGAAATTATTTATATTGTAGGTTAAATAAATAATTATAACGAAGTTTTAAGGCAAGATAAATCTACATGAGGTTTGTAATATGTTTGCTCTTTTTATCATTTTTTTTTTGTTTTGTTTAAATTAATTAAAAGTAAAATACTTTCTTTTTAAAAAATTGAAATGCATGCATGAAATTTTTTCATTTATTTATTTACTAGATGTAATATTGAACAATTTTTACGATATCATTTTGTTTTAAACCAAATTACTGATTTTATCAATGCCCATACATATGTAAACTGAACATGCATTTGACATACAAAGATAAGCAACAAGAAAACATTAAAATACAAATTTAAGCAATAGAAGTTAAATATTCTTTTTAAATATTGGATTGGAAGATTCATATAAACTTACATTATAGACATGAAACTCATTCAGGCTTACACAAATTTATTTCTAATGTTACATACTTTGATTAGCCCTTAATTTGATTTAATTATATCCTAGCATGAATTTAATAATATTCCCATGCATGTAATTGATAGTCCATGGTCTTAGTTAATGAAGCATCAATAATTATTTTCTGATGAAAACAGATCAATCTCTGGCAATAATATAATAATAATGATGAATACTATTTTTTTAGAGCATCGATAGCTAGTCCTAGTATTATGCTCTTTCTAGTATTGTATGACTGATTAAACATCTTATTAAAAAAACAGAATGAATCCCCTAATATTAACTGAGAGCAGCTTCCCTTTTGAAACTGCAAAATAAAGTTGTTGTAACTCTCATATTAACTCTGTAATGATTTCATTTATTCTGCCTTATATAAGTTCTCCAGAAAAATATTTTATTCTGTGAAACAAAAGAACTTTTTTTCTGAATAATTTTTACATATAATATTTTGCTTTCAAACTCACTAATTACTTCATTTGATAATTAATCTATTAGTATAAAGCTATTCACGCATTCATTCATTTTAATTGTTTATTTTTTTGAGTTGTTATTTGAGTATCTTATTTAATTAAATATCCAACATAAAGTTTTAACACAAACAATTTATTTCTTGATGTTTTGATCCTGCCAATATCTTAAATAGTACAATTTTTTATCCACTCCCCTTCCCATTTTAAAACTATATATGCAGACATATGATTGCAATGTCATAAATCTCATCATTCCTCTTGAAAAAAATGATTTTTAATTAATACAGATTCTTTGACTATATGATCACAATATTTCTTATATATTTTTTATAGTAAATAATCAATGCATTGCATAAACCATTATAGATTTTTAATATATTTCTTTTACTTGTGATTGGTGTTTTTTATTACGCAACAAAGACTGTGGATATTGTATAACCTTTTTCAAAACATCCTATATTTGTTTTTAAGGCATACCACTCAAAGCATTATATGAATCTTCACAGGTTTTTAAAATGTCTCTCTTATACACTATCAAAACATAGATCTTGTGGATATTATCTGACAACTTACAAAACATTCTACAATTGGCCAATAAATGTTCAGTGTTGTAACAACTTTTAGACTAATTTATCATGGAATCACTTTTCTATATTCATTTGAGCACACACTGGTTTTTCTATTACATTTGTAATATCTTATACACTTTTGTATCAAATTTATCTTCATTTACAATTTTCACATCCATATCATCATTATTCATGGTTTCTGAATCAAACATTACTTTTAATCACAGCTTTTAAAACATTATTTTAATCTCAGCTTTCTGCCTCCATATTAAATTTATATGTAATATCAACATTATTTGTATATCTTACATTCATTTTATATTCATATTACATTGTTTTCTTTTTTATATTACTAATAGAAGTTATCACTGATAAAGTACCATAAAATACATTAGAAAGATTTATTTCATCTAAGGCAGATTCACTTTCTACATCTAAAGAATTAAACACAATTTTAATTCCTTGGTCTCTGTAAACATGAGTTTTTGTATTACTTTTTTCAACTCAACTATTTAAGGCTCTTTAATGTAATTCAGATTCTCATTTGTCTCTTTCATTACAAAATGGAATTGTATTTCCATTTTTTTTATTAGTTTTGAATTTGCAGCCTTCTTTCCCTTTTAAGTAAGCTTTACTGAGATTTTTTTTCCATATCTTATATTTGCTTTTCTATTATTTTTTATGTCAATAATAAGCCATTGATAATTTTGCTAGATATTCATTTCTTTATCAAAAACTTCTATTTATATGGTGGCTACTATAATTTTCAATAATTACCAATATTCTAAGCTTTGAAAAATTTAAAATTATTATTTTTCAAGGATATAAAAAAATTTGAAACCAGCTCCTGAATTATATCCAATTTTTGCTTCTTACTATAAAACTTTTTGCATACAACTATTATTGTTTTCTGTGTATTTGTACTATTTATTATGGTTATATGAATTTAGCTTTTTGAAAATCTGCTTTTTCTTGCTAATATTTGTCTTGGTTTTTAATTCTATTGCCTATCTACTGCTCTCTGTGTCATGGAATACCACAGTTATCTCTATGCATATGAAATTATAATAAAATCACTTTGGTCTCTAAATGTATGTAGTTAACAGATTTTTTAATCATAGAAAAAATATCTTCCTCTATCTTGTTTCTAAGACATACAGTGATATTTGCCCCCGAGTTATAAATACAAGCTTATAAAAGTAATGTCACGTTATATATGACTTGCTTTTTTGATTATTATAATTTTACCGTTAAGGCTTTGGCTATGCTGAGGCTATTAAAATATGGTAGATCTGAACTTAGTTCAGTCCCATATAGCTATTTAAGTTAGATAGCTGGATTTAAAGACATTTTTATGTCCGAAAAATTTCAGAGTTTCTACTTAAATATACATATGAAATAAGTGTTGGGTTTTGAGTTGATATTTTAGATCTAGTGTCCGGATATATATAGCTCTCCACTGACATGAGCCATAAGCTCAAAACCAGTTGGTCTGGAGATGGGAAGGTTCTGGATAGAGATTTTAAATATTTTCTCATACTGCACTTATCAATACGCTCTCTGTATTATATTTTTGTAAATACAAGCTTATAAAAATAATGTCACATTATATATGACTTGCTTTTTTTGATTAACATAATAAAATTAAAAAAGAATTTTGTTCTGATGATAATGAGGTGATCATCTATTCAGTTTCTATGAGTAATCAGCTATATGTGACTGAACTTACCATGATGATGGTGTAGTAGTTACTTAATGGTGGAGTCAATGTAATGGTAATGATTATCCAAAGTACAAATAATAATATTGTTTTTAATATTAGAATTAAAAAAAAAGGAGAATTAGCTATATAAAGAGATTACCACAAATAAATGGATTATACTAAATATATATGCCATTATTAATCAGATAGTACTTTAAATTGGCCACCAACTATTATTTATACATTGAAAATAACAAAGAAGCATTGTGTTACTGTACTTTTAAATAACTATTTATTCTCTTAGGCAATTATGACTGGAGCTAGCTTGAGTAGAGAAAAATAAAGTTTAGATATAATATAAATTTTAATAAATCCATAATTAACAAAAAAACATTAGAAATAATTAATAAATACAGACTATAATCAAAAGATTAATAATTTTCCATAAAATGTAATTATTTAAATAATGATACAAGCAAATATTTATGGTATAGAGTAAATAAATAATTTTAATGAAATTTTAAGGTAAGATGGAACCAACACAGAATTAATAATATTCTTTATCTTTCTATTATCATTTCTTTCATTAAAATATCTAATGTTTTACTTTTTAAAATGAAGCTAATTTTTTCATTTGAATATATAATAAACAGAATCTCCAGAAAAAAAAATCTTATAGTAACATATAATACAATTGCTTTCTTTTAAAATAAAATAATGATTTTCAAAAAAAAATATATATATAAATAATGTTTTTAAACCACTAAACATCACATGATCACTATCTCATACTAGCACAATAATTGTTATTAAACATTTCAAAACAAAACAACACTCTCCATATAGTTTTGTTTTGAAATGTTAAATAATGTTTTTGTTAATGTCCAAATCACATACATGTACTCAATGTACAAAGATATGTAACAAAAAAATTTAAAATTACAATATAATTAATAGAAGTTTCTATTTAAATATTAGACTAGCAGATTCAAATGATCAAGTTATAAAATTGTTAAGATAGATTTACCTGAAGAATTTGAAAAAAATTTTTTTTGTTACAAAGTCTATAAACATATACGTTTATTTCTGATGTTATATATTTTTCTTAGTGCTTAATTTTAATTTAGCTTTTATATCGACATGAAGTCAGTAATATGCCAATGCAAGTAAGTGATAGATCATGGTTTTGGTTAATGAGGCTTCAAGGATTCTTCTCTGATGCAGGCAGATTAATTCTCAGCAAAAATATAATAACTATGGACAATTAGCCTTCCAGGGCATGGGAATAAGTTTTTCAGTTCTTCAATTCTTGCATGAGTTTTGTTAAACTTGCTTAGAGAGAATAAGATGCTTAATATAGTTATATCTATTTGAAAGCAACTTCTTAACTTAAACATACATTTCCTGATAGGCCTTACTTGTAGTGCAATAATCTAATCTTTTACAAATTGTCACAAAAGCACATTACCTTGCTGATCACAAGTATTTTTTCTCTAAATATCTTTTCCATACTTATAGTATTTATTTTCCAACTCACTAACTAGTTCATGTGAGAATTTGCCTTGATTTAGTGTTACAAAGCTGTTTATAGATTCTTTTGTTTTAATTAAATTGAAAAGTTTATGAAAAATTACACTTAAAATATTTTAAAATTATTTCAATTTTATATTTTTGAGTTGAAATTATTTAAATACATAATTAAAAGAAAATCCAATACAAAGTTTAAATATAAGCAAATACAAATTTATTTTTAGATCTTTTGATTCTATCAAAACCTTAATTAATTTTTTAAAAAAAATTAATATTTTTTTTAAAAACTATAATCACAAACCCATGACCAAAATGCCATAATAAATAAATACATATATGAGAAGTTACTGATTGTGCAGAATTTTATTAACCAATTAGCAAGAGCTTTTTTGAGATAGAAGTTGCTTGGTTTAAAACTTTGATAAATTATGTATTTATGCTGATTATGATAAACACGAATTTGTAAAAATACAATTAAATATTTATTAATATACATATCTATATTTACAATATATACAACTATAATATTATTTGGCTTGGTTTAATTTTATTTGCTGTGCAAGCAACTATTAGTGTGAGGGACTTCATGGCAACTTGCCTCATGAGTAGATATCATAATCCTTCCAGCTATTTTATAATAGCTTGCCTCATGTCTGGTATGGTAACCAATTGTTAGCTGTACTGTGACAGCTTACCTTGGGGCTGATTTAGATCTAGAAACTTTCAGTTCAAATGTGGAACTTGTCTCGCTGCTTTAACCATATAGTAACCATATAGTGGACAATGTGTTTATTGTCACTCAGGTCTGACAATAAATTGTTATAGTCTCTTTTACCCCCAACTGGACTATTTATAATCAGATTCCCTTCCATAATAAAAACAATCTGATTCATTGAGCATCATCAGCCATTGGCCTATATCTGCCATTTTATTGGTATGTGTTATCTATTCATATATGTATTGGTCTGTGGCAATGAATGCTCAATCCGATGAGGATCATCCAGTCTGGATTAGTCCATTAGTTGAAGGTAAGTTGAGATGTAACATTCCTTCCCCATGACTAAAATTAGCCCTTGGAAAGATAGTCATTCAAGTGATTGGGTGAATGTTTTCATTGCTCTTTGGCTTCATCAGGTTTGATGACTTCATTTCTAGATCTGGTAACTTTGAAGACTCATCACTGTTGGCTGGTAACTCTTCACTGTTGGCTGATAACTCTTCACTATTCAGTGACTTCATTTGTAGATCAGTTAACTCTGAACTTTGTGGACTCATTACTCTTGGCTAATGACTCTTCACTGTTGGATGATAACTCTTCACTATTGATGTATAATTCAAACATAGCTGATTTTTTGGTGTGGTTAATCAGCTATTTGAATTTCTGGAATCCATTTAATGATTAAGCATATGAAATATCCATATTTTAACATTATTTTCATGGATCATTACAGGATTCAAGCCCTATTTATCATTTACCATTTCTGGGTAGATCGTTGATTTTGTTTGTTAGCTGGTTTATTTTAGTCACTGAAAAGCCAAGTGACTAAACCAATCATGGCCTAATCATCACTGTTGGCTGGTGACTCATCAGTGTTGTCAGATAACTCTTCACTGTTCATGTGTAGTTCCATTATAGCTGATTTTTGTTGTGTTGATCAGCTGTTTGAACAACCACTGCTTGCAATTCTTTTAATTTGATCACAATTTCTGGAACGCATTTGGTGATTTCTTTAAGCATATGGCATATCCATATACTTTTATTTCCATGGATTATTCTAGTAATCAAACCCTTCTGTGTAGATTTTTTGATCTTGGTTTTTGTGAGCAGGTTCATTTTAGTCCCTGAAAAGCCAAGTGACCAAACTAGTCATAGCCCAGAAGATACACCAAGAGACAAATAAATTGTTTTATTAAACATAACTTTAACTCTCATTTGACCCAAGAGTTATATTTGATTGCCTTGATAGTCAGCAGTCACTCTCCTGCTAGAAAGCAGATGATGATTTTTTCAATGATAGCTCATGTATTTTTTGATACAATGGACACTATAGACTCATTGTTGAGTTCCAGTTATTGGCATATCATTAATAATAATTCTGCTCGTGAAAGCTGAATCAATGCATCTCACAATGTTTTTACAGGTTTTGTTGATTTTATATTGCATTTCTGGTTTTTTGTAATGGACTTTTTCATTATTTCTTGAATGACTTTTTTTAAAAAAAATACGCTGTATCTTGGTGCAAACATTTGGAGGTGGTGTATTTTAGTTTGTCACATTTATAACAAACTCTAACAATACTATTATCAATAATAAGTCCTGTAAGATTTATTTGATCAGAAAAATCTTTAAATGTTCTGACTTCCTGTTCCACAGCTTTAAGCTGGGATTATTTTTCTTTAATGGAGCCATTCAATTCTTTGTGGCTCAGCTAGAGTTGCTTGAGAAACAGGTGAATCCAATGTAATATCAGGGTCCATCAACAGCTTGACTTTAAGATTGTGGTCTTTCATTCACAAGTAAAACTATCTCTCAAAGGCTTCATTGAGGAAGTTTTAAAGTTGCAGTTCAAAGTTAGCTTTCTGAATATAATGGCAAAATCTCTTTTTCTCCCCTTGGATACAGAGCTTATCATTAAGCATTTTTGGGCATAAAAACACTGTAAGTAGAGATAGTGCTTTATCTAAATCAAGTTCACCTGCCTGTACAAGTAATATCTCATATGTTTGAGATCTATCTACAGACACAAATGTCGGTAATTTTTGTACAATGGTCAATTTCATAGGCTACATCAAATTCTTCTAATGAACCAATTTTACCCATTTTAATTTTTCTCTTTCACTCATTTTTCTGTGAGAAGGTACTCTTTTCAAGTTTTTTTGTATAGTTAACAACTCACATTTGATTTTTTAAGTTTCTATTGATGCACTAATAGTGTTAGCTGTCAATTTTTTAATAATACAGATCTAAATAATCCACGAGGGAAGATTCTTTAATAAAAAAATAAAATCCATTGTGACTGTACCAATTGTTGTGTTTATGCACGATTATGATATACACAAACTTATGATAATGCATATGTATATATACAACTCCTTATACTTTCACTTGATTCTATTGGCTTGTTATAGTGTTTAGTTGTCATGTACCTATAAATGGAAAGGATTTCAGGTGCCTTTCTAGATTTATCTATCACTTCCAGTTGTATTGTGATAGCTTGCCTTGTTACAGTTTTCTGGCTGTTTTGTGTCAGCTTGCCTCATGTCTGATATCCAGCTGTTCCATGACAGCTTGCTTCCTGTCTGATTTAGTTCATGCAGCTTAGTTCTAATGAGAATTTGCTTCACTGCTTTAACCATACGGTAGATATGCAAATTGCCACTCACATCTGACAGTAAATTGTTGTTGTCCTCTTTACCTCCAGTTAGACTGATTATTGATAGCCAGATCCTTTTCCATAATAAAAATCATCCATTGACCTGCATCAGTTGTTAGATGTATTATCTATTCATATATTTTATTAATCCTTGATGATGAATGCTCAATACAAGATCAGATGGAATCTGGGCTAATCCATTAGTTTGAAGGTAAGTTGAGATATAACACTAAGTATATACCATAATAATAAATTTGATAATATATACAAATATTGTCTCAATTGTTAAGTATAGTTAGTCAAAAACAAATTATATGTACTGCAATCATAATTATGGTTTTGAAATTTAGAAATCAAATATTAAACTTTTATTTTCAATTTTAAAAAATAAAATTACTAAAAAACAACAACAAAAAAAATAAATAATAAAAACTGCAACTGTTTCAAAATATTTAAATAATGAACAAAGCTCCACCCTCTCTTGAGTGGGCCTCTCATATATGCGATTCAAAATGTCTGTTAAAAAATATGAATAAGCATCAATTATTATATTACAACATATCATTTAATTAATAAAGATAATCAACTTAATCTTCATTAAGCATTTTATGGCCACACAGATATGTATCAAGAAATTTTCCATTTTAATCATTATAAAATTCTACAAAATGAATACAATAACAAAAGATGAAATTAAAAAAGATATTAGTATTAATATATCCATTTAAAATAGATAGACATATTTTTACATAAGTTTGGATTGAGAAAAAATAAAGGGATGAGATATATAATTAGAGTGCTGAAAATTATTGTTGAAAGATATTGAAAAGATAATTTCTTTTATTGATTTCAAAAAGGTATTTGAGGAATTTATTTTGTTATATATATATTGAAAAAGCTAAGTATATATTGAAAGACATTAAATGACTGTATCTGAATCAATTTAAAGTTAAATTGTCTTAGGAAAAAGGATTATAAAAAGAAATATACAATAGTTGTGTTGTTTATTTGCAGCTAATGAGTTGTTAAATGAATGTTGTTTTGAAAAAGATTGATTCAGTAATTGTATCAATTTGATATGATAATATTTGTCAATAGTGAAAATAATTGTTATATAGAATGATAAATGTTACAAAAAAATTTGGAAATAAAAGCAATAAATATTAAGAAGGAGAAAAGATAAAGTATAAGCATTTGGCAGAAAGTTATAAAGCAAGTTAGTGATTTTAAATATTTGGGAAATGAGGGATGAAAGAAAAAAAAATTAAAAATAATAGCTACATTTAAATAGGCTTTTAATAAAAATAGATTAGTCTCTGGATCATTAAAACAAGAAACGAGCTTTATGATAAGCAAAACATAGGTAATAAAAACAAATGAGGGGGGAAATGGGAGGGTTTACAGATGTGGAGTGAAAGAAGATTAGAAAAAAAAGAACTTTTAAAGATCAGTAAGTATAGAAATATTGGAACAAAAGTGAAAAATATTAATTTTTGAGAAAATTATGGAAAAAAAAAACTAATTAGATTTAGCTTGTACTTAGAATCAGAGGAATTATGAGATGTGTTGAAAACAACTATAAGATATAAATATAGATACCAGTATAAAAGATGATTTTAATTAAAAAATAAAATAGATATGAGTTTCTGAAATGTAGATAAAGAGACAGAAAAGTTAGAAAAACGTGATCTGATTGAGAATGTGTGGATCTTCTCAAGTAAAATTTATAATCAATAATTATAGGATAACTCTTATTATTTGTTATTTACTAGTTTTGTGATGCAAATTATTAATTTTCAGTTTTTTAACACATTTTGACCTGGTTCTTTATTTAATGCACAAAGAAGAAATTTAAATCATTTTTTTCTGTTTAAGTTTCCTATAAATTTTATTGTTTCATTATACTAATAAATGAGTTAAGACTGTGATAAATCCTGTAAGTTTTTTATTCTTCCTCTACATTTATATGAATTATTAATAAATTCAAATGAAAGATTAAAAAAAAAGATAAATTTATAAGAATGAAGTCTCATTTCCTACATCTAAGTAAAATAGTAATACGGAGATAAGCTACACCATTACTATACTACACAAACACCTATTCAAAACAATCATAAATTTAATTATCCTCAAAACTTATTTTTCTTTTATTGTAAAAATATTGTATTCATATTTTATAGGAATGCCAGGGATGTAAAATACACTGCAACATATTATTTGCAGAGAGATATATCTTTGATTCAGAACTATTAATCTTATATGTATGTCGTTCAGATTAGCTAAATGCATATAAAACAAGTCTTTAAAAATGGAAAGTGAATATGTGAATCCATATAACAAATTATGTGGAAGCTTGATTGTTGATGAAAATAGGAATTCAAACATCAATAGACCAGAAGCATAACTATTTTCCTCACCAAAACTATACCATTTCTATATATGCATATTTACTCAGTTCCAATAAGCAAATAAAAGATGTTAAACCTTTAAATATCAAACGATCACTATCTCCCATGCTTGCTCATAACTATTGTTAAAATAGGCAAAACTCTCTCCATACAGTAGTGCCACTCAAAGCAAGTCAGAGATCTTAACACCTAGATGCAGTGCTCTCAGATCTAAGGCTTCTCACTGACGAAGGACATAAGCCAGAAACTAGTTTGGGGATATTGGATGAGTAGGCACTAGATAGGGATTTTATGCACAAGCCTTCTGGTATCCATTGATTACTCTGACTTGCTTTGAGTGGCACTACTGTATGGAGAGTTTTGCCTATTTAACAAATAAAAGATGTTGTGATCAGGAAATGGGGAAGCATGACAATTAATTATATTCCTTCCAATCCTTAAAATAATTCTACTTTTCTAAATTTACGTTACCAAATTTTTTGAAATAGAATTAATATTTATTAAGTGCTTTTAGAAAAGTTATCCATTCCATTTATATTGAAATTAAATGGTAATTCTATTGGGAGAAGGGGATAGAATCATTATAAGGACTGGAGGGAGTGAAATTAATTGCCATGATCTCCGACTAGCCTAATCGCAACGACCTTTTACTTTATTGGAAGCAGTTAAATATTAAAATGGATGGTCAATTGCTCAGATCATATGAAATTCGAGCATCAAAGTATCGAACCGAACACATAATTTCATTCATTTAGTCAAAATATCAAAATGAGATTTTTTTTTTTTTACGTATGATTGAATCGATCCCAAAACCTCAATGTAATCAATTAATTAAATATTGGTCAATAAAAATTGTTCAAGATTAAAGTACTCTCGCAGTATAATTGAAATATAGTAAATGTTTGGAATAATTAGTTATCACAAACCATGTATTCATTAATTTCAACAAGATATTTTCGAAGATCTTATTGTTATAATAACCTTAGCAACAATTATTTTTTAATTAAAAAAAAAAAAGGAAAAATGATTATTTTAAAAACTTGTAACACAGATTTACTATCATTTTGTCCATCAATAAACAATCTCTAAAACTGCGATTAAAAGTAAAAATGGGCATAAAATCCACACCTTGTATGCAGCGAAAATCAAATCTACCGCAACTTTAAGGAATCAAATCACGTTTGAATAGACCATAATTCTCACAGACAGAATTTTGATTGATAAATTATATTTTCTAAAGAAATATACTGTCAAATGTTTAATAAATTTATACGTAAATAAAATCTATAAATATGTTTTTTGAATATATAGATTATAGTAAAAGAAATGTAGCTTTTTAAATAAGTTAGACTCAGAAAAGATTTTAACCTGTAATTAGGTCTGGTATTTGCATGGCAAAACTAAGCGATAATCCTATTTATAACTGTATAGTCATAAAATTTGGTGGATAGATTGAACTTGATATCAGTTAATTAATTTTTGCAAATGTGTAAGTATTAAAAACATACAATTTTATAAATCAATTTTGCTTAAAAATTCTTTTATTGAGTGTAATTTGATTTCTTAGTTGTTTGATATTGGTGAGGATTATAGTAGCTACAGACTAATCAACGAAGTTAATGTGACTTACGAGTGAACTAGCCTCGTCCTTGAAGTTACCAGATTTTGTAAAACTTGTTTTATCTATATAAAGAGATGATTTACATATGATTAAATTTTTATTAAATAAAAAAATATATTTTATTGCATATAATGTAGTTTTATATTGAAAATGTTATAAAATGTAAATAAACGTTTCATTACAAAACCGCGGTAAAGTATCATTTCCTAATATTTGAATGTATTTCTGAATAATTCCTTATCAAATTCATTTGAAAATATTAAATAAATTAATTTATTCTTAATTAAATTTATGTTATCCATTCAATCTTTTGTTAACGTTTATTAAAATACTTAAATAATCGTAAATTTCACTTAATTTGTTTCAAATATTATTTTACTCTCGCCCAATCCGCATCTTGAAGTTGAGGCTTTAGAGTTTGCTTTCAATAACGTAATGGATATATATTACGCTTTGATACAAAATAAATCTATATAAATGTATTACATAATTGTTTTTTATATTAAAATTTTGCATTTGAAGGAATTTATAATGAATTTGTTTTTTCCATTTTTAGAAATAATGGACGAAAGTTTAATTTGACGCTATTCCCATTCGCGATTTTAATTAACTGTAAATTTAAATTTTTTAGAAATAAAATTAATGTTGCGCCTTTTAAGTTTAGGATGTTTAGTAGTTTTTATTATTTTATGTTTGTTTTATTTCGTATAAAGAACTCTACATTGATACTGTTTAATGTTAAATTTTATTAAAGTAAGCATATTATAAAACATTAATTGATCCTTTATAATTCGAAGTATATATTTGAAAATAAATTAAGCAAATATATTTGTTATTAAGTTATGCAAATATTTTCGCGATTTTGTATATAAGCACGCATTTATTTTGTGTTCTAAGATTATTTCTCTACTCAGAAACAATTGGCAGTAAACTGTGTATATAAACTAATACATTTAATAACATTTATGACAATTGTGTACATAAAATTAATTATTCTGAATTCAAAGTGATAGTTAAAATAAAACAGGGTATAAAGCTACAATTTTCTAATTTGCAAATTCAAAGGAAAATGACAACTTTTACTTCCCATAATACATAGCTGCGATTTACAGTGTTATTGGTTGCTATGAATCTAAAGTTACTTATAAGTGAACTGCAATGTCAGAAAACTCATATAAAAATATATCAATAACTAAAATGGAGAATATACACTGAGCACTATCACCTTTTATATATAAATAAATAAAAAGATATATCAAAATGACAGAATTTTTTTTTGTTGCAACTTTTATTGTCTTTTTTTCGTAATCATTTAGTAGGTGTTCAGACACATTTGTTGACACTTCAAGGAGCTCCCGAATAGTCTCTAAATACTACTGAAAATATCAAGCAATAAATTTGATGCCTACTTTAGAATGGTGTTATTTTACAGATGTGTTGGATAAACAACAGTCAAACAGAAATTGATAGTTTTTTTTTCTAATAAATTTGAGGTGTTAATTTTGAAATAAGATGTTTAGCATATTTTGATGAAACAATAATCAAGCATTTGCTTGATTTTTCACATGCATATACAAGTGATAAGTGCTGAAAATTGATATGTGGTTTTTTTGTTTGAGTACAAAGAGAGGAAAAAAAAATAAAATAAAGGAAATAATCAGTTTCTTTTTTGAACTAAATGAAATAAAAATAATACTATTTTGGAGTAGTAACATTTAAAGATATAAACAAGTGTTTCTTGTCAATAAAAGAACCTAAAGAGAAATAGGTAATAGGGGTTGGTGTAATTTTTTTGCTAACAAATGAAGTTAAAAGAATTACTTTGTGGGCATATTTTCTCAAAATAATACTACAGACATTAAAAAAAAACTTTAGACAATTTTATAGAAAAATAACTAAAAAAAGACCAATTCTATAAACTAACAAAATCTAGTTGGATCTGAAAATGAAAAAATACTATCTCTCATTACCTATTGGATTTTAACATTCCATTGTAACCTTTTATTTTTTTTAAAAAAAAATTGCTTCAATTCATTTCATGTTTTTTTTTTTTTTTTAACTTTTATTTTTTTTATTCGCACAACTTATACATATTTGTATTCTTGTTTATTTATTTAATTAAATTTATAAATTTTTTAGTCATCTGGCAATTTTCGTAACATTTCGGAAAAAGTAAGCATTTTATTTTTATTTAATTTTGTTTACATAGTACACATTACTTTATTATTAACATTGTTAAAGGGGGGAGAATCTACTCTCATTAAAACTATGCAAGTTTTATATCAATATTACTTGTACAAATAAATTTATATTTGTACAACTGATTGTATTTTTTTTTGTTCATTTATCGCTTCATATTTTCAGTAGTGATTCCATTGTTTTTCCAAGTCAATAAATGTCCTTTAGGGCTTACTAAATGGTTATCTTTCTTTTCTCTTTTCTTAAATATCAGTACCATTGTGTTCTTTCATTTATCTAATATATGTATTACAGTCTTTCAACCGCAGAAGTACTTTTGGCTAATTACTTAACCCATTTCAACTGCCATTTAAATTCAAAAAACATAATGGAAGCAAACGTCATCAACTCAAATTTAAGGATTCTTGAATTTTGAAGTTAGTGGTTTATCTATTAATTATATTCATTTCTATTTTTGAAAATTGCCTCCTTAATTTTTCTTATATTCTCCATAAAGAATGTTAACATTTTCAAGATCAAACTTAAAATTATATTTATATGTTTTTTCATGATCCAAGAAAATTGAAGCAGTCATTAAATCATTATTATTTTAATTTTTTACATGCTTGTATAACAATTGATGCTCCTTTAATCTATTCTCTACACAGCCCCTCGATTCACCTATAAATGATAACATACACCCATAAAAAATTTAAAAAACAACATTACTTGACACTTTTTGAATTATTCACTAACTTATTAACATTACTTGTAACACAAAATGAAACATTAAACACATCCATATATATATCTTTAAAAAATTTCACTTGAGAATTTGAAATATATGGAGTAGATATTCATTTTTTATTATCAATCTTCAGTTCTTTTAAATCATTATACTTCTTTTTAAATTGACATAAATATTATTAATCTGTTCAATCTTATAACAAATTCAAGGAATTCCTTTTGCAAATATTTCAATATTTTTTAATTTATCACTTTGGTAACGACATAATTTTTTATTACGAAATAAAAAAAAGTTCTAAAACTTGCCATCTTATGCATAATTGGTACTTTTGATTTACAATTTATATATACCCTTTTTTGCAATGGTTTGATTAAGAATTTATAACTTAACAAATTATTATCTCTTGTAATAATTAAATCTAAATACTTAATACTTTTGTCCTGTTCCTTTTTAATATTCCATTTCAACCCATTCAAATTATTTAACTCCTCTACAAGCATATTTATAGTATTGATATATTCGCAAACAAAAATATCAATCACATATCTTTTGTAAATATTAATATCTTTAAAATTACAATTATTTAAAATTTTATTTTCATATGTAGATAAAACAAAATTGCAAATTTGTGCAACGAGCAAACCCATAGGCCAACCTTTAAACATTTTATAATATCCACCTTCAAAAAAAGCAATAATATTGTCATCAACAAATTTTAAAGAATCGATAACAAGTTTTATAACATATTTACAATCTCTTTACTTTCTAATGCTTGTTCAATAATTTTTATGGAATCCAATCTATCAATAGAACCATACATTTCTATCACATCTAATGAAACAATAACATCATTCTCATTAATTACTATATTTTTAATTGTATCTACAAAGTCAAAGGATGAATCAATAGTATTTTCGCCAAATCCTAAAATCTCTTGTACAGCTGACCAATATATTTAGATGTCTGATATATGAACGAATCACCAAAATTCTATCATAATTCGCAAAGGATTTCCTTTATGTAATTTTATAGTTGCAAAAATATGAAGACATATAGCATGTGAAGAATATATGTTATAGTATACATTATTATTTATGGTTTTATTTTTAGCTTTTTTTAAAATATTAAATTTTATTCTCTAAGCATCCATATTATATTCTTCAATCAAAAAGGAACAATGTTTATTTATTTGTACTTTAACTTTTTCAATATATTGACACTTCATCATTAAACACATCTGTAGACCTTTATTTTTTAAACAAATCATATCAGTTTTAAACTTCTGTTTAAATTCCAAAATGATCAATTTCCATGAATTTTTATATGGACTTACATTAAATTTATTACAATTGATTTTCTTTATAATTTCATCAGCAATATGACTTTCACTACTAATCATTTCAAACAAATTTTGAACAGCTGCAATTAATTCCAAATTACAATCTCCCCAAGTTCCACTGAGATTTAGCTCCATGATTTAATATGTATATCTGAATTAAATGTATCCATTTGTCTGACAAGTTAAAATTCCCATCATTATAAGTTAGTGGATATTGATTATTAAATAAAAAAATCAAGTTTCTTTCGAAATTTATTACACAATTTAAATTTACATAATTTAAATCCATTTTGACAAACAATTTTATACTCATTCCAAGCACACCATTCTTTTAAAACTATTAAATGTTCAATTGCTTTCAAATATTTCTGGGTATTAAAAAGTTCTCTTTTATATTTCTTAACTACATCATTTAAAATTATTGATTTTAGCTTGTACATACATTTTGGTACTAAATTTACGCAATTGCTCAATTTTACATTGCTTTTGCCAGATCTTAACCTTTTCTTAATGTCACTTAAATCCATTATATTAATAAATGTCATACAAATAAAATGTCTGTTAATTAATAAATATTGTAATAACAATTAATGGTGATTAACTATTATACACAATCTTTCAATTCGCAGAAGCATTTTGGGTTAATTATTTAAACCTCTTCAACTGCCATTTAAATTCAAAGAACATAACGGAAGCAAACATCATCAACTCAAATTCCAGGATTCCTGAATTTTAAAGTTAATGACTTGTCTATTAATTATATTCTTTTTATTTCTATTTATGAAAATTGCCTCCTTAATTTTTCTTTTATTATGGTTTCACTCTTCATGAAGACTTTGAACATTTTCAAGATCAAACTTAAGTTATATTTACATATCCTTTCATGATCCAAGAAAACTGAAGCAGTAATTAAATCATTATTTTATTTTTTTATATGCTTGTATAACTATTGATGCTCCTTTAATCTATCCTCTATATAGCACCTTGATTAACCTATATATGATAACATACATCCATTAAAAATTTAATAAACAACATTACATTTTTGTTTGACTGGTATGGCACTTTTAGAATTATTCACTAACTATTAACATTATTTGTAATACAAAATGAAACATTAAACACATCTTTATATATATCTTCAAAAAATTTCTCTTGAGAATTTGAAATAGAATAGATATCCATTTTTTATTTAATATCAATCTTCAGTTTCTTTAAATCGTATTTTTTTTATATTGACATGAAGTATTAATCTGTTTAATCTTATAACCAACTTGAAGCAATCCCTTTGCAAATATTTCAATATTTTTTAATTTATCACTTTGGTAACGATATAATTCTTTATTATGAAACAAAAAAGATCTAAAACTTGCCATCTTATGCATAATTGGTATTTTTGATTTACAATTTTTATCCCTTTTTTGCAATATTGATTACTAATTTCTAACTTAACATACCAGTATCTTTTGTAATAAATAAATACAAATACTTAATATTTTTGTCCTCTTTTTTTTCAATAGTTCATTTCAAGCCATTCAAATTATTTAACTCTTCTACAAGCAAATTTATAGTATTGGTATGTCCACAAATAAAAATATCCATTATACCATTTGTAAAGTTTAATATTTTTAAAATTACAATTATTTAAAATTTTATTCTCATATTTAGACAAAACAAAATTGCAAACTTGTCAAGCATTGGTGGTCGAGACGTCAGCGACAGCTGCTTTACAAGCAGTTGTCCCAGGCTAGCGGGTTCGCTCCCTGGGTGATGCTATGACACATGAGAAAAAAAAAAATTGCAAACTTGTGCAATAATAGACAGATTCATGGGCTAACTTTTAGACATTTTACAATATCCACCTTCAAAAGAAGCAACAATGTTATCAAAATTTTTTAAAGAATCAATAACAAACTTTATAACATATTTACAAACCCCTTTATGTTCTAATGCTTGTTCAATAATTTTTATGGAATCCTATGGAATCCAATGTCAATAGAACCATACATTTCTATCATATCTAATGAAGCAATAACATCTCTTTCATCAATCACTATATTTTTAATTTTATTTATAACAGCAAAAGATAAAACAAGTGTTTTTCCCAAATTTAAAATCTTTTGTAACAGCTTTTCATTTTATTTAAATGTTTTTTGAATTTAAACAGCAGTTAACTGAAAGTTTCTTAGGATTGAAAGACTGTGTATAATAGCTAATCACCATTATAGTTATTATTTGTTATTGTTATTACAATATTTATTAATTATTGGCATTTTATTTGTATTACATGTATTATTTATACATTTATAATAGTTTTCCAACTTTCTTTAAAAAATATAATTCCACCATTTTCCAGTTTATATTCCTGCTCTTTATTATTGTATGCAGTGAAATGTATAATTTTCCAGCATCTGTGTTTGTTCTTTTTGATTTTAGAACCAATGTCATATAAATAATGTTTTTCTTACCTCAATTATTTCTCAAAACTTTTTCATTGCTTCTATCATTGATAAATCCCATATTGATACAGTATTTTTTTTTGCACATTTTTTTTTTTTAATTTAAAATAATGTAACTATCATTTTATATTCAAACACATAATTAATTGCCCCTTATTAAATAATGTTTGAATATTAAATTTTCATAAAATTTATAAAAAATGTTTAAATTTTTCAAAAACATTTGCAATTTCATTGCTTTCAAATTTATGCCTAGAATTGTATTTAAAAATATAACAGTGGTATTATCAAAAAAGGGGTAATTGAAATTTACTTATATTTTGTAAAAATCAACTGTAATATTATTTTCAGAATCCCCCCCACTCCCATGATAATAGTTTATCATAAATTGACATGCAAGCACTTTCGGATGAAATCAACTACTTTAATTATTTGAACCAAACTTGAAGAAAGTAAAGAAAAATTCTGAAAATATATGTTGACTCCATTTTAAACTCCATACACATGAATTAAAGCAAATGATAGTAAGAAATTTTAAAATTTATTTTATTTGTAAAATTAAATAAAAATAAAACAATATGTTCCTTTTTATATTAAATAAGATATACAAAAAAGCTTAAGGCTTGCAAACTTGAACACGAGCCATTTTGTTTAAATCTCCCCCCCCCCCCTAAAGGGCCACAAAGGAAAGAGGTCCCCCCCCCCCCTCATTAAAGAGCTGCAGGGAGAGAGGTATCCTCTTTCTCTTCCCATATAGAGCTGCAAAGAAAGCTGAAACTATTTGCATGAAAAATATAAATTTCTAAATGGCTGCGGATTTATTTGAACATTTATTTTAGTAATAGAACATAGTAATAAAATCTGTATATATTTTAACGAAAATAAAAATTCTTATTCAAATAAATCAATAAAAGCAGAAAATTACTTTGACAGTTTGATTTATACAAAAATTTCTAATATTTAAGAATTTGTCATATACAAATAACATTGTAATGCACAGTTTTCTTCTTCTAGAGTTTTCATAATAAAGATTGGGATCAAAGAACCACATTGCCAGCCATAGTTTGCCGCTCCCTACTGTAGCCTGATAAAACAAATATTAATTAGTTTCAGAATGGTTTGTTATAAATTGCATTTAATTAGAAGTATTTAGGAGAAATCTGTTCCAAGCCCATGATCAAAATCAAAGTTACCCTCCAAAATAACCTTTTAAACAGGAAAAGTCAAAAATATAAATCTAAAAATTTATACATTGCTATATAAATTGTGCAGCTAAATTTTAAAGAAAATTAAAATTCATTTTAAAAACATGAAATATAAATCTAAGTATCTTAATAAAAATTCACAATGTTGATTTTAGAACTGCTGCTTTCTTTGAGGTAACATTATATAAACCAGTTTTTATCCCGAATCTTGACTTTTTAAAACTCCTTCACTGGTATAGTATTTGAATACTAGAAAGAAAAAACAATTCTTCAAACAATTATTCTTTTCACAAATGTTGGCATCATTGATGCTGTCATATGCTATCTGCTTTTGATAAATACACATTAGCAAAAAAGTTTCCGCTAGTTCTGTAATGTTATGATGTAAGTTGTTCAAGCTAAAATCCTTTATCTGTTGACTTTTTAATTCATTATTTTTAAATAGTTTTATTTAAGCTAGAACTTGTTTAGATAAAATTTTAAAATCAAAGTTTAATATATTTTTATTCAATAGAATTTGTTCAAATTTAGTATATATGTGCTATACATCATTAATAGTGCAATATGACATTTTAGGTAGGTTCCCTAGTTTCATTACTGTAGAGGGATTGGTGGATCACAATGCATTGATATAAAAATTTCAAATAAGTAAATATCAGTTCAAAAAGTTTTCAGTAATATATGCGAGAGGGAGGTATATATATTTATTAAAAAAAATTTACACTAGAAAGTGTTATAACTATTTTAAAATGGAAATAAAAATAAATATTGATTATGTTTCCTTTTTTAAAAACGTGTTTGAAATTTTTTTTTTTCTGATTGTAAAAGTTGATTTTTTAAAGGCACTTTTCTAATAAACAAAACTATAATAAAAATGATGTTTAATACATGGAATTTTACTTTCACGTAGTAAGCTAAAGTTTGGATTTATAATAAATGTTTTTTTTTACTGTAGACTAAAAATCCTGAAAATAATTGTTTCTTCAACCACAATTGGAGTACTGGGTGGCACTATAGTTAACAGCACATGTAAGCATAGGAAATGGAGATCATGTGATGTTCTAGTGGTTTTACACCAATCCTGTCTATAGAATGATGGTGACTGCTTTGCAAAAAAAACAATACCAAAATATATGGATACTGAACTGGATTCAGATTTATATGACTATAGAGGTGAAAGAGCTTTGATTGAAAACATTGTGATTTTCATCTTGGGCTGATAGCATTATAATTAAGTAAATAGGTAAAAAGTGGCTGTGAAAGGGTTGCATTAAATCCTGAGATTTAGGTGCAGTGCTTCAGATTCGAGACTCCTCACTGATGAAAGCCACAAGCTAGAAACTAGTCTGGGGATATTGGACAAGTAGACACTAGTTAGGGATTTTATGCACAAGCCTTTTTGCATTTATTGATTTATAAAGATTGCATTGAGTGGCATACTTTGTTTGCCATGGTTTTAAATTTAACTTGAAATTAAAGCATGAGGAAAAATGTTTGCCTCCCATCCTTCCAATATATCTTTAATTTCAAGTTAAATATAAAAACCCTTGTTGTGGTTAAAGAAATCATGTGAATTATTGGTTTAACTTTTGATTGCTGAAGCGATCATATTGAATATTTAAAAAATTATGTTAATCCACAAATTTTATCATGAATTAAATTTATATTATTCAAAAATGACATAATATATATTTTTTGAAACATAAAACTCCAAAGAATGTAATTAAGTTGAAAAAATATAGTTATTGATATTTAAAGTAATAAAAAGTAGAATAAAAGTTAATATTTCTAATAATCATTTTCATAGTATTTTATAAATTCAAAATTGTCATGCACACAGCCTAAAACTATTGTTTTGTTAGTAGGTTAATTGGATTCATCATCAAATTTCTAAAAATTTGGTATATAATAATACTTACCTCAGCTAATCCATCACTTGAAAACTTCATAGAATAAAGACATTAGTACTTTTTATTTTTCTCAGTAGCTCTTCAAAATGCATTTCCATACAGGGGTTTGCAATGTATAAGACATCCCTAATAACATCTCTTATAATAAATATAGTTAATATTGATCAATAATTAGTATAATTTGAATATTATAATAAAGAACTTCAATAGAGTTTGTACTACTAAAATAGTCATTATATACAAAATAAAATAAAAAGTCAATGAAATACTAAATTCATCAGAGTATATGTTTGTAGTTTATATATATATACTGTCAAAACTGTTACTTTTATGTTAGTTTCAATAGTAATTTTTTTATCAAATATATATAAAAAAAACAATAATTCAAAAATGTATAATAAAATAATAATTATTAAAAAAACAATAAATTAATAATTAAAAAATATGCAGCTTTGAAATTTATATTGCACGTCTATAATTGGCCTAAGTTTATGTACTGTCAAATCATCACTTTTAGCATTTGCATAATGTTATTATTATTAAAATGCAGGGAATAAATTATAGAAACATCTAAATCAGGTCATTATATTTCCGAAATATATTCATTTTTGTCTCATGTCAAGTAATTCGAAGACTAAGCTCACGTTATAGAAAAAAATGCAGACAATCACAATCTTTTTTTTTTTATATGTTAAGTTTTAATAGTAATTTTTTTATCAATATATATATAAAACAATAATTAAAAAATATATAATTAAAAAACAAAATAAAATAATACTTAAAAAAATATAGAAAAATAAAAATACTTACCAATAGGTCCTCATAACGTTTTTTTCAAAATACAATGGAAAAAGTAAAACTTGTTCCCCGTTATAATTTTATGCTGAACTGTTCTCTAGTAACTAACAAAAAAATGAGGTAAAGACAAAAAAATTCAATTACTTGATCACAAAAATTATCATAAAATTTTTATTTTTTATTGAAGAAAAATAAAATTTACCTTTTTGGAATCTGCAGACAAAGATGGAAAACAAGATCTAAAAAGCGCATGCGTAGCCTGGGTAGATTTTCGTTAATCTTAACCTCAACCCGGATGTTTATAATTTGAAATTTCTTGACCGTTTTAAGCGCTCATAATAACGAATAAGTTAGTTGGTACTTGTTAAATAGCCACTGTATATCGGTTGGTGGCACTGTTTCTGTGCAAAAACAAATATGCCATTTACGCGGCCGAACTTATGGCATATAGAACAGTTTTGTTCATATTAGCCATTATCAGGCCTAGATGGTGTTGCACACAAATATTACGGCCTGCTGAGTGTGCTTTGCGACACTATGCAAATAGCGCACACTTCAAAGACTGTTACCATATGATGTAAGGGTGTATGTAATTTAACTGGCCATAACTTAATGTGCATTCAAAGTAATGATTTTAGACCCTAGCTGACATACTACTACATACTAATAATTGAAAACCCATCCCCGCACTTCTCTACACAGCTTGGAAAGTGATTGCAAAAGGGTAGAGCCAAACACTATTTTCCAGAATTCATGCGAATAGGCACGTTTTCATGAAAAGAGCCATGAGACAAATCATAAGCTTGATTTTATCAGAATAATGCATCTTTTGGACGATCCTTCGGATTAGTTTGTTAATCAGGTGGTTTTTTTTTTTTGTAATTTTGTTTAAATGTTTAATTTACTATTAGAAGAATAATATACATTTTTAAATAAAAAAAGAAAAGTGTTTTGTTTTTGATGTTTAATGTAGAATGCTAAGAATAACCTAAACTTGTCTGAGATTGCATGTTGTTTTGGAAATCATAAGCTTAGTTTGATCAGAGTAATGCATCTTTTAGGCGATCCTTTGGACTGGAAAAACCATTGGTCCACTTCCCTGCATATTCCAGTGCTACGCGCTGCAATTTAATTTAATGGAATTTCATTTAATTCGGGCTGATTAGTTTGTTAATTAAGTGTTTTTTTTTTTTTTAAATTTTTGTTTAAATGTTTCATTTACTATTAGAAGAATAATGTACATTTTTAAATAAAAAGAAATGTTTTTTGTTTTGTCCCGGCCCGGAAACATTATATTAAAGCATTTTTGCACAGAAACAGCACCACCAAGTGATATACAGTGGTTATTTAACAAGTATCATTTAATTAAACTGTATTTAGGATTGAAATTGACAATTATTTTACCTCTTTTTTTGCTTATGATTAAAATTAATATGTCAGAAAAATTGAATAGAAATAAAAACTGAATAGAAATAAGCTCGCAATAATATGTAATAAGGTTGTCTAATTTTTTAATTAAAAGATAAAGTATTATGATAAATTTCTCAAACATGTTTGTTGTTTCAACCAATAGCGCTTATAATATTTTATTTTAGTCAGTGTTATTGTTGATATAGGGATTTTATGCTTAGCTTTTAGTTTTCTACAATTCTACCCGATTTTCATTTTGAGTGTTTTTTTATTTTTTATTTTAACACTGGCATTAATCAGTTTCCTAATTTTTGTTTTCTAGTACTTAGTTAAAATTATCCAAAATATATACATAAAAGAATAATTTTAAAGAAAATATGTATTTTTAGTACTAGTAAGCAAATTAAATTGGTAACTCTGTATTAAATGTCTCAAATTTATCTATTTTACATTTTGAAATTTTTTTTTAAACTCCTGAATTCATTTTGAATTATTTTTAATGACAAACAGTCAATTTTCATGTTCTACTTTTTTGGCACATAGCTAAAATTATTACAGTGTACACACCTGGGAAAATATTTTTAAAGAAAAATATATACAGTATTCTTACCTTAGAGATAATAAAAAAGATGAGCAAATTAAATTAATAATTGAGTTTTAGATGTTTTCCATATTTATTGGCCTTTTGTATTGAATTTCTTTTTTACTGGACTTTCGTTTTTAATTTTTTTAACTGTCAATTATTACTTTTACAGCACATAGCTAAAATTACTACAGTGTACTCATCTAGGGATATACTTTGAAAGAAAAGTATATACACTACATTTTTACTACTTAGAGATACAAAGAGGTAAGCAAATTCAATTAATAATTTTAGATTTTCATCGTTTTATAATAACTTTTTCTTTTTAATGTTAACATCAGCTTTCAAATTTTATAATCAAAATTATTACAGCATACATATGGAAAGTGAATAATATTTTTTGCCACTAGTTTTTGAATTTTTTTTGGTTGTCATCATTAATCCACTTTCAATTTCTACTTTTATAATTTATAGCAGTTAGACAAAAATATGTACAACAGTTTTTATTACAAATAGAAATAGAGAAGCAAACTTAATTGATAATTACACTTTCTACTGCAAAGTGTCTGCTTTTCTAATGTTTATTATATGCATTTGTATTTGTTTTATAAATTATAATTTAATGAGAAAAAGTGTTTATTTAATTAGGTATATGTTTTAGAAGCTTTCATTATAGTTTCTTTGTCTCTCTGAGGAAAGCACTTAGCATTGTACTGAAACGTCAGATATTTGGCTACTATATTTTTATTGCATGGAAACTCCTGGAAATATTACTATGAGTTTATCATTTATCCATGAGAATATTAGAATTAACATATATACACATGCACACTTAGCAAGTAATAGGTATTTATAAAATCTAGATATGTTTAACATCTACTTCAGTAAATAATTATTAAATTGTTTTTGTCTAATTTTTAATAATTTTTCAATATTATAACCTTCCTATATTTTATTTAATTTCCTTAGATTCTTGAATAATAATAGATCATGATTTCATTATAATTCTTTATTAAATTCTTTCATACTCTTCCTGTTGTCCTTTTTTTTTTTCAGTTATTGAATGTTTTTTTCTTTTTTTTAATGGTTGAAACAATTTTTCTTGCAATACGAGAGGTTATATGTTTTTGGATCTTGTTTATTTCAAAATCACATTTCCTTAACATGTTCAGCAGCAATTCTACTTTTCTATTTTGAATAGGTACTAGTGAGAAATTTGTACATAGTCCTTCATTTTTGAACATATTATTTTTACATTTAAACCCTTTTTTTATATCACATATTGGTAATTCTAACATTATTACAAATGTAAGCTTTTAAATGATAGACATTGTAAAAGTTAATATTTTATATTTACAAAATATGAAAATATATTTTTAAATTATCTATCAATAATGTTGCTTGGCATCATTGGAAGTAATTTATGTAAAAAGCTAGAACGCAATACTACATATTTGAATTTTATATTATTAAAAGAAGGATATATTTAGAGATGTCTGCAGAAAGTTGTTTGCTGTTAATTGAAAGAAGACCATTTGATTTTTTTGAGATGTTAAAGGAATGGAGTAGGGCAAATTTCTAATTATCCATTCCATATGTTTTGTCGTTGCAGCTATTATTACTATGTGATTATTCATATAGTATGCAAACATTGATTGGGCTGCTCACCAACATTCATGAGCCAACATGATAAGTTTATTGGCTTTTTACCTCTGAATTTAAGATTAAGAAATACGATCTTTTTTCTCTGTTGCCTGATATCTCTTACCGAAATATCAGTTGAGTTTTCTTGCAAGCAGAATGAATGAGTGTGTGAATGAATGTTTTTTCCTAATAGATATTTACAATCATGACAGACAAAAGTAAATTATGACCCTTATTCCAAGAAAGCTATAAAATCACCAACCAAGATAGTGGTTAGTGACCCAAGGCAGAAGGTGTTAAGAATCTCCTTATTGTGGACCCAGGCTTCCATTTGATAATGACCTTTTATTTAGGTGCTTACAACTGCAGATCACTTTCAAGTGAAGGAAGATTGTAAGAATAGGAGGACTTTGTGAAGTTAGAAGAAAAGGTGAAGAGACAATTTAAAAAATGCACATGTTCTTTTTACAAAGACACAAACATTGAAAGTGCAAGTGGAGTAGGATTCATTATCAATAAAAAGTGCAACAACTACATTATGGAGATTGATGGTATATCAGACAATGGTAGGATTAGTTCTTCACCTTAATGATAGATCCCAAATGCAGATAATTCAGATTTATGATCAATAAGTTCTCATTGTGGTGAAGAAGTAGAGGATTTTTATATGAATATACAAAAGGCTTTTGATCAGATTAAACAACATTTTAAAATTATCATGGAAGACATTAATACTAAAATTGGTAAACAATTGGAAGATGACAGTGTTGCAGATAAATTTGGTTATGATGATAGAAATGAGAGAGGAAATAGACTTGTGGAATTTGCAGAAAAAGAAAAACTTTCTATTATGAATTTATTTTCTTGAGAAAACTGCTAAATTGAAATGGGATGGAAGTTTACAAATGAAGGTATAGTGGAATTGGATATTTTGACTTGTAGGAAATATGTATTTCATGATTGTAATGTTCTTTAATAAATTCAGCATAAGAAGTGATCATTGATTAGTGAAATGAAAGATATGTGTTAATGCAAAACTAGAGAGAGAAAAATTATTAAGAAAAACAGTTTTCACAGTTGATAATTCTAATCTTCAGAAGCATTCCAATGTATTTGAGTTACAACTTGCAAATTGTTTTTATATAATAACAGATTTTGAATAGGATTTAGATTTGAATGAAATCAGTAGAATTATAACTGATGCACTTTAAAAAAACTGCAAAAAATATAGCAGGTACAAGAAAGCCTAAATTGAATAGTAACATTTCTACTGAGACGAGAAGGAATATGAAAATATATAAAAATGTTACATTAAGGATTGAATATCTCGAATTTTGTAAAATAGTGCAAAAAAGAATTGATAACAATATAAGAAAATATAATTGTGAATTAGTAAGGAAAGCTATAGAAGAAAATAAAAGTCTCAAGAGTGTAAAACAACATCTTGTTATTAATATTTCTGCAATAAGAAAGAGATGGAATATTACTAAAAGAAGAGATAACATCATGAAATGTGTAGAAGACTTGTCAAGAATTATATCACAATAAAGATCAACCAAACGTACGTCCTACAATTGCTATATCTTTTGAATTGCCCAGGATTTTAAATGAAGAAGTGAGAAATGCTATTAAATCTATGAAGAAGGAAAAAACTCCAGGTAATGATGGAATTACATTCGATATCTTAACTATATCAGGGATCTGGGTGCCATATTGATTTTTTAAAAAAACTGACTTGAGACAATAACTTCAATTTAATAAATGTTAGAGCAAAATGCTATGTATTGACAGAAAATAGAAAAACTAGGGAAAACAATAAGGCTAAGATGAATAGTGATTATTAAAAAAGTAAGGAAGAAAAAAAAAAATTTCAACATCCGAAATAATTATTACTTTATTGTTTGTTCATAATTTTTAAATTATCATTAATTAAGTTTAAATTACATCTTCATTGATAATTTCTTTGTATTCCTCACAAAATTCTCATTCAAACCCTATATAATGCTTTTTACCTGAGATAATCCATAGCTTCAGAATCTCCAAACATAGTTGGATAAGAATTCATTTTTATCTTGTACCCCAAAAGTTAACAAATTTCAAGGCGTCTTTAAGAAAAAGATTCATCCTAATAAAAGATACAAAATAAATCATTTCCAGAAAGTGAATATGCATTTGTTATTGTAGCAATTGGCTTCTTGTCTATTCAAAACTAGAAATTGTAGGTTACTGTTTTTATCAATGATAAAATGAGTTTCATCTCTTCATTTTATATTTTTTATGTATCCAATGATGTTTATATTCTTTGTGCACACCAGTGACGCTACCTTGTTATATTTATTGTCCCACAGAGATGTAATTTATTGGCTTATAGCCCATTTGCTAGCTATAGACTTGAAAATAATGTAATGCAAGGTGTGGCAAAACTACTGACTCCTAAGTATGAGTATCAAGGCACAGGCAAGAATCTAATTCTTTGCCTGCATACAATTCCATATGGTATACATAATCATTATGGCTATTACCACACACACCACTTGAAACCTCTCTTTATTGGTTTTAAGAGTTTGTATTTTCACCTGGTATTATGCTCAGTAAATTTTGTGATTGCTCTATCAATTGCAAACTTCCTGTACATGTGATAATCAGTCTTAAAATTTACATTGCACTGCCTTATAATACCTTAATTTTATGTATAAAAATCATTACTTGTTATACAAACACAGATATACAAGTGCAAACACACTAATACAAATATAAACATAGTAATAAATTATTAAACCTTTTGAGAATCATGATGTCTATAAAATAAGGTTGCAGTAAACTTGGATCTGAGTCCCAACATTTCATTGTACATAAACCATTATGTTACGTTTGAATACAAGTATAATTTACATACTGCACACACTACTATAAACGCAAACACATTAATAAATTATTAATTTATAAAAATAATAAAACTATGCAAATGATAGAATAATTTAAAGTACTACACAAATAGTAAAAAAAATTAAAATTGAATACTTATGAGCCCCAAAATTATATTACACATAAACCACTAAGTTATATTGGAATACAAGTATAATTTATATATTACACTCACTAATATAAATGTAAACACAATAATAAACACTTTAATAAATTATAATTTATCAAATAATAAAATCGAAAATAATACTATGCAAACAATAGAAAAATTTAAAATACCAAAAAATTAAAATTGAATTCAATATTACGTTTTTATCGGGATGAAGACCTTGAATCATCGAGACATTTTAAATCCTTTTTACTATAAAGCCTTGCTGAAACAAAAATTGTACCTTTGTCTTTTTTGTGCAATCTAGTAAACTGAGCAGAAAAGAAAAATAAATAAATGAAATTATTAATAAAAAAATCCAAATTTTGTTCTATTTTAACATATGATATGCCATTTTAAAAAGGATTTTAAACAACAGCGAATGCTGAGATTTTTGTAAATGTCATGCTTATAGTTTTTGTGCAATATAAAAAAAAAATGTCAACGAATCAGCTGCTCCTAGCAGCTATCACGCTACCATCCATGAAATAATTAAAATAAGCAGGCGAAGAATTGGAAAAGCTTTTGGTAAAGTTATACACCAAAGGTAAAATGATGTACCAAATAATTGGTGGGATATCTATCAATCTTTTTCCAGTTTTATAACAAAATTTTTATCAAGACAATTATAACTCTGCTAGAATGAACTTTAGATTTTAATCAGCCAAAAGAACAAACTAATTTAAAAGTGGTTTTAGTACAGGATCATATCTAGATATTGAGAGAAGTTATAGAAATGACCAATTAATATGAGATGCTAACATGCTTTGGACGTACAGATTATGAAAAGGCATTTGATTCTATAAGCATTTTTTTAAGTAATTAAGGCATTGGTTCATCAAGGTATAAATCCAGGAATATGGTCATATTCTGAATATTTGTAAAAATGCAACATCAGTTAGATTACATATAATAACACTTGTAAGATTAACATTGAGAAGAGTGTTTGATAGGGTGACTATATTTCAAAAACTTTTTACAGCAATTTTGCAAGTATTTTGTGTATTAAAATGGAAAGCGAAGGGAATACATATAAATGGAGATTATTTAACTTATTTAGATATTTTGCATATGGTATAATTGTTTTTGCAAATAAAATGTTGCAAGAGTTATCAGATGAAAATAAGAAAGCAGGACTAAAAATAAATGTTAACAAGACTAAGGTAACGTCCAATGGATTTTCTTATAAGAAGATAGAAACATAATGGATGAAATTAATCATAGAATTAAACTTGATTGGAATCCTTTTGGTAGAAATAACTTAATATTAAAAGATAATAATCTGTGTTTAAAAAGGAAGGATTTTAATGTGTTTTACCAGTTCTTACTTTTGTATCTGAGATTTGGAGACTTAACAGAAAAGCCTTTCAGAGACTTGCAGATTACGAAGCATGAAGAATTGCATATTAGTAAAGAGAAGAGATTGAAAACGAAATACATGGTTGACAGATCAAACAGTATTACTGACATTGAAAAAATTAAGAGACTGAAGTGAAATTAGACTGGACATATTGCTAGAAAAGATTTTAATAGAGAAATCTTAAATTGAATTTCAAGAGATAAAAGACCTAGAAAGAGATCATGTGAGATGGATGGATGAAATTAAGAAGTGTGTTGGGGTGATGTGATCAGGATTGAGTTGGACAGTCTTGCAGTGGATTAATAATGCTTGAAAAAGATGATAAAAGTTAGTATATTATTTATTGCTATTAATGTTTTAAAAACTATTTTCTTTACCATTTTGATAAAGGCGATTTTAGTCTATCCTGTAGAAACTTCTTCAGTTAAGCTGTAACAAATTTTTTAAGTGTTATTTTTTAAAAAATAATTTGTTTTAAACTTTTTATTAGTAAAGTAAGTTTTTGATTTAAAACGTCTTTTACAAAATATCACATAACCTTTAATTTGTAAACAAATTACTGAAAATTACAATTTTTTTTTTGGAAAAACATACTAGCAATCAGAAATTGCCATTTTTTTTTTGACATCTAGGATTATCTTCCTCATGGCATTGACATGCAAATTAGACTATTGTCCTTATCTTTACAAAAGGTCCATATAATGCTGATATCTTCAGATTTTTTTTCAACTAATATTAAATTCATAAAGCGTGAATTAAAACTGCACTGATAATGTAAAGTTATAGAAAGGCTAAAAACAACATAGAGAAGATAATGACAATTGCACTGCCATAAATAATGCCAAAACTGCAAAATTGTGCTAGGTAGCTGCTATTGTTATCACAAACCATTAAGTCAGGGATCCCCAACCCTATGTCCGCGGGCACCATGTCGCCCACAGATCATTTTATGTGTACCCGCCGCTATCCGAACACGATAAAAAATTATTTATCTGATACTTTTACAGAAAAAAATTTAAACGTTAATTATATGTTAAAATTTTATTTTTGAAATAAATATTTTTTTGTACATTATGTGTATTATTGACAATATCCAACTATAAATTTACTTTGAAAAAATAAATGGTGCCTGCCACCTGGTTGGTATTATAAAATGTGCTCTTAAGGGCAAAAAGGTTGGGGACTCCTGCATTAAGTTGTCATTGCAGAGTGAAAATATAATACTATTTTTTCATTAAGATTTATGTAAACAAGAGTAAGTACTTACAATGATACTAGAATGGCAGACATCAATTTTAATTCATTTATTTGTTCATTTGTATACTTAATATTATTTCTTAAATGTTTTTATTTAACTTAGAAATTGTTAGTTTAGAATACATTTTATATTAGAAATTGATGATAATGCAATGTGGCAATGAAATATTTTAGGATTGTCACGTGATTTATCCTTTCCATAGTTTTTTTTTTTTTTTCAAAAAAGAGGCCCAAATTGTACCTTTATACAATTACAGATATATGCATATATGCTATCACGTAACTCAAAATATATGAAAAAGAAATGCTAATTTTATTTATTGAATTATAAATATATATAAATCAAAATTTTTGGGTCATATACATTCTAAAATGTAAATTATATTTTATATGAAAGAAAACCATATTTATATATTTTTTGTCCAAAAAACGTGATGGATAT
The DNA here is from genome assembly GCA_028023455.1 of Epiperipatus broadwayi. NCBI lineage: Eukaryota > Metazoa > Onychophora > Udeonychophora > Euonychophora > Peripatidae > Epiperipatus > Epiperipatus broadwayi. The sequence goes on along the minus strand of JAQFVV010012659.1, from coordinate 736,810 downwards.
AATGAGAAGTGAAAAATGAATATATATATATATGCTATCACGTGACTCGAAATATACGAAAAACAAATGCTGTTTATTTTATTATTAAAAATACATTATTATAAAAATATATATAAATCAGGTTTTGATTCACATACTTTCTAAAACCTAAAATATTTTGTAAAAAAATATAATAGATATTCAAAAATTTATAGATAAGCAAACATAACGTGATGTTGAAAATTTTCAAGACAAAACAACGTTGTATATTTTCAAAACCTACGTTATTTTCATAGAAATATTTTTTAATAAAGAAAAATAAATCATAAATAATTATTATAACTTACCAATTGAAAGAATAATGTAAATTATTAAAAAAAATTGAAAATTATTTTGCAGATTAGCAAAGACGAACATCTTTTCTCTAATATAGGTAGGAAAATCAGTGAATATGGGGCTACAATTACCATCAACGGAAAAATGAATAAATCATTAATTATAACTGTCATCTATGTGAAACTTTACAAACTAATACCTGAATCATATACGCATGTGCTAAAATCGAAAAAACGAAAATTTTCGGACAAATCTGCTAACAGTTGTAAAAGGAAATTCAAAATGTAATACTGCGTTGAGTACTAATGCCACAGGTGGCGCTTTGTCTGCAACAATGCGTTGAACTCTATCCAAGGGTTATATAACCTAAGGGTGTTAGCAGACTGAATTTCAAACATTGATATAAATTTAATAAGTTTTCATTGATGCATACAAGAGGGTCGTGTATTTTTACAACACTTATTTAAAAAAAGATTACTCTAAAAAGTGTTAAAGATCAAGTAAAATAGATATAAGAACAAATCTTAATTTTGATTGTATCATTTGTTCCTTTTAAAATGGATGAAAAATTTTTTTCTTGGCTGTAAAAGTCTTTTTTTATAATACTTTTTTTCATTAACAAAATAATATTTAAATTGATTTTTAATGTTCTGTAAATTTTCTTTAAAATGTTAGACAGAGATTCTTTTATTCACCTTTTTAAATAGGAATAATTACAAAAACTATCTGAATACTAAAACATTTAAAATAATATATTTATTTACTGTGCACTAAAATACTAAAAAATATTTTTTTTAAAATCGCAATTAAGGTTTTTATATTTAGTTTGAAATAAAAACATGGAACGTCCAGAAATTAATTAATTTAATCACTAATTTTAACAAGTTAATGAATTAATCAGTTTCTGTACATTACTTATATTTCAAGTTAAATATGAAAATTCGAATTGTGTTTGAAGAAGAAAATTATTTTTTGGCATTTTATTGCATACATATAATAATTTTGCCTCCTAAGTCTGAAAATCTGATTTAGAAAACTGATTAATATTATTATGAAAAAAAGAAATTCCACACAAAAAAAGCAATAAAGCTATCAATAATCAAAATGCTATAATGAATGCCATTGGTTGATATTAGTTTTACACAAAATTTGTCTGGTCTTTCTGAGACCTGATTATTGCATGAAAAAAAATATTTGAAGCAAAAAAGTAAAAATGAAGGGCTTTTTTAAATATTTTTTATTAATATATTTGCTTCTAGGAAATTATAGTGAAACTTAAGAAACAGAAAATGGGCTTAGAATGTATCATCAAGTATAAAAATTTTCCAAATGGGAAAAAGCTGTAAGATATCTTAATGAAAATATTATAACAAATGTTGTTGATTCACATATGCATACTCAAGATGATTCATAGCATCTCTGAAAAACTGATTATTGTTATGAAAAATATTTCCAAGTCAAAGATAGGCAAAATAAATTTAGAATCTAGTATCAAGAAAAAAATAAAATCCTAGCAAGAAAGTCTACATTGCATGAATTTTTATTAGGATAAGTTTGTTTATGTTCTTAATTTATACTTATAAAAATTTTAGTTTTCATAGAAATCAAACTGTAGAGGATGTTAAGCAATTAATCATATATATATATCTTTATATGTTTATTTGTGATATAAATTTTATATTTTTCTTGCTTAAATGTTTGTTTTGGATGGTAATTTTGGAACAGATTATCCCTAAATATATGCATTTTGATATAAGATACAGTAAATGATCATTGTGTCAAATATAAGTGTGTTCAATTCTTCTAAATGGATCATTATTTAAAGATATTCATATTCCTTCGTTTTTTCATACGTTGCCTTATCTGATTTGAATCTTTACTAATAACTTGTTGCTTTTTTTATGAGCTATCTGAATAGCAGTTTTTAATAAGAGTATCTGTTATTTTTTTTTATAGATGTTATTGAAAAGCCATCTTCAGAAGTCTATTAATACTTTAAAACAGTTTGCAAGTTCTAATTTAAATTCAGTGGAGTATTTTTGGAGTTAGAGATGTTAACATATATTAGTGTCTTTTGAAATAGATTTTTTTCATTTTAGCTTTGCATTTACGTAATTTATGTATAAATAATTGATAATCATTTTTTTTAAGCATATTATTAGTGTTGAAATACCTATTATATTTTATGTCAGTCAAAATATAATTCATTTCTGCTATATCTTTATTTGAATGTTTCCATGTCTATTTCCATGTTGGATTTTTCTTTAAAAGGGAATTCATAATAAAAATTTTTTTCCTACTAATTTCACAATTGTGTTCTCTTTTATTTGTTCTATAACCACCATTAGATCATTTTCACCTTTCATTTGTTTTTCAATTCTAGCAATAAAATCTTCCATACTAGTTTTAAAATGTTTATTAATTAAAAGTATTCCCTATATTTGTTCAGAAATCGTTTGGTATATTATTACAATGACAATTTGTTGGATCATATATTTGAATTATTACATTTGGTATTTTCAATTAAGTGGAATTATTAAACTGTATTGTTCACTCATCTTTTATTTATAGTGGATCACTTTCTACTTGTGCTATTAATATTTGTACTTTTTGTAATAAAATACTATCTAAAGGTCAATTATTTTTTCACCTTCTCTTATTTAATATTAAACAATTTTTACATTTCATATAATTGTAGGTTATTAAAGAAAAATCAGCAGTGGCAGTCTATGTTAGTAATCATGGGATATTTAACACTTTTTTTGTTTGTTGTAAGTTGTCAACAATTGCCTTGACTGATAACTTTAGTTTGTAGAAAATAAGGGGTATAATTTATTTTTGTTTCTCATGACTAAATATAAAACAATTGGCAATCACACACATGCACTCATTCATCCTAACCAATGTGTTAAGAACTGTCAGACATGTGAAATAGAAATTTAGGATATTTTTAAGTCTTAAATTAGTAAAAAAATGAGCTAGAAAACTTGCTATATTAATTAGTACAAAGACAGCTAGCTCATCTATGTTCATTTATTGTAATTAATATGGTAGTAACATACTATTACAGCAAGAATGTTTAGAATAGACATTATTAATTATCTCTGCTGAGTTTTTTTAATGCTTCAAAGAGGGATCAAAATGTCTTTAAGTTAATTACAGAAAGCATTTTTTTGCCGCCAGTATAATCTATCTTGGTGATTGTCAAGCCACCAACTTGTTTTGTCCCCAAGTATTTTAATTGCTTTCGTAGCATAAAAATGTCCTTCCTTATATTTGTGTAAAGTGTGTTAAAAACCAATGTTTAGTTAAAAGATACTGTGTTTTTAATCAATAACAAACATTTATTTTAATATAATTTTTTTAAAAAAGTTTAAACAGAATAAAAAATTGATTTGTAAAAAAAAAAAAAATTAAATAATTATATTTTGTGGATGATTTTCATATTATCATTGTAAAAAATTACTCTAAATAAATACATAGTAACAAAGTATATGTAAATATGAATAAAACTCAAAAGAAATGGAAATCTATTGTATTTGAATAATATTTAATGATAGTAAATGAATAAGCAAACTAAATACTATAAAAAATTAAAAAAAAGTTGAATGCTGAATGCAACTTGAAAATATATTTCATTGTTCTGTAGTAATGATTTTTTGTTTGATATACTGTTATTTTATAATTTTAATATGAAAGTTAAGTTTGGTAAAGAATTATTAACTTATTAATGTTAGATTAAATACCTGTAAGGTAAAGTCATAAATCTCCATCTTCAACAATTTGCATATAATTTCTGTTTGATTAAAATTGTTGATAAAGCATTAAAATCATCTTTGATTAAATATAATGTTGAAAAGAATATTAGAAATTTATTAATAATGGCCTACTATGTAGGATAATATTAGAAATTTATTTTTGTAACTAAAACTTCTTAAGAATTGTTAAAATGTTGGCGGTGCAATTTTGTAATTCAATAAGTTCTTTACAAAACAATTAAAATTTTCAATGTTTATATACAGGTTTGTTATCCAATCTGAAACTTCCAGTTGAAAATGCTCTTCAAACTTTTCCATTACATCTTGATGCAATTTTTATAAATTATTAACAAGAAATGTCAGCTATTTCATTTTGTTTTTGAATTTCCAATAAATTTGAAAACTCATATTCACGTTTTCTATGTTGTGTTTAAAAAGTATTAATTTTCATGTAAATGTTAATATCTGAGTCTTAATTTTAATAAGTTACATTTTGTAATTGTAAATTCATTTTATTGAATTTGATAAAGAAATTTGATAGATAAAATAGCAGTTTTAATTTTTCAAAAATTAATTCCACAATGATATTAAGTATTTCTTAAAATCATTTCAAGCACTTATCCTTTGATAGTCAGTGAGCTTCCATGTGAAGTAATAATCACTCAAAAACATTTTTTCTCACCAAGTTTTTTAAAAAAAGTGATTGAAGGAATGTAATTTAATTTTGTTTATGAATAGTAATCACAATTTGTAAAGAATTTTACTATTGATTCAGTTTTTTTCCAACTAAACGCTACTAATGAATGATGCAAAAGCAGTAATAATAATATGAATGACTTTTTTAAAATAAGATGAAGTTCCTATAGCAATGAAGCTCCATTAGTTGCAAGGAATTACATTTGTAAATATACTTTTTTTTGTCTTAAAAATTTATCTGGAAACATAAAATAAATATCTACCTTTTGTAACTGTTATTAAATATTTTGTAAATAAATTCTTTAATAACTTCTTTTATAAGTCATATCTATTCAAGCAGCAAAGATATTGCATAATATAATTTTTGTGTTTTTTGGCCATTTCATCTATTCACTTTTTAATCTGTGTCATTATTTAAAATGGAATGGATTTTTTTATATTAATGATTTGTGTAAAACTACTTTAACAATTACAGCTAAAATGAAATATTTGGCAATTGTATGGATTTTCTTTTTCTGTTTTGGCAATAAAAGGGTAAGATATTTTAGCTGATGTGCAAATCATCTTTTTTTTTTTGTGAAGAGGATATAAAAATGTTTGATAATATTGATCATTATTTAACTTTATCATGAAGCTTCTTGAAGTAAATATTTATTCATCTTATCTGGAGAAATCTTTTGTAAATAGCCTAATAATCAAGAACACTTCATTGTCTTATTTAAAAAGGATTTTTCACAAATGAGGCACATCAATGCTTGATTGTTTTCTGGTGTTTGTATAAAACCAAATTTCATACATTATTGTCTATTTTTCTTCCTTGACAAAATTAATTAGTCACATCACAGTATCACAATGGACCCTTGAAAGATTAATAATATACATCAGCATACAATATATTTAAATAAAACATTTTTTTATCTGAAATGAAATCATGGTCAGTAATAGAAAAATTAAAACAAAATTATTCTAATTTCTGACTGGTATGAATTCAATTTTTTTATCAAAATTTAATTTCTTTCACAAAAATGACATGTTTATGCTGTACATATAGTATCTCAAATGCATGTGCAAATATACAGTGAAGTTGTCAGATTATATTCATAAATTTGCTGTGATTTATTTATAACTGTATAATATTACTTGTATTATGTGCTGTATATTAAAAATGCTACTTTGCTGCTCCATTACATCTAATGTTCTTCAATACTTTGTTAGAGTCTAATGTATCTTTGAAAGTTTTGAATGTCCCCTCCCCCATTATTCTTTTGGAGCCTAAACTACTTTGAATATCTTGATAGCTTCTCATAAGATATTACTATTCATACTGGGAATCACTGATTCATTTATATATATATAATCCTAATCATACAATATTCAATGTAAATGTTTGGAACATGAATTGCTTGCTCTATTGGGATTATAACAAAAAGTATGGAATTTTAATTATTAGAAAAACATTTTGAAAAATAATGATTTGAGTAAATTGCAGAAGATTGATTATTTCTTAGAATATCCCAACAATGAAATTTAGATTGTCTCATGGTATTTTGTGAGAAACTATACCATTTCAATTTTAACAGAAACAATGAGCTCACTGTCTAAATGTAATGTGTTTTTCATCAGTTTTCTATTTTTGTTTATTCTATATTCATTAATGACATCTATCAATAGTTCGTTGGATCTTCCTTTTTTATTCACGCTGTGAATAATAATAAAATATATATTTTTTGTCCAACCAGTAATCATTTGATAGAATTGGCAAAGTATTTGCTTTACTTCTGAGATCTTTTCAATAAAATTGCTGCATCACTTATTTTTTTTTGTATAGTTCTTATATATTTTGTCATTTCTCAGTTTTCTATAGCATGTTTTTAAAAGTTGAAGTCTTTTTAATGAAATTTTTTACCATCCATGTTTCACTTTCATATAGAATTACCAGCAAATGTCTATCTAATATTTTTAATTTTTTTTGTTGATTGCATTTTTTCATAAACATGGTCTTGCTTTAGTTATTCTTAATTTTATATATTTTTGTCAGTCTAAATTACTTCATTTTTTTTTCCAAGATATATAAAGTGTTATTTATAATCCAATTCTTTTTAACAATTTTGACTCCCCCCCCCCCCCAAGTTTTATTATTTTTATTTTTGTATATATATGTTTTAACATCTCTAATGGTGATTGAAGTATTTTTTTGTCATCATTGATTACTATATTATCAGCATATCTTAAATTATTGATTCTTAATCAAGAATGAATGTACTTTTCATTTTTTTGTTTATCTTATCCAGTGTTTTTTTCTAAATGTTCAGTGAATATTACTAGTGAAATTGAATTTTCCTTTTTTTGTGTGTATTTCAATTTCAAATCAACTTATTTTGGTGAATGATCAGTTAATGAACTTAAATTATTTTTTCACATTTGTCATGTATTGCCTATTGTTTTTAGTTCCTTGAAAAAAAAGATGGATAGAGAGTTCATTGTATATAGATTCTTTTCTTTTTAATGGCTTTTGTTTTGCATTAAGATAGAATGATAATCTACTGTAGCCAATACTGTTTGGTGCAATGGTAAAGAAGCAAACTCAAAAGCAACAATTGCAGGATTGATTCTGTGTGACAAATAAAATATTCAGTTTAACTAACTGAATAGAATTGTTAAATCTTCATTCTTCCACTAACATGTTTGAATGTCATATGCTTTTCAGTTTTTTGTTTAGATGAATACTGAAAGCCATTAGAGGTAGTAAAAAAAATCTAATTTTTTTCTAATATAGTTAAAAAGTTGTAGCTGATTAAAATGTCCAAAAAATTTGAATTTTTTGTTTAAGGAATCATTATGGAAGTTAAAATGAATATATAAAACTACAGAAACTACAAAATAAATTATAGATTATTTGATAAGCTTAAAGTAGTTTTTAATTTCAAAGACATTTAAAAAAAATTTTATTCTTGAATTAATCAAAATCTAAATTTTAAGAATTATCTTGGCATCATTTGTGAAAGGTTTTTTTATTAGACCATAACAGGTTCATTTTTTTATTTTATTATAGTTTAAAAATATTGAACAGAAAAACCAAACGTGAATAACAAATTCACGTTTTCTGTTATTTTGAGAGAAGACCATTTCTATTTTAAAACAAAGAATAATGCTGTTAAATTATTATGGTAACAAAAATCCTTGAAATATAACATCCATAAAAAAGCATAAAGTTTTAAATAATTGTGTATCTTCATATATATTAGGCATCATCACAAGACAGACATGAATGACCTTAACTATATCTTGTAAGAAAATTTTGAAGAACAATAGTTATTGCGTTCCAGTGAGGCCCTGGGATTTATCAAGATAAGAATTGGGACAAAGACAATTCAAGTTTGCCATCAAAATCTCTTGGCTATATAAAGGAAGAAGTAAGATCATTAGCGTGAAGGAATTTACTTTCACCAAAATTAGCTCTAGTTCTTAGCTAAAACTACCCCACATCAATGATTATTATTATTGCATGTCAATAGAATAATTTATTTCAATGCTTTTTCTGATTAAAAAAAAAAACAACTTGTATGATTCCTCATATTTTGAAAATAACTTTATTAGTAATACTTTGATTGAAGAACTTCTGTGTGGTTGATATTGGATTTGTTTCTAAAAACAATCTTTCAAGTAATCTCTATATTTATATTGATTTTTATTGAGGGTGTCACACTTTGCTCTTATTAGGTGCTGGGGTTTATTTTTAGTGTGAGACCTTACATTTCCCGTATTTCGTTATTACATATTTCTTTATCATGAGCTGTTTTGTAACACTCGGATCTAATTTAAATATCATTTTTATAATGACATTTAAGATATTTTGCATGTTATTTAAATGCAGTAGAACTATCTGAAAAATAAGAATACCATTTACAAATCTGTTTTTTTGTCCTGATCTTATATATAAATGTTTTTCTGAAATAAATAAACAGTGCTGTATCACATTTGAAAAAATACAAGCAATAAAATAGTTTTAAATTTTATATTGTGTACTGGATTGCTATTAGAAAAATTGATTGACCATTATTTCAGTGAAGAGTCTGGACTTCCTTTTATAAAAGAAAAGCTTAATTTTCTATAAGAATCAAGTTTATGCTTTTTTAAATTTTTTTTATTTAAATAATTATAATGACCAGACAATGTATGTCTACCAACAGATATTTATTGTTTGAAGGTAATAATATCATTTTTTTCAAACTTTTTTTTCCACACTAGGACATGAAGCACATTTATCGATGTGGCAAACTGTATGTGCTTCATCATGCATTGTTGAACAAGATTTATAATCAACTACTGCTGCACATGTTGTATCTTTAAGTTTTGTCTTTTGATGTGTTGTGCAAATATAGTCTAGTGTTGTATCTTTAAGTTTTGTCTTTTGATGTGTTGTGCAAATATAGTCTAGTCCTTTGTTTGTGTCATAGTTCATTGCCTTAAAATTTTACAATATCAAAGATTTATAATCAACCACTGCTGTGCATGTTATATCCTTAAGTTTTTTGATGTTGTGTAAATATAGTCTAGTCCTTTTTCCAAAATAGGACACATTGTTTGTGTCCTAGTTCATTGCCTTAAAATTTTACAATATCAATGTTTTTTTTTTCATGTATATTATATATAATCTTCTCATTTGTTTTCACTGAAACAATCTTTTTTTCTCAGATATAAAACAACTAATATCATCACTTTTATATAAATTATTATTTACCTTTTCAATAATAGATTTGAGATTTGATGTTGGAAATTTATTTTTTCTATTATTTTCTTTGTCATTCTGTTCCCTACTCAAAATTTTTTCTTTTATGCATGTCCAGCTTATTAGAAGTATTGTTAAAATTTGCATTTATATTTTCTTGACTTAGTATTTCATAATCATTATTATTTCCCAAGACCCTTTCATATACATTTTTACTTTCTTTAATCACTACATTCTTTGTGTAACATCTTTTTATTTTTTAACTTTTTATCCCAGTATGATAGTGCATACAATCTTTTATTACTTAGAGTTGTTATTGAGATACTTTAAGTTAATATATTAGTCTACAAGGTCTTCATTATCTTCACTTTCTTAATTATGACATGGCATACTGATACATCTGTCCTCATATATTTAACTGTTTTTGTTTTTATATTGTAACAGGATGGGGTAGTTAGGGTGATGGCACATTTTCCCCCAAAATATTTCAAATAATGAAATTTAAAATTTACAAAAAGTATAATATTTAAGTATTGATATTAAAAGATGTAGAGATATTATTATAAAGTATGATATTAAAGTAAGATATTCTTAAAAAAATGTTTAAGTAATGTTTGACATCCAAAATATATATAATTTTATATATTCAAAGAGCATGAGAGATGAAAACTCTGAGAGATCAGCCAGTTACTCCTCAGAAGAACAACTACAAATATAATTATCCATACATCAACCAGCATTGTAATAAGTAAGAGTAAGTATCATTCATCAGTAATACTCAAAATACATCAAATAAACTACATCACAATAAAATCAATAGTCAATTTTGTGACTGGATTTGAACAATAAGAAATATAAATCAACAGTCAATGTGGTGACTGGATAGAAAATGGGTCTTCTGTAGACCAGGCTAACTATTTAGCCGTTGCCAGTTTGGGCAATTATTTAAACATTAATTTGGATACACCAACTTAGTGATCATCCTTCAGAATACATAATCATAAAAACAATAATGCTGGAACATTAAAACATGCTGATCATCATCAATGCTCTGGCCACTTAATGCCATTAATGCACTGGTTCAACTATAAAATTAAATTCTAATAAAGACTAAATTAAAATAAAATGTAGTGTATGGGCTTTAAAGAGTATTTTCTTTTGCACCAACCAGGATGATTGATCATCTCTGGATGTCCAAAAACACTAATATACATCCCTATTCATATATCAGACCGCTATGCATGAATCCAGCTCAGGAGAACACAAGCTCTATTACTATATGTGACCAAGAGATGATGGAAACAGATATTCTAAAAATATTTAGAACCACTGGAATAATTTTCATAATTAGACAAGTTTATTGACACTAAAAATAAAAAAAAGATTAAGGTCTAGAATAAGGCTATGCATATCAATTAAGCCTTCTGATTTTGATAACAATAACAAATTATCACATTATGATTTATATATATGTGATTAATACAAAATTCAAGTTATATTGATTTACAATGCCTCTTAGAGTTTACATAAACACACACATATATATATATATCTGCACAGACATGAGTTTTATAATATACAATGAATACATTTCATTTGATATTTAACAAAATTTAAAAAATGATTAAATTTTACATATAAATGTCTATCTGACACACTAAATTTTACATATAAATGTATTTGCAATACAATTGACATATATATGCATATATACATGTGTGTGCGTGGAATTTCTGAACATTTCACTTGTTATACAACAAATGATTAAATTTTTGCATGTATCCACACACTGATGTTTACCTATTTTAACCTATCACAATAATATTTATTTTTTATAGTTAATTCCTTGGTTAAAATTATTAAATTCATACATACATGTGCATATCAATAAAATATAGATATAATTTAAAATTAGTTATCAAATTCTATTTTTAATGATTACAGTTTCTGTCCTTTTTAAAAAGAAATAAAGTCAATTTTTTTTTGACAGTTTATGAAAGTTCCTTTCCTGACAGGTCATCCTCAAGATTAATTAGGTAAACGTTTTAAAGAAAATATATACTCTTGCAAGTTTATTTTAATTCATGCAAAATTATGTTTGTTTCACTTTTAGAATGTCTTAATTATTTTTTTTCAACAAATGAAAAACAAAATCGGTTTTAGAATTAAAAAATATAAATTTCAAAATGTCTTTCTGCCCTCTCAATAAATATTTTAAAGTAATTGCTATAGATTATATATCTCACTTTTAGAATGTCATTTTTAATGAATTATTAAAAAAAAAACTTATTTAATATTTTGTTCATCTTATATATAATGCTACTCACCATTGTATATATGTTTATCTGTGCTTTTCTCTGCATATAGACACAGCAGTATATGTATAACTACTTCAAATAGCTGGGGTTTCTCTTGGGCAAGCTGGTTTTTGGCCCATCACCAAAATAGGCAATTCAGGCAATTATCATCAGGTAAAAGTATAATTCAGGTATGGTTGACATTGATCAGTTCCCTTCTGGCTAGGATTGGTCCAGGAAAGTTAACTGTTTTCTCAGAACACATTTGTAGTCATGAATATCAACACAAATAATTGGGTCATTTTTCTCTAGGTGAATTCACTCTACCATTGAACTGTAGAGCAATTGCTTCCTATTGTCTTAACTTCAGCTACATCTTCATGGGAGCTCTGTCCAATTCTGCAGCTAGCTATTCTGCTTTTCAAAATATTAGCCAAGCCTCTGGCCAGCTCTTACAAAATATATTTAGCCAAGACTTAATATCAGACTCTTCTGGCCAGCTCTTATAAAAATTGCAAGCCAAAATGAACTGACAATTTTTTATCATCCCTTTTATTGCAGACTGTTTTCAATCTGTCTAATCCTTTTTTGCTCTTGAGGTGATAAAAACAAATTTAAAAACTTTTCTTCTTCTTATCTCTTGATTGGAAACAATTTTAATCTCTCCAGAAGCACTTATAATTAAAAAGCTACATTTGAAATCTTATCATAGATTTTTAAAAATAAATAATAAAAATGCATACAAGCATTAATTAAAAAATAGATATTTTATACAAATTTTAATTAAAAGATTTTTGAAATAAGCCCTGCTTGTTTTTAAATTTCAAAATCAGAATAATATTTTATTTATCAGATCTTTTTAAATGTTTTAATTAATTATAAAATTCTGTTTTAAATTGAGAGTTATTTAATCCTTTATTTATTATTTTTATTCTAGGAAATGTAGAAAAATATCTACAAAAATTTATGTCTGTGTTTATTTCTACTTTTCCTTTACTTTATATATATATATATATGCAACTTATAACTATGTTGCTGTGCCATGTAACCCAACTGATTACAATATATATTAAATTTTTATATATCCCCAGCTAACCACACACCGAAAGAAACTATTAAACTACCAATTCATATTCTTTTTACATAGTACTATACTAGTAGCAACTCTTATTTTGCAAGAATCAACATTGCTATTTTTACATTCATAAATTATATATTAAATAATGTAATTAAATTAATGCAATTTTAGGAATAGATATAAAATATTAGAAGAATATATAGCACTCCCTATAGTATAAAATACTGTAAAACATTCTGATGTTTATAAGAAAACTGTTTTTCCAATTAAACCACCTGTTCATCAATTGTGAGCATCCGAAACAACAGTATAGTTATATAGCAGGAATAATTCTATGTAAATATCTAATATGATATATTTTATTTATAATGGGCAGTGATTGTTTTTTTTTATACAATCACTAATTATGCTTAAGCAACATAAAACGGATATATATTTATGCATGTGTGTACATATATAACATGCATATATGTATATATTAATAATAAAATGCATCAATAGTAACATCTACATTAAGTTATGTTTGTATATGTACAGTATTGGATTGTATATAAAAATGAGTATGTATTTGTTATGGAGGTACATCAGACTAAAAAGTCAAGTTTTTTATAAATCTGTCATAAATGACACATTATTTATTACGTGAATATAAGATTATTTAAAAGTATTTGTATACTTCTATATTTTATATAAAACATGCCAAATATTTCCATAATTTAATTAAATCAAAATGCTAATTATTAATAAGTGAAAAAAATCAAGTATTGGTCATAAAATTGGCAAATAGGAAATTGAAGAAGTTTATCATCTGATAAAAATGTTCCAACAATTCAAGAAAATTAATTCGATATGAAAAATCTTCATTGAAGTGTGTTATATTTTATGCAGAAAAAAAAACAAGGCAAAACAAAAATCGCAAGTTAATAATAATATTAGACTTATCAGCAGAACTAGAAGAATTTCAATTTCATATAGTATTATGATATATTCTCACAGATATCTACAAATAAGGAAGTTAAAATTATTTAACTGCATTATGTTTTAATTTTATTGTATGTGATAAATAGATCTGACTGTCTTGTAGATGTGACAAAGAATTATCAGAATTTCATTACCTATAGATATAAAAATATAAATTTGCATATTTAATTCTTCAGTTGGGTAATTTATTTCAATTTCTATGGTTAAAAACCCCAGGGTAAAAAATCTGCTATAGTTGTACTTTGTAATGGAGTGCATAAAGAAAGTACCATTTTCATATAAAAACTACTATACTAAAATTAGAAGTTCTGAATCATTAATTAAATCATTGCTTTAAAAAGTAGAAGGATTCCCAATAAATAAATGCCTTCCATGGAAGTCATCAGATATCTAAAATTAGTCTGTCAGCAATCTTAACACATTATTGGTAGGAAATAAACAGTTAAAATTACTTCTGTGCAATTTAAATACAAATGTAAAATGGCAGACTCACGAGTTAAAGACTTGAATCTATTTCCAGCTAAGTAAAATAAAACACAAAATCTCAGTTTAATTAATTGAATAAAACTTGTGCTGAGCTAGCTACTTAATGCAAATATCACATGATCTCCAAAGAAAGTAACCATTTGATTATTTTCAAATATTTTGCTTTCAAAAATTATCTAAAATTTACATATTTATTATTAGAGATATGAATTAAGTAAATATAATTTATCACAAGTTGTTTAAATTTATTTGAATAAAATATATTTATGCCAAATAGCTTTTCTAATACATCTTGGTTGGTTTTCAGTACAAGATTATTCAGCAATATTTGATGGGTTTAAACTTAGTTTTGCTAGTTGGACCATCTTAATCTGATACTATTAGTTGACTATTTTAAAATCCTATATGTAATGTACAATTCCTGATTAGTGTAATCTCTTACCATATCAGTTATTACTGTTTATAGTTTAGAAATCATATTTTATATATTTGCTTTAAGTAAAGCAGTAGTGATTATTATGTTGCAATCTGTATATGTTTAAAAAGTGTCTTATGATATTTGCAGCATAACTAGCAAAATTTATGAATATTCCAATCAAAACTTGGTGCAAAACAACACAAGCTATCTACAATAAACTTAAGAGATAATATAATTAAAATTAGATCATTTGAGTCAGATAAATTACATTTTATAATAGAAATAATAATTACTAAACTATTTCAAAGTTCTACATTTTGAAATATATTTTTAATAAGATCAAATAAAGTAAAGGCATCTATTTTTATTTAAAGAAAAGCATTATGAAAAATAAAATTTATGAATCTACTAGAGAAGTGATAATTATGTTTTTGTTGGTGGCTTGTTCCACACATTTTAATATTGTTTTTTTTTTCCAAATATACTCACCCATTACTCTTCATGTCTTTATATTTCATTGCTTCAATTCTCTTTTTTTTAATTACTTAATAGTTTTTCTCAGTAAAATATTTCTTCATTACTTTTTTTATTTCTAATTGTATCAAATAAATCTAGTCATTTTGCTTAAATCCACATCTTAAAAATTCCCACTTTTTTTTGTTATCACTATCAATCTTGAAAATGTATGCACTGTGTTCCATACCAAAGCTATCTTCCAAACAGAGTATTATTATTTTTTTTTGTAATTTTGATGATCCATTAAATAATAAGTCTTATCTCAGTAATTCCATCATCACTTTTATAGCTTTCTACTTATCACATTCAAATATTTAATTTTTCTTCTTATTTCTTAATTTAAGTTTTATTTTCAACTCTAACTTGCTAAAGATTTATGAATTTTATTTATGATTTTGTTAATCACAATCTTAATATTTGCAAATCGGATAAAATGAATTTTTTAAAAGAAATATTTTAAATTTTAAATAATATTTTGTGTACATTTTAATTGATTAATAAATCAATTTTTTAATGAGTTATTTTGGAGATAGATGGATATTTTTAATATATCTCAAAAAATGATCAATTTTATCACACAAATCCAACAGTTTTTTTCCCCAATTAAGGACAAACTTGTAAAAAAAAAATATATTTTGTATAGTTTTTAATAAGATTTTTTAATCCTATAGCTACATTTTTAAAAAAAATGCAGATTTTATGTTTACATACTAGAATTTTGAATTTTTTAAAATAAGTATGTTCTGAATTTTTTTTTTAAAAAATAAAATCATGTACAGTTAATTGTTAAGGTTTTGAAACATATATACAAAATTGCCAGTTGAGACCCAAATTGTGATCTTACTTTTACAAATTTTTGTTTAGATGAATATAGAAAAACAGTGTATAAATTTAATAACAAGAAACATTATAGAAAATAAATCAAAATCTTAAAAGTTATCGAACAAAATGCAGTCACATATAATAAGAATTATTTTACCAATTATCTACTGAAGTCTTTTGAGAAATATATGAATATGTCTTGCTGAAATCATTGCATCCATTCTTGTTGAAATCATTGAATCCTTTCTTATAAGAATGTGTTTTGACAGATCTTTAAATAGTTCTGCTTTATTGGATAAATAAAAAAATGTCATGATTTAGTTGTCAGCAAATTTAGATAGTTCATAAGCTAATAATTACTGTTAGCAGTAACAAATTAGATATTTTATCTACTTATGCTCTCTTTGGTACACTCAACTTTATGTTTGCTCACCAAAATCTTTAAACAAATACAGTTTTGTCAGGATTTTCATTCTGAAACAATAACAAAATTATTAAATTTTTGTGTTTCAGCTACAGATTTTGCCTATTGAAAATGTGATTTTCTTCAAGTGTCCATTATTTGTGCAATAAATAAATGAATATTAATTTGATACTGATTGGATTGGTGGAGAAGATTTATTCTGAGTAATATTTTTGAAGACTTGTTTTGGCTTCCAGTAGTTTCTCTTAAACTATCAGTTTTTTTGTATCTTATATATACAACTTAGCATACATTTGAAATTATTTTTTTATAATGAACATGTCTTTTAATGAAGATTTTTGTATTAGACAGGAAATCAGCTTTATGGAAAATATACCATAATTTAGTGTACTTTAAACTTTCCAAAATAACAGGTTTTTCATATTTTAGATTATCCTACAGTAGAGGGTAAGTTACTTAGTTGTTTACTTGTAAAATGATATATATTTAAATGAGCATAATAAACATATATATGAGAAACTGTATTTTCAATACAAGTAATTTTTCATTATGGATATGCAGAAGGTCTCATCAAGTGTTTCAAGATTATACTAGTCAACACATCCATTATTTATATGAAATAATTTGCATTATATTTGATTCCAATTTACACGGAATTATTTTAAATGATCATTATCTAGGCATATGATATACTTATTTAGATAGCATGAATACAAATTATTTGTGTTATATATTCTTTATAATTGATCAATTTTAACTCAAAAATAGATCTGCACCCTTTGTTTATAAGACACATTCTAGGAAAATTTAAAATAACTATTTTTTTTTTTAAAGATGACATTTCACTCTTGAATTGTTCTTTTTTTTTTTTTAGATTATCTATATTTGAAATTGTCTCTTATTTTCTTTTTTTAAGAATAGTAAATTCTTTCTTAGGCATACTTTATCATAAATACAAAGATCTAGTGATTAAAATGTTAATTTTACCGTTTTTATATATATATTATTCCATTGCTTAGTTAATTTCAATTTTATTTTAATTCCTATTAGAAATATTAAAATTTAACACTTTGCATTTGAAGTCAATATTCAAGCTTTTTTCAATTGGGAAATTATGTCTGAACATGTAATAACTTCTTGTTCAATATCACTTAATATTTCGTCAATCAATTTTTTACTAGAACTTTTTATACTTTTCTTACTTTTATTTTATATTTATTTTTCTTGCACTTTTTGGCAATTGGTGATGTATCATTACAATAAGATTTATTTAATCATTCTATGGTTAAATTTATATCTGTTACATGAAAACATGGTTCACCTTTGCCAGTTGTTTGTCATAGGTTTTCATCCTAAATTTTATATCGGCATTTATAACACACATTCAATCTTACATCACTCTTAGATTTTTTAAACCACTAAACATCACATGATCACCATTTCTTATGCTTACTCGTAACTGTTATTAAAATAGGCAAAACTCTCCATCCATTGATTACTCTGGCTTGCACTTAGTGGCACTACTGTATGGAGAGTTTTGCTTTAGATTTTTTTTATGATTTATATTGTTCTTTATAAAAAGAATTACTGCCATATACAATAAAATCTTAGTTTTTACTACTCTACAATGTTTGAACATTTGAAATCTGGAATAAAAATAACATGGTAAAATCTTCAACTACATCTTCCAATGCTATTATAGTAAATTAAGTAATGAAATGCATTTTATTGTTTTTGTACATGTCACACTTCCATGTATATTCTACTGAACTGACATCTTACATCACAAAAATGCCTGGACTAATTCACTTGTAAGATGCACTGCTAAATACAATAGGATGTAATGATTGTCTGAAAGTTTATTATGTTGACATTTTATTTATAAATTGAATTATTTTCATCATTTAATTTGAGTTGTTAAATGCTTTTAGAAAAATTCAATCTTTATATAACTCTTCCAAATATATTCTGTTGTTAATAATAGTTCACATATGGAAATTGTTTTGAGTAATCTTATTCTATTTTTCAGGTGCTGCTGGTCTGATCAGTTATAACTAGCATAGGAATAAAAGCAGTGACCTTTACATTTTTGAATGTTGAAGTTTAAGGTGACACTAACTAATTGAGCCTGCTATTTTACCAAAGATAACAGTCAGTAAAAATTTTATATTTATATCATTGAGGGTTCTTCTGATTGCTCCATTTTTTTTCTCTTAAGGCAAGATTAATAAATGGTTTTCAAACATTATGATTTATCACCTTAGTTTGATTTATAGTGCCATTATCATATGAGCAGCATCCTTACATTTACTTCTTTCTTTTCTGCCCAATATTCTTGTATTTTCTCAGTTGAATATATATATATATGTGTGTTGGTTCATGCATAGTCTGCTATTTTAGACACATTTATCTTTTCCTTTATAATCATTGGATTATGTTCTTTTAAACTTTATCACTGAGGATTTTGATATTTCATAGATGCATTTTTTGTTTTTCAGCATTTCAAGTTTAGAACTGTAAATGTTAGTGTTTCTTGCATGACTTTGAAAAACTGTTTTGATATTAAATTGATTGCAGATTTTAAAATAAATTTGCTATCTCTGTTTTGTATGGGTACATTGGTACATTACAGTATTACCTTTTTTTTTCTTTCTTTCTTTTAGTTACCTATTTGATGTTCTCTTAATGACAGATAATTGATGGATTACCATTCTTCATGAGATATGGCTTCTGAACAAATGGTTTTTACTCTTATCATAGTTGTACTATAATTCTAACCATGATGGAAATACATAATGGTATTAAATTTATAGTACAATCTATCTCAGGAAGTTAGCTGTTATATTTCATCTTAAAAATTTGATTCTACTGTAGAAAAAGTTAAATGTAATGATGTATGAAGATTTTAGAACTATTTAGTTTAATTTCACAATCAGTCATGAAATTGTTGGTATTCTCGAATAGACAACATTTTCAATACATTAAAAATATTTATATAAGAATCATTTATATTTAGAAAGATGAGAGAATAAAAGATGCAATTGGAGTAGAAGTAAATGTTTGTTTCATTAATTTTGAAAAAAGCATTGGTCAAAATTAATTATATTGCTTTATTGATTTTTCTTGGAAAAGATATCTAATAAAGTCTTCTAATAGAGAATTTACATATCAGTCAGAAAATATTTGTAGCATTTAATTGACTTCTTAAATAAAGTAGGCATATGAAAGGTGTGAGATGGAAAGGGACATTATATAATATTTTGTTTACTATTGAAATAGATTAGTTACATGGCATACAACATAAAATGTGTGTGTACAAAATTCACATATATAAAAATTGTTTAATTCACAAAAGACCATATTGGATTATTTTTTTTTTTTTGCATTTTTTACATTTAGTTTATTGTTTTTATATCTTCAGATTACTTTTTGCATATATAATATATTATTTATTGTTATAAAGTAATATAAAAAATGTAATAAATCTGAAAAAAATGTAGTTATTACACCTTTATATTCCTTAGCAAGGGCAATTGGTTCCCCAAAACTCATTGTTGAGCAAAATATCACACAAAGAACAAACAGTTATAATGGTTTGCTATAAGAAAAAATTTGGCTGGTTACTGCAGCTAAAAATTACATTATAATCTGTGAACAAACAACTTAAATCTAGTATATATAGTAATTAAAAACTCTCCTTAATGTACATTATATGTTTGTATAAACTATACTACGTGTAATGCAAGTGTGCACTTAAAATATGTATGTATGATAATGCAACTTAAATCTATGTAAAAAACACTTATTTTAAGGTTGGTCTTTCTGATGATTCATTAATCATAATTATCTAGTTTTCTGAGTCATGAAATGCTTATTTTAAGGTCCATTTTTGTCTTCTTAATACTTTGATGATCTTGAGTAAAAGTTTAGAATGGATGGTCGAAATGCTTCTTGGATTTTTTTTTTGCATATAGGATGCTGTGACTTTTTGATTTTGGCAAGTTTGGATGTACCTACAATGGTTTGAGTACTCTTTTTAAAAATAGTGGTGAGGGCAAACACAGATAAACCCATAGAAAAAAAAGATATCACAAATTTACTTATCTTTCCAGTTGACTTAAGATATTCATTTCTGTTTCCAACTCAAGAGATTTTCTTGATTTTTTTTGGGGTCATACTAGTTGCATTCATGATTCCAAATAAAAATGTATATAACTATAAAATTTTAAACAAGAGTCGCAAGAAAAACAAAAATGTATCTTTTAAGTGCAAAAAGTACAGCGAACTGGGCGAGAAAATGAAAGTAAACTAGCAGTTAACAATTTTTGTGTTCTTCCGCACAACTGTTTTTCGTTACGCTGAAAAAAAGATCCATACTGAAGTTTTATTTTCAGAAATAAATAACTTTTTTTCATTCAAAACAAAGAAAAAAATCAATAATTTTGAAATACAAACATCATATTTCAAATTTTAATATCTCTGCCATTTTTGAAACCACTTAAAGGCAATATGTCACATAGTGTACTTTCCAATGACGTATCATTTGATAACATAGCACAAACTGTCTTACAGAAATTGCACTCTTAAAATGGCAACTTTAAAAAAAAAGTCCCATGAGACACAGATGATGGATTAATAACACATTTAGTCATACTAAAAATAATTTATTTTAAAAATCGAATTATAAATACTTAAAAATATTTTTATTTTGATGGAAAAAAATATAATGATATTTAAAATATTAAAAATATTTTAAAAGCAGTTCAAATTTTTTTTTTACTGTAAATTATTTAAAATCAGATATAGAAAAGGTAGATTGATTTCTGATTTTGACAATTTAAATTTTTAAACACGATTTTTTTTTTTTTAATACACATTAATTATAGAGTTAGTTTGATAATTTGTTTTTATTAAAAAGTTTAAGAAAGATTTTATTTAGTTAGAATATTTTTGTTTGTGATGAATGTAGATTAAAAACATAGAACAATGGTAATTTAATTCTCTTGTGTATATAAATAATGGGTTCATTTTAACTGACAGTTATTGTAGAGTATATGTATAAAAAGTCAGTTTTAAAGGGCAATTTTTATTCTCTGTGTTAGTTGAGTTTGAATTCCAGAGAAGTAAAGCAAGATGGTTTTTTCCCTATGATTTTCTAACCCAACATATGGAAAATAGATCATCCATTGTCACAGCTGAAGTTTGAAAATTATAGAAGCTGAACTGAATTGAGGAAGGCTAGTATTCATCTTACATATGCGCAGCCCAGGTCACAAACAATAAGAAGCCAGTTTACTAACCTTTAGCTCCAATGCTATATGTTATTCATATGCTGTTTTAGATTTACATGGAATTACAGACAAAATATTTGTCATTTATATACTATCCATGTATGAGATCTGTTTTTCAAATGTAGGAAAACAGATGGAAAAAATTGGTTAATAAGTAAAGTATATATTGACATATTATTTCAAACATTAACTCTTCTATTAATGAAATGTAGTTCAGTGGTCTTATTTCACTTCAATTTATTTGTTTTTTTAAAAAGAGGAAAATTCATATAATTGGATATAAACAACTATTGAATAAATTAGCTAATAAAATAAAAGTGTCCTAATGAAAATAAGAAAATAAGTATCCAACTCAAATCTCAAACCTGGAAATTAGATATATTTTCTTAGATTGTTATTATATCATTCATAAAGAACTTCTTATAGAGTTAGAAAAATATAATGGAATTGCCAATATGTTTTTTTAATGACGAAATTTCAGATTTGAAATAAATAAGATGTTGCAAAAATAATTTAGTTTAAATGTTAAGATAACTCTCATGTCTGAGTTTACAGGCGTTGCTTTTATGCTAATATTTCTAATATTTTTCTTTATGTATAACAAAATATTAAAAGATATGGATATAAAATAAATTTTAAAGTTGTTTTAAAATGTTAAAAATAAGTGTAAAGATAAAATGTGTTATTTTAATCTTTTTTAAAAAAAGGATGTTTTTTTCTTTTAAAACAAAAACTTGCTATGGGAACCAAGAGAAGCTTTCTAAATTGTCTGCTTTCCAAGAAACTGTGCGAAGAATTTTAACATATTTTGTCATTGGATCTTTTACTGTATAGAAT
The DNA here is from genome assembly GCA_028023455.1 of Epiperipatus broadwayi. NCBI lineage: Eukaryota > Metazoa > Onychophora > Udeonychophora > Euonychophora > Peripatidae > Epiperipatus > Epiperipatus broadwayi. The sequence goes on along the minus strand of JAQFVV010012659.1, from coordinate 714,162 downwards.
TTGTAATTAAATAATGTAAAAGAAAGAGTAATAAAATATAGCAGTGGGAGAGAGATATCCTTGAAAATGACTGTATGAAGATAAAAACAGTTGAAACGTTGGAGTTTTGTATTATATAAATATATATATATATTCAGTATTGAGATAAGAAAATAAAGTTTTTGAAAACAAAAAGGATTTTTAATTTGTTGATATTTTTGTATAGAAATTAAAAAAAAATTTATAAGGATTTTTAAGTTAATATCATGTATTCTATGGAATAGAAAATCCTTCAGAATTCTTTCCCTGATTGTTCCAGGATTGTAGTTAAGTATGGAGCTGTAGACAGAGCTTTAAAAATTAATCTTGGTTTTGCCCATTCTATTCATCACTATTGAATGCTGAAGAAATATTTGACATTTATTTGCTAAAAAAAAAACTAGTCATCTAAAGTGATTATCCCAAAGAAATGTACTTTTATAAATTAATCTGCAAGTCTATCTATTTTAAATGCTCAGAAGAAAATTGCAATGGAAACTCTCTTAGGAAAACTTCCATGGAATGAACCAAAAGATGTTAATATATTATATTGCCAGCAGACATCAAAATTTAATGATTAATAGTCACGTTCCCACATTTTCAGATATAAAATATATATGTGAACTCATAAAAATGTTAAGTTAAAATAAATGAACTTTCTATAACTATTTTTAAAGAATTATTGTAAATTACAAAGATTTTTTTTTTCCTCACGCACGATCGCCATATAATTTTCTTAATTGTAAATATAAAGTTGTAATTAATAATTTGTTAAGCGCATATTTATTATGCAAGTAATATACATTAAGGCTATAACCTTAAGACTATGCGCCTAGATGCAACAGTAGAGTGGCCGCTCTTTTAAAATTAATCGTATTAAGATTTGCGGAGGTCCCTACTGCCACATCTAGGCGCATAATCTTAAGGTTATAGTCTTAATGTATATTAATTGTAAATATAATAAATGTAATAAGTGCACTTATACGCAACTATAAAAAAGCTTGTTATTTCTATAAATTAAATATGACTTGGCGCTTTCGAGAACTTATAGTGTTAAGAAACACATTTTTTTAAATTATCATTATTATCATATAGTTCTATTCTATTATTAAAGTTATTGTTGTTAATAATTTTGCTGTTTATCATTTTTCATCTGAACCAAGCTGATTATTTATTTTGTTAATATAATAAATTATCAGGTGGAGGTTGGTAAAAATCAAGAAATACAGTTGAATCTACATGAAAACTTGTTTTTATGTATGTTCAATTTGATCATTGCTTATGATTAGTACTGAGTTGTCAATTAAAAATAAATTGTATGCACTCACTCCACATGGTCACCTGTTAGTTATTTTTAAATTTTCCTAGCTGAAAATTAATTTGCCGAATATTGTATTTTTTTAAATTTTGTGGTTAATTGGATTCATTAGCAATTGTGAAAATAGTAGTTACAGGTACATTTGGGGGCCTGTGTCTGGGATTATCTCAATTAAAACAAATGGTGATTGAACCCAGTTTAGTTTTAATATATATATTTATTACTATTAAAATTTGGAAAACTACAAATTAGTCATTGAAATAGGGATTATAAATACTTGGTTTAATGAGAAATATAATCATTTATTTTGTTAGATATAAAAATTGATCAATAAACTCATAAATGTCTTTGACAAAAATAGTGATAGAAATAGATTGGTAGAGATAATAGTAATGTGCTAATAAATAAAATAAGATTAAAATTAAAGTATCTTGCAATTCTAGAAAGATTGCATGATGGGAAGAGGGGTGAGCATTCTAGTTATTAAATAAATAAAAGAAATATTACAGTTTTTATATAAAATTTTTATAGTATGGTGAATAGCTAATTTTTTTATATATAAATTGTATAGATGATTATCCAAGCTAAAGAAAAAATGGAAACTCTGGAAAGTAAAACTTATGACTCATGATATTGAGTTTAAAAATATGATCATATGCATGATCACAGAATTGGGGGGAGGGGAACACAAACTAAAGAGATCATAGATGATATGAGAAAGCAAAGTAAAGAACTGAGAAAAAAAATGAAAAATTTGTTTATAGAAGCAAAAGATGATAAAGCCCAGTTGAGAAATGAAATTAGAGAGAATAATAAAGAAATTGTGGGGTAAATGAAATGGATAAAGCTAGTGATAAATGCCTGACTGCTTTAATTAAAAATGTTCAGTATGTTGATAATCTAAATAATTTTAACACAGAAGCTTTGGGGGGTAATACTTGCATTATAGTTGACTGTGTATCTTGGTTCACACACAATGCAAGTAGGAGTGAAGAAATATATGATTTGAAAAACGAACTAAGTTATTTAAATATTAAAAAAATGGCTGATCAAAAATATCACTTTAATAGAGTTAAATATAAAAGTAATTTGTTTGTTAGGGTGTTTAATAAAAGTGCTAGGAAACCACCCAGATTAAAGTTTAGAGAACTAGAAAAGAGAAATTCAGAACTTAGGCAAATAATTAAGCTAGGTAAATCTTCCAATAAGAAATTATGTTCAAGAACTCATGAGGATGAAAGTAAAAAATAAAGCTAGAAAGCACAAAATGAAATATTTTTTTAAAAAATAAATCAGTGTTACTATACGATAAATAAAAGGTATTACAGATCATTCCGAGTGATGGCCTACATATTGATTAAAAAGTATTTAGAGAGAGGCAAGGTTTAATTCTATGAATAAAGATAGCTTCTAAGTTGATGACCCTCGACTTGTGGATAAATACATGATGGAGGAATGGAAAAATAATTTATAAAGTACACATGACATCGGGGGAGGGGGGCATACTAGTCTTAAAAAAGGAATTTTACTGTTCAAACACTAAAACAATAATTAAAGAAGAAAGTCATGGCAAATGAACTAGATATAAAAATAAATAGAAGTAATGCCTTCTACTCTAATAGAAATTTCGGAATTCTTCTATCATATTTAAATCAGGTTAATATACAAATTTCACACTACTTTTCAACAATGTCAATAAATGAATAGTTAAAGAAAAACATCAGAGCTCAGAATTTAAATGATATCACTATTTTTTGCATTGTTGAAAAGTGTGTATAGGAAAACACTATATAATTAGAAACCAAAATTAATTTTATTAGTTTATTAATGGTTGATCATGTTGTTTTCTGTCTTGGTGATGAATGGAGAGTGTTTCATTATATTGAGATTGTCGTGTTTTATTGATATTTCAGAGTTCTTATCTCAGTATTGTTCCTAACCATATTTTTATATTTATCGGCTTCTAAATCTCTAAAGTGAGCTAGGCATAGTCTTATATTTATCAGCCTCATCTCAAAAATGAACCAGGCATATTTTGATATTTATCTGCCTCTAAGTCTTGTAGTAGAATAGGGCCTTATTTAAATGTATTGTGCATTATATGGTTTGTTGATATATTTGTGCTTGAGATAGCTCTCTGGTATTCATATTGCATGATACAATCACTATCAGTGGGAGATTTCCTTGTTCATCTCAACATTGCAGGCACCTGATCAGGTCCAATAAATAATTTTTATTGAATTAATGAAAGGTTTTTTTTAATATGAATACCCTATGTACTGGATTTGTAAGGATGATATTATTTGTTATGTCGTACCAGCTTGTAAGTCTATTTTCAAAGAAGTACATCTAAGCGTGTCGTAAAATTGAAAGAAATTGTCTTTTTGTGTAGAAATAAAATTAACAATATTTATGGCAAAAACGACTAGTTTATTCCTAAATGGAGGAGAGATAAATATAACCCTCACATCAGAGTTTACAGACATTGCTTTTATACTTTATTATTAACAAAATATTAAAAGATATGGATATAGAATACAATTTAAAATAGTTTTAAAATGTTAAAAATTAAGTGTAAAGATAAATTATGTTATTTTATTATTTTAAAATAAAGAATATTTTTTCTTTTTAAAACAAAAATGTCGCTTGTGGGAACTAACAGAAGCTTTTTAAATTGTCTGCTTTCCAAGAAACTGGGAAGAATTGTAGCATACTTCATTGTCATGTTTTACTATATAGAATTCAGAAAAATTTTATAAGGATTTTTAAGTTAATACCATGCATTTTATGGAGTAGGAAACCCTCCAGAATGCTTTACCTGGTCTTTCCACTATTATAAAGGAATGTGGAATTGGGGGCAAAGAAATGCTTTAAAAATTAACCTTGATTCTGCTGATCTATTCATTACTATTCAATGCTGATGAAATATTTGACATTTATTTGTGACAAAAGAAAAGCTAGTCATCTAAAGTGATTATCTTATAGAAAGGTACTTTTATAAATTAATCTGTGAATTTACTTATTTTAAATGCTCAGAATAAAATTGCAATGGAAACTTTAATAGAAGAACTGCCATGGAATGAAACAAAAGAAACTAAAATGTTATATTTCCAGCAGACATAAAAAATTTAATGATTAATGGCAATATTTCCATATTTGCAGATACAAAATATATATGTGGCTCATAAAAATGTTAAAATAAATCAACTGAACTTTCTATAGCTATCCTCAAAGAGATAGTAAGTTACAACGATTTTTTTTCTTCTTGCGCGTGATTATCATATAATTTTCTTAATTAAATCATTTTTATGTAGCGCGATGTTTGTAAACTGTAATATTTAAAACAGCATTATGCTGTTGCACATGCGCTTTGAAGATTTTAACTATAAATGAATGAATACTAACACTCAACCACATGATAGTCTTTGGAAAAGATAAAATGGCCATCTATCTTTTCGAACCCAAACGCTTTTGTATGGGCGAATCTTAAGTGTTTGAAAGTAAAAGCGTGAATATATTAAATAATCACTTTAAATTACTATTACATGTTTGAATGAAAGACGCTAATGAAATTTACTAGAATTTACGATACGTCATTCTTCTTATTTGATATTAAATGTATGTAAATAAATCATTTTTATATAGCGCGATGTTTGTAAACTGTAATATTTAAAACAGCATTACGCTGTTGCACATGCGCTTTGAAGATTTTATCTATAAATGAATGAATACTAACACTCAACCACATGATAAAGTCTTTGGAAGGGGTGACAATTAGGAAATATAATTGAATCTACATGGAAACTTATTTTTATATGGGTTCAATTTGATTGTTGCTTGTGACTAGTACCTACTTCACAATTAAAAGTAATTTGGATGTAGTCACTCCACCATGTACACAGTCTCTCTTTAGTTATTTTAAATTTCCCTAGACAAAGTTAATTTGCTGAATATTGTATTTTTTATGATTAACTGGATTCATTATCAGTTAAAAAGGGCAGTTACCAGTACCATATATATTTAACACTGAATTTATTCACTATATATTTAAATAGAATTAGTTTATTAATGATTAGAATATTTTGTATTATTAGCCATATGTATGTGTACATGTATGTGGTTATTTAATATTTGCTACAATTTGTATATTTAATATTGAAGTACCAGTATAGTATATATACTTAAGCTAGATATAATTAAAGGGATTTGAACTCAGATTTTTAAGCTTCCATCAGTCATCCACCCTATCTATATAACAGTTACACATGACCACATGTGAAAAAGATAATTTAATTCATGTTAAACCATTTATTACACTGTCTTTCAATATGTTGAAATATTTTTAAGATATTTGTAAAGCATTTATCTAATCCACAAATTTATTAATCATTATTTTAAATATTTCCAGTGAAGTTATTTAAGGCTAGAATAGATTGTGTATATTTTCTCTTATTTACAATAACCAGGATGCTTATGATCCCAAAGTTAGCTTAAAACTAATAGTAGGTGGAATATATACATGCGTATGTCGCGTGAGATCTATGAAATTTTGTTTAGAATTTTTAGTTGGCACTAAGGTAATAAATATCTTTGAAGTTCACTCTGTAGTATTTATAATTAGTTTATTGATGGCCAGTACACACATGATAACTGATAGCCCTTATTGATGATCAATATTGATATAATGATAACAGCATATTTTTGGATACGTGCTTATTATTATAGTTATTTTAATACTCATGTGTGCATGCAGGTAGAATATTGATGAATGTTTTTTCTAATATTATGCAGCTAATTTGGCATTGACTTGATGATTAGCCTAAAGTTATATAGTACATTCATATGTTGCTTATTATTTTTGATACTGATTCTTTTGTCATTTTCTTATTCATTAAAAACATTGATTGCTCATTTATTATTTCATATTACTTATCCATATTTATTTGCATCTCTTCTCAATACTCCTTTATTCTGTACCATTCCATTATATAGTTAGATGATTTGTTAAATAAGAGTTTTTTTAAGGATTGAGTTAGCGTTGGAAGTAAAATACTTCTTTCTATTTAGATTTTTTTGATGATATGGTACAATAAAGTTATGATCAATATCACACAATATAATTTAGGATTGTTAGAAATTTTGGAATGATATTAATTATAAATAAAACTAAGGCAATGAAAATAGGTAATAAAATAAAAGCATTCAACGGGATATTAAAGAACAAATTGGAGATCTTATACTAATGAAAGTAATCATAAAGGAATTGAGAATTGTAATGGCCAAACAAGATATTAATAAAGATAGAGTGTTTTGTGTAGCATTGAAATTAGAATAAATGTTTTGAGAAGTTAGAGAAATTGAATCAGGTACCTACTTTGCTGAAAAAGACTTATGATAGGATTGTGGAAAATAAAAGAAGAAAAAAGTTGATAGACGATCTTAAAAAAGTAATGTGTATTTAAGGATGAATATAAGGGATAAAAAAGCTTGGAAAAGGCAATCTGGTTTTGTGTATAAGACAAATATATTTATTTCATGTTTTCAATTTATTCACTTTCTTTAATAAAAATGTAGCATTCTTGGTTTAATAAAACTTTTTATTAGCTTAAATGCTTTATTTTATTGTATATTAAATCATTCCCCATTTTTTCTTTACAGTTCTATATCTATGTTCTCTTTCCAAAGACTTGCATAATTTTTCTTTATTTAAATTTGTCCCTATTTGTCATCTGTTTATTAGTAAGTTTTTTTATAAATGCCATTATTTTCTCTAGTACTTTTATTTTTCTATGTTCTTTTCTCTGTTTTATTAATCATCTCATTTCTATCTTGAAACATTTTCTCATTTATATTTTTCTTCCTTAATTTATTCTTTTTATAGTGGAATTCTTTTTATATTTTTTAAATTTCTATTTTAATCTGAATTTTATGATTTATGAATTTTTGCCTACAATCTATATCATCTGCTTATATATTACAATTATTCCTAAGCATATGTGAATTAATACAAAATGTAATTGAAATTTTGTTACATTATCTGGAGTATTCCATGTGTTTATTCTCATTATTTGTATATCAAAGTATTTGTCATATTTTGCCTCTGAAAACATTATTTTGTAAATTATGTTTATTTTTCTTGATTTGCTATTATTATATGATTGCAGTTATATAAAGAGCTCGCAAATAAGCTCTTAACAAGCTTTGCAGAATATCCCTAACCCTAGCATGGTATCTGCTATTGGCTTCCTCAGTAAGGTGATAGAATATTCAAGCATTAGATAAAAAATATCAGGACAAGCCCAGCACTTTGTCTAATGGATAACTATTAAGTAGAAAATCTGAAAATTTCAGACATCCATATGTCTTCCAATCCAGCTATCTAACTTAAATAGCCATATGGGACTGAACTAAGTTCATATACACCATATATTAATAACTTTAGCAATATAAAATCACCAAATAAAGCTATTAATATATGGTGTATCTGAACTTAGTTCAGTCCCACATGGCTATTTAAGTTAGATAGGAAGACATGGATGTCTGAAATTTTCAGATTTTCTACTTAATAGTTATCCATTAGATAAAGTGCTGGGCTTGTCCTGGTATTTTTAATCTAATGCTTGAATATCCTAGCACCTCACTGAGGAAGCCAGTAGCAGAAACCGGTCTAGGGTTAGGGATATTCTGCAAAGCTTGTTAAGAGCTTATTTGCGAGCTTTTTATATAACTTTGTAATACAAGCTTGGTTAAATTAGGTCATATGACATCTGACTTGATTTCTTTGTAATGATTGCAGTTGGATTTTTTTTTTTTATGTAAATTCTTATATTAGAATCTTATTCATTAGTTATCATATTAATTTGAATGACAATTAACTTATACAATTGTCAATCAACATCAATTCATCATGAATATTATTCTTTTTATTAAATTATCTAATTATCTCAAAAACAAGAAAATTACACATTTTATCTCATTACTTTCCATTTATATCTCATTATAATGTTAAACCTTCAATTCCAATGTATATAATTATTCACTTTTCTAATGTTCTGTATATCTATTTAGTCAATATTTTCTACAATCATTATAAAAGTGAATATTAAATAATAAAAAAAATTGTAATTATAAAAATTTTAACAAAGTTTTATTGTGTTAATAAATATATATATATTCATATGATGAATATTTCCTTTTTTTTAAAACTTCATTTTGTCAGTGGCTATTCAAATTAAATTGTAATTAAAAGAATGAAAATCTTATAACTTTTGCTTTAATTTCAATTTAGTTTTTCCTCATGTTTTTAGTATCACATGAAATTTTTATGAAAGTTTGTTAAATTTTTTTCCAGAAAGTAGCTTTAAAGTGTAATATTTATATTTAAATTCTTAAAATGTACCAAGACTTAAGAGGTGCTAATCTTTGTACTTTCCACTGAAATTGTCGTCTTTATTAATAGCCACTTGAAAATGAGAATGACCATTCTAATTTTAGATGAAGAACCAAAAGCTAGAAAGAAAAAAATAAAACATTAGGGATGTGCTTTGCTATGTCTATTCAAACCAATCTGTGAAATATTTACATCTTATACATCATAATCATTCATTAGGCTAGAGATTGTCCACTTAATGAATGATATTACTGTAGTTTAATTTTCATTACACAACTTTCACCCAAGGTAGGAACTAGTTTCTATCCATTTCTAACATTTTGTGGAGGGATGTAATTATAAATATATGACCAAAGACATGATGTACAATCATCCCCAAAATGCACATTTTGTGCTGAACCACCACACATCAATTGGCTCAGATCACAATCTCTTAGACATATTTTTATTATTGTTCAGTATATATAGATAGAAAATTACTATAGTTATCATTTAAACTGTAGTAATTGGACATCATATGCTAATCTTATAATGTGTTTATTTGATATCTTGAAATCGGTTCCCACTAAAATATTTTTTTTTAGAAAATTTGTTGCTGTTCATTCATATCATTTCTAATCTCATGCAGATATAACTTTACAATAGTAGATTATAAAATCACATCTGTCAGGCTGAAGAATATAAGTTTTATGAGTGCACCATTATACTTTCAAAAGTTTATAGAATATCCTTAAATGAAATTTTTTAATACATTATTTTATTAGAGAGTCCAGGTTTCCCCTTCAATAAATTGGAGAAAATGATAGCTCTGTATAAAGTGAAGCTATAATATGTTCTATATCAATATATATTAATTATAAATAAAAAATATAAACATTGAAATTCATAATTTTAAGAAATTTTACACCACAGCTGCAGCCATTTTTTTGTTTTTAATCTTTGGAGTATCCTCACTAAATTCAAAATTTTAAATGGTACAATTTAGATATTCAGTGATCACATTTATGAATAGTATTTATTTTGGTTACTTTGTAAGTACATAAATTTTATATTTCACTTTTTTTTTTCTTTCAAAAAGTGGTAACCTAAAATATTTTATCTAATAAAATGTTTTTTAAAGCTAGAAGCTTTAGAAAATGTAAAAAAAATTTATAAAGTATCTTTCTCAAGCAATAAAATAAAAATTATAGAAAGTAAAAAAATTAATTAAATGTCATTGTATTGCATCAAAATAGCTAAAAGTTTATACAAGTAATTTATTTGAAATGGGTAACTAATAGGAATGATTGTATAGATTCCAAATAGATACAAATGCAAAACTGCTGAAGAGGACATGTCTGCCAATAATAAACTGCTATTACATTTTCACAGGGGTAAAAATATTAAAATAAATATACCCAGAGTGTTTAATTGCAATGAAACTGGAATGTTCTCATATTATTGTCTTGAGATCAAAGTTTAACACTTCATTATTCATTTTATTGAGAAAAAAAAATAAGTTTTTATTTTTATCTTTTGAGTGAATGTGTATGGGAGAAGAATACACACAATATATATACATGCTTGTGCTTTTTCAATTTATTATTAACTACATTATCTTTTTAAAATTTTGTTTATACTACAATCATAATTTGTATATAAATATTACAGTACAGTAAACAAATATATATAGTTATCAAAGCTTATCAACAAAATGTGAGCTATGTGAAATATATGATGTACATAAGGAGTTTGGAACAAATTATAGCGAATATCAGAGCTCAAATATACACTTAATTTAATTGCTGTAATTAATAATAAAGAACTTTATTCAAAAGATTTGTAGATGGCAATTTTTTTAATCATATATTATCTGATGAAAATTAAAAAAGTACATTGAATAATTAATATTTGTAAAAAAGTTACTAAAAAGAGAATATTTTTTGTAGAAATAAAAAGGAATAATTTATCATAAAAAAATTGATTTAAAGGAAATTAGATAATTGGAAAAATGAGATAATCTTATAGCAGGGAATTACAAAATTTTCAAGAATTTAAGAAAGTTAAAATTTGGAGAAGGTAGTCGGGTTGACTGAGAAATCTGTCCGTAATCAGATGATTGATATTGCTTGTTAAAGTAGAATATGCAGTTTCAAATAGGAAAAATTAGAAACTACTAGGGAAAAATAATATTGCAGTTGAAACAATTATGCCAATTTGCTAACATATTTACAATCTTTTAAAAGAAATTAGAAGTTAAATAAGTAAAATAATACATTACACAAAACTTTATAAAGTTGAATGCAAATAATGAAGGAAATTGCATTTGTCTGCCTAAAGAATGGTCAAATTGTAGAAATAATAGACAAGCAATTCCATTATACTAACTTTGTTGGTTTTGAAATTACATACATTATATTAGCAGTAATTAATGTTTTAGAAAAACATACTTTTTCCATAATTTATTTTTATAATAAAATGTATAAAAATTTCTTAGTAATTTAACATATAAAGAAAGAATGATCATGATATATTCCCCAAAATTGTTTCCCTCTATCATAAAAGTTTTTGCTTGGACAAGAAAAAATAAATAATGTTGATTTCAATTTGCAGATGATAGTTATTTTTACAATATTTGAGAAGTAATCAATATTTAACTAGTTAGTGATAATAAGCTTCCTAAATGTTTTTGTTATAAAACACTTCATCTCAAAATATTTAGAAATTATCAACATGTAAACATACAAAAACAGGTCAGCAAAAAACTACTTTGTCTTAGTTGTAGAAATGACACATGTAATTAGTTTACTTTCCTCTCAACTTTGCTATCTTTTTTGCAGTTGAGATTACTTCCTTACATATTTTTCTGTGCAAAGTCTAGCAAAATAATGTGCTATTGGTTTATTTAATTACTAGCCTTTGCCAAAATATTAATAATTAGAAAATATTTAAAATTATACAAATGTGATATATGCTAGAAGTATAAAAAACTTTTTGTTATTTTTATAATTATTGTATCGTGTTTTTTTATTTTTTATAAATTACTTGTTTACATTTTATGGAACATTAATGTTTTGTGGAATAATTGAAGAGATGCTAGACTTGAGAAATTAAAATAAAGCTAAAGCTTAATAATTTTGTGTTATATATGGACATGTAGTTATTAGAAACAAGATTATTAAGTGTAATTGTAGTTATTTAAATTATTTGATATCATCTAAAGCAGTGATTGGCAACCTTTTTAACATGAGTCATTTTGTTTAAATATCCCAATCAAAAAAATTAAGAGCCATAATGGGGGAGATGAAAAATATGGATTTCTGAGTTGTATTTGAACATTTATTTTAGTAGTAGGATATAATAGAATGAGTTTACATATAGCAAAAATTGAAATTCTCTTAAAACAGCCAAAAAATTATTTATTAGCAGCAAACTCTTGTATTTTCACTACTCTTATGCTATCTGTATGGCATAAAATAGCAATGTGTAAGCTAAAATCATGTGTTTTATTGGTCGTGATGCATTATTAATGGTTTAAATAATTATTTAGACAGTTTGATTTATTTAGGAATTTCTATTATTTATCATGCACAATTAAATTCTAGAGTCATGAAAATATTTATTTGCAAATTACAAAAAAAAAAAAAAAATGTGTTTGTGTATTATTAAAAAAAAAACCACAAGCTTGGAACCAAAGAACCACATGTTGCTGATTTCTATTCTAAAGCAAATCGAACAAAGAAAAAAATAATTTTGACCGCATTTAAAGAACTTGAAATTAAATCTTATTCGTAAATCCTAGAATTTGGGTTCAAATTGAAGTAATGATTGTATTTACACCAAGAAAAGTAAGAAAATTATCATGTATAGGATGTCTGTTGAATCGCCAAGGACTTCCTTGAAATATGGCATCAACCCAAGTTGAACATTTATTTAAACAAGTTGCTGAACATAGATTGATTTATCATAGAACTTGTATAAGAGTTATGGCATCTTAGAGGATTTGATACATTTTTTTTCTGTATTCTAATATTTAATATCTATATATTCTAATTCAGATAAAGTAATGAAAGCTTGTATGGAATAGGAATTGCAAATTTAAGATTGGTATTAACATTTATGGTCTAATCCACAATGCAAATAGACTACTTTTAAAATGTGCCAAAGATTTATATTTAATTAATTGTATGATAAGTTTTAAAATATTTTGTTTGTGTGTTCACTGATTTATGTAATGTGCAAATTGTTTCACTTTATATATCAGAAATGTCAATCATTATCAAACATTAGTATGAATTGTTGATTTTCTCTATTCAGTGTTATTAATCCTGAGAATAAAGCTTGTAATGTTCATAAAATCATTAAATATTCAGATTTTGCAATTAGTAATGATAACTACAGAAAGACATGATATTAGAAAAAGTACTGCAGCCTCGGGGTTTACATCTCATAGGATCCAGTAGTGTAAAATTCAAATGTATGATAAAGAACTCACATTCTACTTGGATCAAAATCCCAGTCCAGTAAACTGGACTTTGAATTTGAAAATATTCAAATATAGTTAGCTAGTCCAAATCAGAATCCTCAAAGGTAGTGAGTTATGTTTGTAATTTCTAAAAATTATTAATAATTTACAGGTTTGATGACAGAACTTATATGTTGTAACAATATAAAAGTTTCTCATATACATTTAGTATAATATTTGAAGACAAACACTGCATGTTTAATGTAATGTGTAGCTTTGTATGTTATTTGTAATTTAATGTATTGCTTAAATGCCACTCAGGTCTTTACAATGCTAAATGCATATTGCTTTTATAAATGACTTTCTTTCTCCTCATCATCATCATCAACATTATCAATCCACTGCAGATGAAGGTCTCCAAGTTCAATCCATCTTTTCTTATCTTTAGCTTCTCTCCACACCATCCCTGCACACTTTCTTATTTCATCCATTCATCTCACGTGTGGTCTCTTTCTGGGTCATTTACAATCTCTTGGAATCCGGTTCAAAATTTCAATTGTCCATCTATTATCATCTCTTCTAGCAATATGTCCAGCCCAACTCCACTTCAGTCTTTTAATTTTTTCAAATGAGGTCAGTAATACCTGTTTGTTCTCTTACCCATACATTGTGTTTTCGATCTCTTCTTGTTACTCCCAACATGCATCTCTCCATACTTCTTTGAGTGGTCTGAAGTCTCTGTATTGCTCTTCTATTAAGTGTCCAAGTCTCAGATCCATAAGTAAGAACTGGCAAAACACATTTATTAAAAACCTTTCTTTTCAAACACATAGGCATATTTCCTTTTAGTATCAAGTTATTTCTACCAAAAGCACTCCAACCAAGTTTAATTCTATGATTAATTTCATCCATTATGTTTCCATCTGTATTAATAATTTGACCAAAGTATTTGTAACTGTTAACTTCTAACTCATCGTAATCAATCTTTATTTTCATATTTTGAGAAAATCCATTAAACATTATTTTAGTCTTTTTAACATTTATCTTTAGTCCTACTTTCATCTGATAACTCCTGCAACATTTCCTGTAGCTCTAAAGCATTATTTGCAAAAACAACTACATCATCTGCAAAATCTAAATGACTTAAATAATCTCCATTTACTTTCACTCCTTTAGCTTCCCATTTTAATCCACAAAATACTTCATGCAGCACTGCTGTAAAAAGTTTTGGAGATATGGAGTCACTCTGTCTTACACCCATTTTAATGTTGATTTTTCTACTATCATTATGTAATCTAATTGTTGCTGTTGCATTTTTATAAATATTCTTTAAAATATGACAATACCCTGGATCTACACCTTGATGATCCAATGCTTTAATCACTGAAGAAATGTTTATAGAATCAAATGCCTTTTCATAATCTACAAATCCTAAGCATAATGGCAACTCATATTCATTTGTCCTTTCTATAACTTCTCTCAATACCTGGATATGATCTACTGTATTAAAACCACTTTTAAATCCAGCTTGTTCTCTTGGTTGGTGGAAATCCAGTGTTTTCTGTAGATGAGTTGTAATTATCTTAGTAAAAATTTTGTATAAAACTGATAAAAGACTGATAGGTCTGTAATTTCTAATATCTTCTTTATCACCTTTTTTAAATATTAATATTAATACTGCATTCTTCCAATCATCTGGTACATCTTTATCATTTAGACATTTGGTATATAACTTTGCTAAAAAAATTTCTATTTCTTCACCTGCTTCTTTTAATATATCAATTATAATTCCATCATTACCTGGAGCCTTCCCTTTTTTCATAAATTTAGTTGCATGTCTCACTTCCTCATTCAAAATTCTGGGCAATTCGGAAGGTATAATAGGTATAGGAGGCACTTGTTCTTTATTACTATATAATTCTTGATAGAAGTCTTCTACACATTTCATGATGTCATATCTCTTTTTAGTAATAATGCCATCTTTTTTTCTTATTGCAGATATAAATTTTCTACCAATACCAAAATGTTGCTTTACACTCATTAGACTTTTATTCTCTTCTACAACTTTCCTTGCTAATTCACAATTATACTTTCTTATATCATTTTCAATTGTTTTCCGCAACATTTTACAAAATTTGAGATATTCAATTTTTTTTAATGCATCATTGTTGTATATCCTCATATTCCTTCTTTTCTTCATAAATTCTCTAGTCTCAGTAGAAATTTTATTGGTCAATTGCTGCTTTTTTCTACCAGCTATCTTTGTTGCAGTTTTTAAAAGTGTATCAATTATTTTCCTATTAATGTCATTCAAATCTGAATCATGTTCAAAATCTACTAATACTTGAAACCGATTTGTAAGTTCTAATTTAAATTCATTAGAATGTTTCTGAAGATTAGGAATATCAACTGTAAATATTGTTTTTCTTAATAATTTTTGTCTCTAGTTTTGCATTAACATGTATCTTACATCTTACTAATCGATGATCACTTCCTGTGTTAAATTTATTAAGAACATTACAATCTTGAAATATGTATTTTCTGTTAGTCAAAATATAATCCAATTCTGCTGTACCTTCATTTGGATGCTTCCATGTCCATTTCCTTTTAACATTTTTCTCAAAAGAAGAATTCGTAATATAAAGTTTTTCTTTTTCTGCAAACTCCACAAGTCTATGCCTTCTCTCATTTCTATTACCATAACCAAAATTCCCTATAGCATTTTCATCTTTCATTTGTTTACCAATTCTAGCATTAAAGTCTCCCATAACAATTTTAAAATGTTGTTTACTCTGATCAAAAGCCTTTTGTACATCCATATAAAAATCTTCTACTACTTCATCACTATGAGAACTTGTTGGGGCATAAACCTGAATTATCTGCATTTGGTATCTGCTATTAAGTTGTAAAACTAATCTTGTTACTCTGTCCTGTCCGATACACCACCAATCTCCACAATGTTATTCTTCCATTTTTTATTTATAATGAATCCTACTCCACTTGTATTTCCAATATTTGTGCCTTTATAGTAGAGTATATGTCCACTTTTTAAATCAATTGTTTCTTCACCTTTTCTTCTAGCGTCCAACAATGTCCCATTTAATATAAGGCAGTTCTTCTAACTCTTGCAATCTTCCTTCACTTGAAAGTGATCTGCACTTGTAAGTACCTAAATAAAAAGTCGTCATCAAATGGCAGCCTGAGTCCGTAGTCAGGGGATTCTTAGCACCTCTGCCTTTGGCCACCAACCACTGCCTTGGTAGTGACTTTACAACCTCCTAGGAATAAGGGTCATGATTTATTTTTGTCTGTCATGATTGTATATATTGGAAATATTCTTAAACTCGGAGGTAAAAAGCCAATAAACTCACCACGCTGGCTAATGCGTGTTGGTGAACAGCCCATCCATGTTCGTATATATATGAATAATCACATAGTAATAACAGCTGCAATGACAAGAACGTATAGAGTGGACATTAGGAATTTGCCCTGCTCGGTTCCTTTAAGGCCTCCAAGAGGAATCAAAGGGTCTCCTTTCAGTTAATAGCAAACTCCTTTCTGCAACCAATGACTTTCCTAAATTTTATTATATCTTATCTGTAATTGTATATATATATATTAAATATTGCCAAATCTAATGCATTTAAATTAATACTATCAATACAAATCCTTAATTTATTTTATGAATACAGTTTGCATTTTTTATGACAGGGATTATTTAGACTTATTTTGGAAAGGTATTGATTTTTATTATAATTTCCAAGAAAAATTTTGATCTCCGTACTTGATATAAACAATTGTTTGAAATATAAAATTTCACATTGCTGTATCAGTGCTTTGTATATATCTTGATTTGTGTAAAAATATTAATCCTGGCCTGTTAACAATTGCAACTTGTTCAAAAAATAATAGCTGCCATTTAAAAATTGAATAGATGAAAAACTGTTGAAAATACAACAAGTGATTATAATTATTAAAGGATTACATTTGGTGAATTTTCTTCAAGCCTTAATTTGATCTGAGGAGGATAAGAACTTCTTAAGGACAAACTATTCACATTTGATGTTGCATTATTTTTTAAAATTGATCAGAATCGATGTGAAAAATAATAACTTGCAACAAATGTATTGAATCTAAGAAATAACAGATTATTGGTGATAAAATTGATTAAATGAAGGTATGTTTCTTAAATCAGAATGAACATAAAATGTATTTATTGATATATGTTATGATAATATACATGGAAGTTATTTTAATTTAAATAAATTTGCTAGCCTATGGGTTTATATTTATTGTATATCTCATTTTTTGAATTAGAGTTATTCTTTGACTATCAATTAGTATATTATTTTTACTGCTAAGACATAGTTACTGAATGATGTGTTGGTAATAAATGTTGAGCATAAACACATAGCAGTAATACTGATTTGAAACATTCAACAAATGAATGAAATTGGTCTAGGAATTACTTTTAAATGTCTAGATTTTGCATTCTTAGTGATTTCATATAATTTAAGGTGTATTGTGTATTATGTAAATAATGACAATTTGTGTATAGTGTTAGTAATAAAGTAGTTATTAATGAAATTTCATAATAAATTTAGCTAGCAATTCAAAACACTTTATTGCAAGGATTAATAGTTGTATGTTTTGGTAATATTGGAATTCACTGAAAAATAAAATTTTAAGATTTATATATATATATATTTTACTTTACACTTCTGATAATTTACTAATTTTAAGACAAAATTAGAATTTTAAGAATAATAGATATATTTTGCACAAAAAATAATTTTCTTTTTTTTTCTTTTTTAGTGTCCAGTCTTTGAACTTGTTGAGGAGAACAATGAAAATATAAAGATATTGGATCACCAAGATTTAGTATTTTTTTTTTTTTTTTTGCTTTCAATCCTATTATCAGTTCCATTGAAGTTAGCATAAATTTATTTAACCGTTTTTTACTTTAATGCAAATTTACTGAAATTTGATCTGTTATAATGCTAATTTTCTCATTGAAATAGAATGCAGTTATTTGAATGCCATTAAAAGGACTTTATAATGGGAAAACAAATCTGTGAGGTTTGTGGATATGTTTGTGCAAGTGCTAGAAGTTATAAATGCCATCAACTGAAACATGAAAAGGAAACAAGAGAAATTATGAAATCCCAATTTAAAGAAACAATGGAAACTACATTATTTGCATGTGATCAATGTGACTTTAGTACATCAACTCGGAGAGGTTTAACCAGTCATTTGCAGTCTCATAAAAAGCCATATGGTTGTAATGCTTGTCGCTATAGAACTTCAGAATTAGCTGCTCTTGTGCAGCATAAAAATTTGAAACATAAGCTTTGTAATATGTGTGATTATCGTGCTAGTAGTGCTGAAAAATTACAAATGCATATGGCCTCTCATCAAGAGGAAGCAAAAGTATTAAAATGCAGTAAATGTGATTATAAAACTACTCAGAGTAAAAATTTGAAACTCCATAAACAAGTCCATCAAAATGGTAAAATTAAATGTGATCAGTGTTCGTATACTACTATCAAAGTAGAATACCTGCAGACACATAAACTCCATAAACATAATAAAAAATTTGAATGTGACCGATGTAATTTTACTACGGGTTTGAAAAAACAGTTTGAATTTCACATGCTCAAGCATACCGAAGGACAATATTTTCAATGTACAGAATGTGACTTTCAAACAAAACATCGAAAGGTATTAAAAATGCACAAAAAAGCTAATCATGCTGTTGAGAAAAAAGTTATAAAATCCTCACAGCCGAAACCTCAAAGTCATCTATTAAAGAATCTCAAGCCAAGTACGAAAGGAGAATTATATGCTTGCTTCTACTGCACTGACCATATCACTACTAGCACTACTGTGGAAGGAATGGTCCAGCATATAATGTCCCAGCATCCTGAAATGGTTACCAAGCCAAAGCCTTTAAGTACCCAGATTATTGTACCTGTTCAGTGTAATTTAACTACTCAGTATACAGATGAAGACAAATCTACAGAAATAGAAGAAAGAATTGTTGATGATTATGAATTAGAAAATCCTTTATTTTCCAGCATAGAAACAATCGAAGAAGTAGTGGGTAATGTAAAAGAAGAACCTCCTGAAGATTTTATTTCTACAGACGGACTTATAACGTCAAATGTGGATGCTGATGGTTATATTAAAAAAGATGTCATAGAGGTTTCAGTTGATGCAGATGATGGATTATTCATGATGTCAGTTGAAGAAGTAGAAAAAATTATTTGAAAAAGATTCATGTTTGTCAAGGTTTATGTATAGCAGGTTTAGCCAAAATAACTTGTAGACTAAGGGGTTTGCTGATTAAAAATGATAAAAAAAAAAAACTAGTTATACCCCTTTTCTTCTTAATATAAATTAAATGGAAACCAAAAAGAATGGAGAATATAAGAAAAAAACAAATGGTCCAATAAATAACAAAAAAAAAAAAAAAGATAAACAAGTTTTATTCTGCTTCTATGTTTATCGTTCAGTAATTGTACTATTATTGGGTGTTTTTGTTTTTTATTTATTAATCAAATGTACTTCAACAATTTATTCAAAACAGTGTTGCCTAAAACATGTTTGGTTATGAGGCTTTTTCTTGAATGCTTTTTGCATAGAACCATGTATCAATTACACATGTCACATTTACACTTTGTCATGGCATCAATAAAAATATATTCATTATTGCAATGAATATTTTTATATATAGTATCAGAGGATGTCTCAGTAAATATTGAGTCTCATAACTATTCCTCTTTATTAAGCATTCTATTTTGTAATGTATAGTTGCAAATAAAGCAGCATATAATATAAAAATTTCCAAATAATGTAGCTTTGTAAGTATTATTTTTATTTGATTTAATTTTTTTATTTTTAATTTTGACAATTATTTTATATTTGACAAAAAAGTGTGCATAGACAAATTTACTTCATTTTATTTGTAAAGTTAGATTTATTTTTATTGAGACATTCTGTTTAATGATATTGAAGTACTGTGTATATGTATATATTGCCATATATACAAGTATATTGGATATATAAATGCACATATTATTTTATAATTATTTCAGTCTCTTTAAAATCCAAGAAGGAAAATCATATAAAATCTGATATTTTTTTTTTCAAAAATAAAAAAATAAAGTTTGTAAATTGCATAAAATGTAATTTTTAAAAATAATAAAGGGGGGGGGGGTGTTATTAGTGTAAATAACATTTTTATTTATGAATTTAAAATGAAAATCAATTATATAATGGAAATTTTTTTTTTTAAATCAGAGATCACTTTGTGTGATAATTTATTTTTGTCATTATTATTATGCATATCATGTATAGTCTAAAATAATTTATAAAAAATTAATAATTAAAATGAATGCCTTATAATCTATTAATATAAATAAAAGATAATTCTGTGAGAAAAATTTTAATTCAATGTTTAATACTAAAAAAAAAAAAAAAATCAATTAAATATATATATACAGTATGTATATATTTTCTTTACCCATTTATTTTTCTTCACTTTTATGTAAAATATACTTTTAATCATATAAAATATGCACTTGCGCCATGTATAAGAATTCTGTGTGTGTGTTCATGCATATACAGACTTATTTTTTGCTTTTCAGTAAATAATAATACAAATAATAAGAATAAAAAAAGTCCCAGTAGATGGAGTAATTAAATCATAAGTATTTTCAAGTACATTCTATTTATTATCTATTAATTTACCTTTTTATCTTATTCTTAAAATTTTAACAACACCTATTGACTATTTTTTTATTAGTAGAATTTTATATTTATAAACTATAAAAGGAAAAAAGATTCATTTATCTTTTGCATTGTATCCATAATTTTGTTTTTGGTTGTAAAATATAGATCAAATAAATGATTCTTAAAGAAAAACACATTAGATGTTGAATTATATCAGTAAAGTTTTAGTAATTGAGACCAAATTGAATCCAATACATAATTTTTATGAATATGTATGTCAAACAATATTCAGGGATAGAGTCTGCCATTGCTTTCCAAATCCTTTATTTATTTTTTAGATGTATTGTAAAATAATGTTCTTATTAATTTATATATATATATATTAACAAGATTATATTACTTATAAACAAAGAGTTTTGCTAATTTCTCAACAAGCTTTGTGATAAATGCTTAGCCAGAGAAAGCATTCAAAATATCTCTATCAGAAAACCACACCCAAATCCCTGACCAATGGTTTGTGCTTTGGCACTCCTCAGAGAGGTGCTAGGGTAGTTTCAGACACGAGATCTAAAAATACCAACCCAAAGCTATTGAGTAGAAAATCTGAAATTTTCAGACATTTAAATGTCTTCAAATTCAGCTATCTAACTCAAATAGCTATATGGGGCTGAAAGATCTTCAGCCAAACCATATATTAATAGTCTTAGCAATATAACATTACTTAAGACTTAAAGCAAAAACTACGAATATATGGTTTGGCTGAAGATCTCTTAGCTCTATATAACTATTTAAGTTAAATAGCTGGGTTTGAAGATATTTAAGTGTCTGAAAATTTCAGATTTTCTACTCAATAGTTAACTCTTAGATAAATGCTGGGTTTGGGTTGGTATTTTTAAATGTGATGTGATGCACTGTCATTTCTCCTTATACGGAGTCAAGAATCTCTCGGCAACTATGTCCAGAGAAACCTGTTAGCCATTTTACCTTCCCTTTCCATTCCCCACCCTAAGTTTCTCCATATCCTGCTCCATTCCATTTTCACAACATAATCTTTGTCAACTCCATGGCCTTCATATCTAAATCCCTCTTATCTGTTCCCAAACCCAACATAAAAACCAATAACCCACTTTCTGTATAATCACTTTGTTTATATTTATTCTTCCATAACTTCATTATTTGTAACCTTTCTGCTTTCAAGCATTTACATTGAATCAACAGATGCCTAATATTTTCTATGCCTTCCTTACATAACTTGCAGACTAAATCACCCATATTTTTTCATTTACGTGTATATTCCCTTGTTGTTAAAGATCCCGTTCGAGCCTTAAACGGTAAACTACTTTCCTTGCTATTATCATAAATTAACTCACACCCAATGTTCCGTTTACTTCTATATATATTTAAACTCTTTTTGCTCTTCATACTGGTTCTTCATCTCTCCATACTGGTTCTCCATCTCTCCAACTCCCTATTCTTTATTAATGCATCTATTCTTCTATCCCATTCCTTAGCACTATAACACTCAACAATCCTCCTAACACAATCATCCCATATCTTGTACAAGTATACTGATATAAATTCTTTATCCAAATCTTCTGCGTACCACACCTTTCTCACCCATCTTGTTGCTTGCCCTTTACTCATAACCCAATTAAATATTATTTTGGCTTTTCTTTTATTATCCATAAACTGCAATCTATCGAACGTTTTCATTTTGCTTTTTGCATCTCTCATACAAAAACTTGACCATCCCATTTCTTCTTGAATTGCCTCCTTTGCTGTCCACATATCTGCATCTAATGCATGTCTTCCTACTTCCCTTTACTTTTTCCAAGTAATCTAATACTCCTTTACTAACACATAATGCATCATTGCCATTTCTCTTTTTTCTGCACACAAAAAGACATTCGGAAAAAAAAAGACCCGACAAAGTATATACTTCCTTGCCATCTCTTAACCGTATCTCTATCCCTCTTCCTGGTCTTTCTATTGCTCTCTGCATTTCACTCAAATACAACAAAAACAAAATAGATGACATAGGGCATCCTTGTCTTAGTCCCACCCCATTTTTAGCTTTAACTGATTTTATATCCTCTAATTGATATGTATAGTAATTATTTTCATATAATTTCTTAATAATATCCACTAAAGCTTCATCCATTCCCAAATTTGGTAAACTTATCCATAATCTATTTCTATTTACTCTATCATATGCCTTCTCTATATCTATAAAACTCTAGTGTCTGAAACTATCCTAGCGCCTCTGAGGAGTGCCAAACAGGGGTTAGGGTGTGGTTTTCTGATAGAGATATTTTAAATGCTTTCTCTAGCTAAGCATTTATCACAAAGTTTGTTGAGCAATTAGCAAAGCTCTTTGTTTATATTTTACAAGCTTAAAAGAAATGGGGTCATGTGATATATGACTATTTTTTATTGACTATATTACTTATAATTTAATATTTGATATTAATTTAAATATATACACACATATTTAGAAAAAAAAATATATAAGTGTGTGCTAAACACATTATTATTATTGTATTATGTTTTTATTATTAAGGAAGTATTTTTAAAAAAATTTATATGTATGAAAATGTTATCACTTGGTCATGGTAATATGCTGACAGTTATTTCTACCTACTTTTAATTAGATCTTAATGTACAACAGATGTTGGATAAAATAATAGGAATTATTGTCAGTATTAGTTTTACATTTGTGTCATTTACCATAAAAGTGGAATGCATATAAATATAACATTTTTTTTAACAGATAACACTGGAGATAGAAATGTATATTGGAGGAGGAGATCATGTTCATTTCATAAGGCTGAAATAACAAATATTAAATGTTCTTGAATTTAAAACAACTCAAATTACTGATATTTAATTAGCTGGAGTATCACTATCTAAAAATATAAGTTGTTAAATGAATGCTTCAAAATCAACATTCTCAAATGTGAAAACAAAATTGTAGCAGAAAAATTTATGCAAAGATTAATCATAAATCATTTGCATTCTATTTGAATATTTTGAAAAGCTTTGTTTCAGACAATAGTCAGCTTTCAAGATGATAGTGCACTAATTCATGCATTACATGTAGTCAAATATTAATTTGAAGAATATGAGGATGATGTTACATACCATCTATGACTTACTTAATTATTTGATTTTAATATTGAAATTGTATGGGGCATGTCATGAAAAACAAACGAAAAATAGAAATTTTTTTTTTTTACTGTAATATTCAAATATTTCAATTCCAATCTACATTAACGCAAATAATGGCAGTATACTATATTAATAATCTCACAAGTATTTATGTTATTTTGTTTAAGTTCTAGGTGAACATTTATATAAATGTGTTATAACTCTGCATCATTAATATTTAATCAACAATTTTGTCTAATAATAGATCATTAGATACTTACTTTTAATGATTTGTTTATATATTTATGTACACACACAAATATATGTACACAATAAATGTCTGCACATGAACATCAGTAAAGTTTATTTTTAACTTAAATATCAGATATTGATCATTTGCTTCTTTAAGTTTCAGAAACTAATATATTAACAGTTTAAAATTATATATTTTTCTGCACTACTGCAAATGGAAACTGATCAAAATTAAAAAGATGGAATCTGTTATTTAATCATGAATTGTAAAATTATGAGTATGTTCAAAAGTTATATATTAAATTTGGTTTTTTAAGATCGTGAAAAGTTAAATTGTAAAGATTTATATTAGAACTTAAGTAATAAATAAATATTCAAACTTAAATAATAATTGTTCAAAGATATTGGTGTGATACTGTATATTTGTATTATGTTGCAAATTGAGATGTCTAGTTATGCAGTAGTGATTTGATGCTTGCTTATATTCTAGGATACAAGGATTATTAACAAACCTAAAAGATAAAGATATATAGCCTAAAGAAAAAATATATTGTTTACTTTCCCTCCATTCTCATTACCTTGATATCTTTTTAAAATTATCATGTCTTGCTTTTTAACATCTTTTTTTTCTCTTTTTAATCTTATTGTTATTTCAATTATTTTATTCCACACAATATTCCTTTACTTCTAAGTAATAGCCAGATTTACTTCGCTCTTCTTAACTTTTTCAATTATTTCATCTTCACTGATCTAATTTTATTGTCTTTTTCAATTTCTTTTGAAAGTCTTAAATCACTTTTTTTTTATATTTTCTAATAATCCAAATTTATGTTTTATATAAAAATACTCTCTACATAATATATTTTTTAAAATTTATTTTGTAACTTAGTGATTTTTATTAAAAATTTGCATGGCCATTGAAATTTTTTCATTTAAAACTTTTTGATTATCTGTCTAGTTTTAGTCCATTTATTTATTTATTTATTTTTTCATGTGTCAAAGCATTGGCCGGGAAGCGAACCTGGGACAACTGCTTGTAAGGCACATGTGTTGACCACTCGACCACCAACGCTTGACTACTCCATTTATTTTTATTCTAAATTTGTTACAAATAACAATCACCATCAAAAGTTCAACTTTACTGTCTGAAATTAATCACATTATTTGTAAATTAATAGATTGAACTCTTATTTTCCTCATTATTAATTTCATTACATTCTAAAGATTTTTATCATTATTCATCTTAACAGAATCTCAAGTCAAGAAACAATAAAGCTAACACCCGATAAGTGAGCATATATTTATTGGAAATATCAAACTATTGGCCCAGCATTCCTTTCTAGAAGATAATGTATATTTTGATATACATGTAGAAACATATATGCATATATAAAATTGATAATCTTAAAAATACTTAAAGGCATAATGAAAATGATTTTGGCAAATGTATACACAATTCATTGGCATGTATATATAAAACAAATATTTAATAAAAAATATATCCTGTATATCAAAATGTCTATTAATAAAGATTTTTAGGTTAAATTGCAATCATAGATGCAAAAATATTGCCATTGTAAATTTATTACATGAGTTTGTATATGTCCGTATATATCCATATTTACCTCATTATTTCTAAATTAAAAATAAACTGATAGCAAAAAAATAATGATACTCAATTTTCTAGAGTGCCTTATGCAAATGTTAAATCAGGAGATAATAATTTTCTGTCGTCTACATTCTCTTCTCTTCTGTAAATAGATAATCTTGAAAATATTTTTTTGTTTAAGATTTTAGATAATAATATGAAAGGTATTTTGCTATTCATAAAGTTTTTAACACAGTATATGGGAATGGTTTATGATAGCTTTTACCCTGTTACATATATATGTTTTACAAAATTTTTATTTTTGTCTAGTCATCCAATTTATTTTTAATATACTTTATAAAATGATCCAATTTCTTCTGCCAAATGCTTTTTTAGTAAAATAATTGTATCTCACAACAGTATTTTTTAAAATTTTAATTACATCCCTCTATTTTTTTAAAATCCGTATTACATTTCATAATTGAATAGAAAACTTGTTTAAAACTCATAGTAATATATCAACATATTAAATCTTTTCTATATTTGAATCTTAATTATTAAAGGAAAATATGTTATATATAAATATTGATTAATTCCTTCAAGTCTTCTTTCTTTACATCTTTTTCAAGCCTTTTTTTTTTGCCCCCATACCAAGAACTTTTTTAAAAAATCTCAGATCTTATTTATTATAAATGCTATTTTACCTGGTATAATACTTATTTTTTATTATTAAAATTTATGCAAGCTTGTTTTAATCCATTATCTAGTCTTACCATTTCGTTAATATTTATATTTCTAGTAGGTTCTTTTGCTTCAACAATTAATTAATTTTTTTAAAATATATTTGTAACTCATCTACATTTCTTTTCCAACTAAATTTTGCTATTTCTTTTTTTATATTTTATGATGTGCAGCCTTATTTTGATATTCATTGAGTGTATAATATGTATCTGCAGATATGCTTGTTTATTTAAGGTACAGTAATAAAGAAAATACTATAATATTGCATTTCTGAAAACTAAATATATATTTACATAAATACAATAAGTAGATATTTATGTTTTATTATATACATATTTACTTTGAATTTTATATATTATAAATTATTATTTTTTTGCTCATTTATTAAAAGTTATATAATATGTATAATTGCAATGGAAAATAAAAGT
Organism: Epiperipatus broadwayi; assembly: GCA_028023455.1. Taxonomy (NCBI): domain Eukaryota; kingdom Metazoa; phylum Onychophora; class Udeonychophora; order Euonychophora; family Peripatidae; genus Epiperipatus; species Epiperipatus broadwayi. The sequence continues at coordinate 687,102 of JAQFVV010012659.1, read as the reverse complement.
GTGTGTGGAAAAGAATTGCTGAGGCTGTTAACAAGATTAAAAAATATTTATAGGATATTTTCATTAGATACTAATTGTATATATATAATTTATTTTCATTTTTTAAATTCAACAAGAAAAAGTTAATTTATTGGGAAATTTCACTTCATGATGTGATAATTATGAGGATTAAAAAATAGTTTCATCATTTATGTTATGTTGTCATTATAATATTTTGATGTAAGTAGTGTTTTCAAATAAATATAGAAATCATTTTTTTAATATGCTATTCTTTACATATGCACTTGTCAAAAATGAAAGTACTTTTATTTAATAATAATAATATATGATATGAATTATTAACAATTATCTTTTGCATTTTACTACTTACAATTTACTATTTTAAATATGTTATTATATGTATTGAAAAGTTTTGATTTCTCAATTTCTTTAATTTTTTTTTTTCTATTTTAAAGTAGAATTTTAGTTATTTATCCATAGTTATAAATTTTTTGTTTAAAAACAGTTTGGGATTGAGTATCATCAATGCTAAATTACTGACATTTACCATTTGTCATGACATCTTTATATAAGTGATGGAAAATGTATTAATAATATAATGAATGCATACAAATTGTCCTAATATGGTTCTGGTTAGTTAACTTATTTTTGTAAGAGAATGTGCTAGAGAAGGAAATATTGCTATTCAATAAGTTTTTTCTTTTGCTATAATAGAAATCATGTAAAATACATTAATAAAGTTAGTATTCAATCACCAAAAATGTGACCCTACAGGATGTATTTTCAGTGAGGCAAAAAAAATAAGATATTATGACTTCAGGTTAATTTGTAATAGAGAATGGTAATCATTTTTAAATGGTTAATAATAATTAATACAAATAATATTGTATTTGTATTGGAAATTCTTGTTACTGAAGAATATATGTGTTGTAAAAACAAAAGATTTTTAATTTTTTTTACACACTTATATATAAACTGTAAAATTATACTTTTAAAATATCACCATTATTATTAATAAAATTAATAACAATAAAACTATGGTTCCAAAATTATCTTTAATATATAAAAAAATCCAATAAAAATATTGTTCTTTCTTTTTAAAAAACTATTTATTCATGTGAATCCATATATATACTTCAAAAATACATTATTTTCATCTTTCTTATGTTTCAACTACTTTTTCTGTAGTCATTATCAAGGATTTACAAAAAATATATATCTACATTATTATTATTATTATTATAAATATATATATTATTTAATCATATTGTATAAATTACATTTACTTACCTCCATATGTTCCTTATAATACCAATTTTTTATTACATCTTACATTAACATTTTCAAAAATAGCAATACTAACAATTTTTTATATATTGCTAGAAAAGATTAAATTGTATAGTGAAAGAATGTTAAAGGAAAAACACATTGTTTAAAAAATGTTTGCAATTAAAAGTAATTTATAAGATATAAAAAAAGCAATATATTAGAAACTGTTAGTATTGCTGGTTTTGAAAATGTCATGTAAGATGTAACAAAAAATAGTGTTATAAAGAATATAGGGACACAAGTAAATGTAATTTATATAATAAAAAAAGAATTATAGGTAGATGATAAAGAAATGTTATTATATTATGATTAATATATATATAATGTAGATATATATTTTATAGATCCTTGATAATGTCTACAGAAAAAGTAATTGAAATATAGGAAAGATTAAAATAATGTATTTTTGAAGTATATATATGGATTCAAGTGAATAAATAAAGTTTTTTAAGAAGAAAGAGTGACAATATTTTTATTGGATTTTTATATATGAAATAAAATAATTGAGAACAAAATTAAGAATGGAAAAAAAGAGTATTTATCTTTACATAATTTAATTAAACATTTAAATATTATGAGTATACCAATGTTTTACATGTGCTGCTGAATCAGGAAAATTTTTATTTAAATTGAGATATGAGGTAAAATATTCTAATATGTTAAGATTATATAATTTTATCATAGCTCAGAAAAATAACAAATCTAGGAAAGAATATAGTGCATAAATTCTCTTTTTGACAGCTCTTAAAAAAAAAATATCCAGATTTGTTTTCTAGGCTCCCAGATTTACATAAGTGATGTTTTGATAGATGCAGTGAATCCAACTTAAATTATGATTCATGGAAGAATCTTTTTATATAAAGTAATATTGTAGAAGGGTTGGTATGTGGCATACTTGGTTTACAATTGTCAGTGCACTCACATAATTATTTTCTAAGCATAATTTCTTAAATTTGATATATGATATAAAAGTAAGCACATTATATTATAGATGTATTTTTTATATTTATAATTAGCACATCAATGAATGACTTCTGAGTATAGTGATTAGGGCTCCACCTAGCATGCTCATGATTTGTGTGATTCCAGACTGCCAAAACCTTATAATTTTTTCAGATTACAAACTAGCTTAGGATTTTTCTTTCAAGTAGTCAGCATTTAGTCAACCCTGATAATTATCTAGTAAATGGTCAGTAAAAGTATCTAGCTATTTTTAATTAGAGAGTTTATGATAGTTGTTTTTAAAATGAGTCTTTTTCCAACATTATAAAACTGAATATTAATTGTGAAAAGTATTTTCCAACTCAATAGACCATTTGATTAATTACTGTTCATGATAGCTTGCAAATGCTTGTCAATCTATTAAGTTACAATTGTTATAAGCTTGTTGTAAAATCTTAATAATATGATAACTACTATTTGCAGTTAGATCATAAAATGTTAAGACACTACATAAACATTAACAGCTATTTTCAGTCCAATCTAAATTAGAATATTCACCAAATTTTTTTTTTTTGCAAACATCAGCTGATTCTCATAATGATCCCCAGAAATTTTTTTGATTTTGTCTTTTTCAGATACTTCTTTGCCTCATTTAAAACAAACAAAAAGTTATATCTTAAAATATGAAATATTGCAAATTTTAAAGCATAAGTTTGAAAGTGTATTTTTACAGAAATTGTTTTTTTTTTCTGTAAAAATTTTCACTGAGACAATTTCACACATTTCTGTTGCATATATCAGAAATAATGTTTTGAAAATAGAATAAATGTTCTCTATCAAGAATAAAAATTGTTTGACCAATGGTTGGAACTTATAAGCTATGATGAAGAAACTTCTACATAAGAAAAAAAAGATCAATCAAAAATTTCATTCAATATTAGCAGAAATACTTCAACCTATTAAATTGCACTGGTCATTTAAAATTATTTTTTCCAGTCCACCTAAAATTATGCATTGAAAAACAATTTAAAGATAGACTAATCACAACAAATTTTATTAATAATTATGTATCAGGAAATGGATGTTTACCATGTGAAAATTATTTTGTCAAATCCGTGAACAGGCATTTAATTTAGTTATATTTAAATAAATTTTATATTGATTTATGGAAGATCATGATAGTTTTCCAATAAACTATAATTCTATTTTAAAATATGCTTATGAATGCATAGGTGAACAGTTTTATCAGCCACATTTTTGGGGGGGATAATTGGTATTCATTGGTTATTAGCTGCATTCTTTTAGTTTTTCTTTGGTTTAAATTTTTTTGCACAGAAGAATATTTTTTTATCTTTTATATTTTGCAGTGGATATATTTTGATAATAGAAAAAAATTAGTTATGTATGATGTTAAAGTTTATTCAATATACAATATATATAATTTACAAATTTGTCAGCTATAGCTAGCTTATGATGTGTTTATCATTAGAGTGGACTTTTTGCATCTACAATTTCCATATAAACTATTAGTTATCTATGATATTCAAAAATTATTAAATAAAAGAAATTTTAATTTTTTTAGTTTATAGTGCAACTGTTTGGCACTACAATCACAAAACATGGCAAACAATGCAATTTTCTAATTTAATGTCATTTTTCCATTTTATCACAAAAAAAAAATGAAACAAAAAATCCCTTTTGTAAAAGAAAAAGGTGTAACTAAGTGTTAAGTTATTTTTACTTTTTATTCAAAAGAAAAATGGATAAAACTTCAATTTTTAGAGAATTTTTTCTTTTTTAAGTCCTTTAAATTTTATCTATTAAAAAGATATGTAATAACTTTTTTATTACAAAATTTTTAATTAAAGTTTATTTTTGCTAATTATTTTTGGTGTGGAATTAATATATAAGGTTTTTGAAAAAGCCATGTATAACTATTATATATATATATACACAGTGAAATATCAAATTGTGTACATGTATTATAGTTTATTATTATCTGTATGTAATATTAAATATTCATCAAGATTTGAAATCAAATGTTATGAATAGAGAGGGAATAAGATAAGTTGCTGAATAAATAATGAAAAACATTCAATAAGTGATTACATATGAGTGCAGATTAGAATTTCTAATATGATTGCCTTGTAAAATATAAGGAAATGTGTGTTTATATTGTAAAATCATTTTACAATAACAAAATAGTAGTAAAAACTACCTAAATACATACTGCTATTACTTACATTTGGCAATTTTTATTTACGTATGTCATTTGTTATTTTGAAATCATCTATGACTATCTGGATAGAAAATAATGATTTTTACTATCCAAATAGTGTCAAGTAAGATCTAGCCAAATCATCAGCGTTACTTCACTAACAAAATGAATTGTGCATGCACAAATTCATATCCACATTTATACCTTCTATTCATAAAAATCTTTAGTTTAATGTACTCAGATATGTGAAATTGGATAAATGTTGACATACACTATTCATATTCTGGGGTTCAGCTTTAGAATGAATCAAAAAATTTTTCATAGATGAAATTTTTTTAAAGTAAACTGAGAATTTTTCAGTTAAATAGTCAGAGATTTAATATTGATCAATAAATGAGTATAATTATTTATATCTGAAATATCCAGTAAAACAAGAAAAACTAAAGAAATCTAGATTGTTAACAATTTAAATGATTTTGATTTGAATGTGTCTGCGTGATTTTATCATATGTAGAAACTCCTAAAATGAATCCTGATAGAAGACCATTGTTTGCAATATAAATTATAGTTAGATTGTATTTCTTCAGTCTAATGAATTTATATATGTTTTATAACAAAATATAATGAATTATTTATTATCTAAGTTGACAATTTTTAAAAATAATTGTAATTTTTATGTTTTTCCAAGTTTGAAATTCTACTGGGGCCTGCCTCTATTAGCTGTTTGTAAGTTTTATTTCAGAAATTATATGATTTATACTTCTTGGCGCATCCCCACTCCCCAATCATTTTTATATAAATAGCAAATAATTTATTTTCTATGTTCAGGAATAGTCATTTAATAATATAGTACATTACTTTTTGTTGGAATAAACTCTCCAATATTTTTAATATCTTAGATTATCTTAGTTGCAGTTTAAGAGACTGAAATTATCAGCAAGGAATTATTAAAAAAAAATAGGAAATGCATGCAAACTATTTTCTATTAAAAATTATTTTTTAGTATGATATTTATACTTCTATTTTTTTTTTTTTCCTTTAGATTGTAGTATTATTTAAATGATAGATTAATATTGTGGGGAAGACAAAATAAGAAAACTAGAATCAAATTCATTTTACATTATAAATAAAATTAAAAACCTGTTTACAATGCCATTCTACTTATATCAGCGGATAGCTCATATTTGATAATGCCACATTTTTATTTTAAATATTCATTTAGAATGGTGAAACCTTTAATGAAACTGTGAATTTTGTAATGAGTATTATCAGTCAAAATGATTGTGTATAATTTTGTTTTATAAACGTCTAAATAAATTTATTTTACATCACAAATTACTATTGTTGATTTTTGTGGGGTATTTTTTTTTTTTTGGATGGCAGGAATATATACATTAGACTTCATATTTATCTAAAAAAATATTTTTTTTTTATTATTTATTTGAAAACACTACAGTGTATGTTTGCCTGTTGTTATATATATTTACAAAACTTAATAAATTGTAAAATGCTAATTAAAAAAAAAAAAAATTTGCCATCTCAAGCTGAGAGAATGAATAAATACATATATGTAAAGTGAAGATCCATTGTTTTTGTTTTTAATAAACTTGACAAAAGTTGTAACGACTCTTATTCAAGAATTATTAAAGCTACAATACATGTAGTAAAGTTTACTTATCATTGCAAAAAGCCTAAGACAAATTATAAATAACTATCTTGACTTTATTTTTGATATTTTTTTGCAGTGCTCATTCATTTTCAATCTTAGTTGTATATACAGTATTTTAACAAAGTGGTAAGGTCATGGATTTGAGAAAAAAGTTTCTGTAATCAAAGGTCAACTTATCATTTTTGATACTTGATCATCGTATGACCTGTCAATCAACAAGTTATTCAGTTATTATTTTTTTCTCATCTTCAATCATTATTATTTCAGTGACCGGTGTAATTTTGTGCTATCGTAGAATAGTAAACTGGAGCTCAACATATGTTGATTACAACCTGGCTCTGCCATTTATGGTGTTAAGACTTCTTATTAATTCCCAAGCAATAAACCAATTATAATTATTATTTTACTGCAGGTTCCTATATATAATTTTGTGCACCTGATTCCAGAAAATTTTCCTTTACATTGAGTTTATAAAGTCATTAACAAACTTTTGAGGATTTAGTTTAGAACTTGAGTTATTCATGTTATCATCTCTTCTAGCAACATATTTATTTTAATCTTTTAATCATTTTAGCAATTATAGAATAGCTTTTGTTGTCCCAACCATGTATTTTATTTTTGCTCTTTCATTTCATTTCTAAGTTTCAAGTCTGTAAATAAGACTAGGTAAAATAAATAATTATATAGTCAGTGGTATATGAGATTTAAGTACTAAAGTGATGGGTTCAGCAAAGTAATTGTATTCAATTGACCAAATATTTTTTTGTTTCCTCATATGAAATTGAATTTAAAACTCCACTTTAGTTACAGCCATATTTGATTTAATGTTTATTTCTATTGAAGGCTCTAAGGTATAGTGAAATGAAAGTGAAGATCGATTAAAATTTGGGGGGGGGAGGGGGGGGGGGGGGGAGGGGAGGGAAGGGGGGGGGGGGGGGGGAGAGAGAGTATTTATGGTCAGTAATTTATAATTTCATTGCAAAATTTTTTTATTAGAACATTACATTAATATATCTATATTTAGTATTTATTGCTTTCCTGCAATCTGAAACATTATTTGAAAAAGCAGTTGCGACAACTGCAAAATCAAAATGACTTTGTAGTATATATTTACCTTTACTCCCTTTGTTTTCCACTTTAACTCACAAAATGTTCTTAAGAATTACTGTAAATGGTTGAGGTATATATTTACATTTACTCCTTGTGTTTTCCACTTTAACTCACAAAATGTTCTTAAGAATTACTGTAAATGGTTGAAGAGCTATGGATCACTGCATATAATCTCATCTATTTATTTCACTTTCTCTAATTGTTACTATTTTGATTTTATTATTTGCTGTCTTTAGCCAGGACTTCATCAAGATGAAGTCTGATTTCCATGTTGGGGCTATTTGTTTTCACCTAATGATTAGTAGTTGAACTGTTATAGAAAAAAATTCATATGGTGTATAAATAAATATTTTGATGTTCTTCAGACATTGTCAATGTATTGATAGAAATTTTCTAATGCTTCATAATTTATACATTAAAAAAAAAAAATTGACAAGTTATAAGGTCATTTTTGCTATAATTATTTATATCTTGTTTGTTGAATTGGTCCAAAGTTTTTTTAGATATTTTATGTTGGTGGTCGAGTGGTCAGCACAGCAACCTTACAAGCAGTTGTCCTGGGTTAGTGAGTTTGCTTCCTGACTGATGCTATGAACATGAAAAAAAAACTAATAAATTAGTAATTTCTAATATGATTTTTTTTTTCTTGTATGTCAGTTTACTATGCATTTTTTGGTTGTTTCATTCTCAGTTCAGTAAATAAAAATTCACTTTGGTCAATTGAATGGATCTGTTGTTCTTAACCTGTCACGTGAGTTTTCAAATCTCACATAATTTCTCAAGTAATTAAATAAAAGAATTATTTGTATATGGAATAACAAACAATTTCAGTGTCAAATATATATAATAATCAAGATTATTTTTTAAAAGTATTATATATATTTGACACTAATTGTTTATTACTATATGTTTATTATTTGAATCTTTATTTGCAATGTTTTAAAATGAATAAAAATAGTTGTTTTGTAAATTAATAATGTTAATTTATTTAAAATAATTTGATATATATATATCTCAATTTATTAACCCTCCTTTATTTAAAGGTGCTTATGATAATCCTTGAAATAACAATGTAGAATGCAATACAGGTGACTTCTCATATAAATCATTGAATGTGGTTAGAGAACAATTACTTATTTATAGTAACAGTCAATTCAAGAGGCATTATATATGTCAGCTTTTTTTTTATGTTAATAGATTTTATGATGACAATTTTAGTCACATTGAATCTTAATATGAATAAATTATATCAAGTTTTATTTAATAGACTTCTTGAATATCATTTAAAATAATGTCATGATCAATTAGTAGATAATGATTCCCAGTCAAATGATTTTGGGATATATATTTGAATGGGCAAACAATGTTTTTGATAATATGTAATGTAAAAATCGGTATACATATTATTGTAATATCTTCTTTCTTATACAAGCAGAATCGTAAGAAGTTTAAAAAGTTGATGTTAGTTTCATAAGTCTATGAGAATAGATATGGTTATTTGTAAGTTTAGAAGTAATCAAATTGCTTGTGCATAGTGGCTAGAATAGCATCACCAAAAGCCGCAATTTAATATTTCATGAATGAAAGTCTCAAAGGTGAAGAAAGACATAAATAGGGAAATTTAAATATATAAAACCAATTGCGATCTGAAAATAATGTTTACTGAGAGAAATTAATAGTTATAAAAGAATGCATCCAGAAAAAAACCACTAATTAAATTATTGCAGAGATTAATGTGAAAACAGTCCAAGGTCTTATCAATCCAGTCCAATAACTTAGATATTTTATCTTATTAAGTTCGGATTTGATGAATTACCACAGATAGGTAATGATAATAAATTAGAAATCAAACACAAAATTTCATAAAGGACTTGAGATTTCATTGATATCAGACATGCTAATTAAAAAAATTCCAGATTCATTATTAGAGCACAATGTATTGATTGTTATTGCTATTCTGCAAAGGCTAGAAGTAGCTCCAACATTATAAATAATATAAATTTATTTATGAAGACTGCAAGTAGGGAAAAACAATCTGCTAACATTTCTTATGCTAAATCATAGCTCCGCAAGGACATCATTTGTCAAATGATGTTCATACTAAAGAAAAAAATATTTGTAAAAAATCACAAAAGCCATATATTTGGAAGTTAATGGAATAAGTTTTGTGTTTTATCTGTTTTAGATAATTATTGAACATTTTATTATAACATCAGATAGTTAAATCAATGATAGACATGTAATGAAAGAAACATGCCTTTTAATAGCTTATTTTTATGTAACCACGAAATAGTAAAACACTTTTTTTTTTTTCTTATATAAGGAGGAAAGGTTAATGTTTGTGCACTGGTTGATAAATATTTTGAATATCATCATTGAACATAATGTATTAATGAACTGAACTTATAATTGCAAGAAAAATAACTGCAATATTTGGCAATATTAATATTTTCAAAACAGATTAAAGGCAATATCTTCCCAATTGATGAAGAACGAACTGAAAAAATTGAAAAATATTTCTGGCAAATTGTCAAAAAAGTGATTTCATAAAAACATAAATAATAGAGATAAAAAAATATTTTATAATAAATGCTTTTATTTATGATGCACCAAAAACCAAAAAAGTAATTGTTTCTTCTACCACAATTGGTATTTTTACATTGAAATAAAAGCATAGGGGGTTCACTAGAGATTGAGTTAATTTTTTGCCTTTTTCCCCTGCACTTATGTAAAGTTCAATCCAAAAACCCCAATTGTGGTTGAAGAAGCAATTATTGTATTAGTTTTTAGTGCATAATAAAAGCATTTACTATAAAATATTTTTAATCTATTTTTTTGGTATTCAGATATTTTGTAATTCTCTTTTAGTTAAGCAATTTATATATGAATTCAATTTTAAATGATGCATTTATTATTTACTGATATATATAATCTAAGTATCAAATCAATTTTAAGTTTTAGAAGTTTTATTCATTCAAAAGATTGCAGAAAGTATTTTAAATTGATTTGACACTTCTAGTTTATGTACTTATATCACTTGATATTTCTGCAATATGATAATATGCATACCTCATATATATATCAGATTAGTAGGTGTATATTAATATATATATATATGTTTTATAAATCATTAAATCAAGCTTTCAATTGAAACCCAAAAAATCATCCATTATTTAAAATGTATCAAACTCGATTTAAAAGCCATCAATTGAAACCAAAAAAATATACATCGCTCTCTCACAAATATACAAACAAACATACAGAGCTTTTAATTTAAATGAAAGCATTTAAAAAACAATGAAACTTTACTCCAAATTTGAGACATTTTCCAAAATTTTACCAAGCTAGAACTATGTTCATTTTTTATTCATTTGATAGTGTTCAAATGGAAGATATAACTGAAAAGGTAAATATAGTGGAAAATAAAATGCTCATTCTTCAAAATAATGGAAATTTAAAATTCATAGCCACTATTTTGGGAATTTAATGGCCAAAAGAATGATTTCTAAATAAAAAAAAGGGGGAGGGGGGCTGCATTTTGTATTTACATATCTATATGAGTACATTTACAATGATAAATATAATTAGATCAAAATATATTTCTATCTCAGATATCAACTTAAAATTTTCAGAATTAACCCATAACAGACTTATGATTCTAATACTATATATAGCAAGAGATTTATTGAAAATTAAAAAAATTAATGTTCTTATCTGAAGATTGAATTGAATTTAGTATAATTTGTGCGCATCTTTTTCAATAACTTAATGAATTTTCATGATTGAGCTCTAAATTTGATACAGAGTTTTTGGTTGTTGTTTTTTTTATATGATAAAATACATTATTTGAACATATAATGTAGTTAGTATTGCTATTACACTAATAAATATATGGAGGACTGTGATACTGGAAAACAAATTGTTCATAGGTAATAAAAAATCTGCTCATTGCCTCTTAAAAGGCATTATGTTTATGTATCTGAAATATTTTAATCAATATGTTTACTAGTTTTATTTAAGGATCTGAGATTTCATAAATAAATGAAAAAATATAGTATACAGAAGTATATATTGGGATTTTAAAAATAGATATCAAAAATAAAAGAGGTTGAGTAAATAAATAGTTAATCTGGTAACAGTAAATGAATTGAGATACTGAAATGGGCTGGATATGTTTCTAAAAGAGCTGACCAACAGATAGACAGTTGAAGTCTAAATTGTATGCTTAAAAATTTTAAATTATACTAACATTGTTGAAAGTTTTCTAGATTGTAGTAAAGCTTAAAAGTAAAACTCAATAGATTGATAATAGTTGTATATATAATTAAAAATAAAACAAAATTGAAACAAGACAACTCACTAAATAAAAATTATTTAATATATCGATCTGGCTTTCATTCCTTAGTGGAACTTTTTCAAGATGTTTCTTTTTATACAATCACATGACCAATTACCCTTCTCCACCCAATGATGTTAGTCATGTAATTGATAAAAAGAAATATTGTATTGATTCCATTAAGGAATGAAAGCCAGGTAGATATATTAAATATTTTTTTTATTTATAGAGAGTTGTCTGCTTCAATTTTGTTTTAAATTCATTATTTTTAATTTTGTATATAAAAGGCAATATTATGAACAAATTTTAATATTGAAATTTGATCTTTTAAAGTATATATATATATAGTAGTGTCAAGTGATGAATTCTTCCAATAGCCTAAATCCATAGATGGCAGAATATTTCTTGCTTTGCAGGATAAGATGTTGGCTTATCAAATTGTAGCTACTCCTTCCAATATAGTCTGTTGACTTGTCTCTTCAGTCACTTGTATTAGTATAGGGCATCATTCTCACAAAACAATTATATCTGTGCTATAATAGTATGATTATGCAGTTATATTTCCATCCCTTGGCGTACATGAATTAGATGATTGGTGGTCCTTAGTAGTGATCCCTTGCATGAGGCAATACAATCAATAATGAGAATCATTTTAGAACTGGATTTGGGACAAGTTTTTTCAATAGCACATGATTATAGATTTAGAAAAACCTTTAAATTTTTGTTAGAATTTAAATGTAAAATAAATGTTACACAAGCATTTACAAATGCAATTTGCTAATCATAAGCACAAACTACTGAATTATTCATCATTAAGATGAGATAGTAAAATCAGTATGGTTACAAAGTTCTTCTAAAAAAAACAACTCGTTAACTGAAATATGTGTTGGATTCTCTATGTGGTCTAATTTGATATTTTTCATTCTTAGGATTTTTAGATTATTAACCATTAAAAGATTGAAATTTTCTTCTTGGAAGTTTTAAAATGTGTGTTTGCAGGAATAAATTTTGCCACAAAGTTTTTGGATATAATAGTATTGGCACTGTAAATCAACACATAAATTAACCTTATTAAGCACAAACAGCAGGAAAATTGCTATGAAATATCTGTGACGTATTTTCACTCGTCAATGATATCTAATAGATTACTATCAGGAGTCAGATTACAAAAGTTCAAATCAGAGCAGTAACAAATTGCAGGTTGTAAACTAATATATTTTCCATTATATTTATAAGAAAATTGATATTCATTTTGTAGAAATATCTACTGTTCATGCTAAACTTCAGTAATTGGTAAATACTAAAATTGTAAATTTAGATACAAAGAAATCCATTCTTGGAATCACTAAGATAATGATTTTATTATTAATAACTTTATTAAAAGAAAATGTGGCATTTTCCATTTGACAGAATAATAAATTAAATATACAGCTTCATGAGCATTTACAGAGATTTAAAGACAGAACTTAAAGGCTTAAAAATGACTGTTAAAGCTACAAAAAAGTTGGATCTTTTTTTTGGAGTGAAAGTAATATGGATTTGAAAAAATTTACAATCTACTGGTGACTTGAATAATCGTAACAATATTGCAGAGATATATTGGCGGAGTATTTTAGTCATAATGATAAAAAACTTAAAATAATGATTTTTAATGATAAATTTATCCTAATTATTCATTTAGATTTGGAAAAAAATATATCAATAAAATCAAAGCAATCTTTTGTAATGTTAAAAATAAAGATTTCAAATTGTAATAATATGTTTAAAGACGTTTTAAAATCTAGTAATGATATAACAGCTTCAAAATTATTGAAAATTTAAAAAAAAAAAAATATAGGTCTATAAAATTGCATCACCTGCTCTTAAAAATACTTCTATTGATTCAATTTTTTAAAATAAAAGAGATTACTTCTAAACATAAATGAATGGTTATTAAAAATTAAATGTGATTTTAGAAAACTAAAACACTAGAAACATGATTTGTTGTCAGACAAATGAAAAACAAAAATATTAAAGGCATAATTTTTATATTATTAATTTTCTTGAAAAGGTTTATGGCAATGCTCAATTGATGATATCTGCATATACCCCAAAGTTTATCCATATACACTTACATAATAAAATGGTAGGAAATGTTGCTGATAGAAAATCTGAACCATTTTGATGCTAAACAGCAATGTATATATATATTAATTCTAACTTCATTTCCCATTTTTATTATAGTGGTTTTTGGAACAGTTAGAACTGTGTCTTGAATTAATTTGATTAAAAGCAAAAACAATGCTTATGTTACTCCAATTTTTAAAAAATAATTTATAGAATGTCCTTAATTCTTTGTGTGTAACCTATAAAAATTTTGTTTTAGTAATTAATGTCAAAACAAATAAAGTTCTTTATTAAATAATGAAGGAAAAAAAGTTTTAGTTTGGACAATTTTTATAACTTTTAAATAGAAAGATGACTTGGATATTGAGTTACAACATAAACCTCAGTATGCTGCTGCTACATTTAAATTAAAAAATTGATGGTGATATAATTATTACAATTAAATTACTTTTATTCAGAGTGATTAATTATTGTATGAAAATGAGGCTTAAATCACCAGTCACTGTGACATAATGGCATCAAAATATCTAGGATATTACACAAAATTTTAAAAATATGATGGAAAGATCAGCTTTTTGAATCTGTGATTGTGCAAGTGAAGTGATATGATAATAAAAAAAACATCTAAAAAGTATTCAATTTTTGTTACAATGTTCACTTCATAGATGTAAAAAAGGGCAATATTGATTGCTTTCATTGAAAAGGTATAGCTAAAGATAGATTATGAAGGTCCAGGATGTGATGTAAGCAGCATATTTGTTGTTTACAATTTGACATATTGTAAAAAAAAAAAAAGCTTTTTGTCCCTTTCTTCTGGAATAGAATGGTCATATTTGTTTAGAAGGAATTGTTAATAAATATTTTTATTAAATAAAATAATTAACATCCTATTTTGTTATAGTTTAATATAAACATGACTAAATATGCTATAAGTTGTACAATCATCACAAAAAGTAAATTTCTTTTTTCTCAAATTAGAGTGATTCTACTTATTTATGAATGATTATTAATGATGATGATAAATATGCTGGTATTTTATTGTTAAAATAAAAGTATGTGAAAGCTTTGATATTTTGTGTTTTATATAAACTATTGAATGAATGTATTATATAATGGAAACTAGTATTGACATTTATACATCATAATATTCAATTTCATCTAAACTTGAACGTTTATGAATAATTATTTATTATGAGTGGCAGGTTTAATCATTTTAAATACATGGTATATTGTTATATTTTATATAAATGTATTGTGCCATTGGATTGTTAGTCAGATGATTTTAAAAAAAGAAAATCTGGCAATGCATTGACAATGTTCTACAAGCTTTCATTTGGGTTGGAGAAATTGTACTGCAGTCCTAGCATAAATAATTTAGGATATTCACATTAGAAAAATGACTAACTGATTCAGCTTCAAGCCGCCATATTGAACTTTTTAAAATACTGGCCTGACACACAATTTTCACAATAACTTGTTTTAATTATGTTAGAGCAAAAACAATTACATTGCTAGAAACTAGAAACATTAAGGAAAACAATAAACATAAAATAAATAGTGATAACTATATAAAAAATAAGGAAAAAAAGAAATTTTCACATCCGAAATACTTATTATTTTATTGTTTGTTCATAATATAAGTAACATTAACTAAAATTGAAAATACATCTTCAGTGATAATTTCTTTGCATTCCTCACAAAACTATCTTTCTAAACATGTATAACATCTCTTACCTGAGATAATCCACAGCTTCACAATCTCCAAAAGAAGTCGGATATGACTTCTTCATTTTTATCTTGTACCCCAAATGTTCTAAATGTCAAAGGCGTCTATAAAGAAAAAGATTCATCCTAATAAAAGATACAAAAGAAATCATCATAGCAATTGGCTTCTTGTCTGTCTAAAACTAGAAATTGTAGGCTACTGTCTATACCACTGATAAAATGAATTTCATCTCTTCATTTTATATTTTTTGTATACATCGGTGATGTTTATATTCTGTTTGTGTATTCAATGTTTGTATACATTTGATTATTAGTTTTATAACTTTATATTCTTTATGCACAGAAGTGATGCTATCTTATTATATTTATTGTACTACATAGATATAATTTATTTCCATATAGTGTATTTGTTAGCTATTGACTTGAAAATAATGTTATGAAACATATAGCAAAACCAAAACATGAATCACGTATATATAATTTATTTGCATACAGATCATTTGTTAGCTATAGACTTGAAAAACGTAAACAAGAATCGGAATTATAACAAATTACTTATAAATCATATATTATATATACATAAACATAATTAATGATTTTCACAATAAATTATACTTTTTGAAAAACATTATTTTTATAAGCGTAGAACGTTAAAAGTTACATTAGATATTAATTGTATACGAACGTAAATAACTAACACACACAAATTACAAACTAAAAATAATTAATAAAAATGATAATATATATTATAGTTTTATAAAAAAAATAGTTTTATAAAAAAATTAAAAAAAAAAAATTTTTTTAAATGTTACAAAATTACATTGACCAGCTTCTTTCCGCCATCTTTAAAATATAGCACCGGAGAAATGACATCTGCAGCCCTGTAAATTATTTTTGTCTTTTATCGCTCCGTAATAAGTACAAAAATTATTAAAAAAGACCAAAGAATTAAATGCTGTGGTTGATTAAAACTGCTGCCAAAAATTTAAATTTTAACCGATTTTTTTGAAATAAAGATTTTCAGAAAGCTACGTCAGCAATCTTTTGAAAGATTGTACTTTCATCTACGTCACCCATACCTTTTACATCAGTAAAGAAATAAAACATCATCTGAACACCGCCGGATGCGCGCTCGTAGCGCTCAAAAAGCTGAAAGGGTTTTAAACAGATTTCAAAATCAAATGCTTAAAAGCTTAGATACCAATTCAAACTGCAGTAAGATTCTAGTATGTTTTAAAATTATTTTTATCTGAAAAATCATTGGCTATTTGGGTAATGGGAGATTTATCTAGTTAGTAATTTTTATCAAAAATAAAAACTAGATTAAAATAGATATTTCATTTCGATATAGGAATTAATATAGTGAATTTTATAAGAATCTTACAATAGGTTTTTTTTTAAAAAAGGACTTCTCCCATTAATGGAATTTCTATTACTTTGCAAAATACTTATATTAGCACATAGTCATGCCTGTTTAATATAAAATGAAAATATTTTAATTGTCATATAGTAATAAAAGAAAATAAGCTACCACATTTTACAGATATATAAATAATGACTTTTCACATATATATGTGCACATACTGACATTTATATCACATTGTAATTTGTCAAATTAATAAACATTAGAAATATTAATTTTTCACAATTCCGTGAAAATATACATAAAATTCACGTGTATTTGTATATATATAAAATAGTATGAATCAGTTGTTAATTTTTTCATTATTTCTAATGGTAAAAAAATATTTTTTTAAAAAAAAAATTATCATGAGATTCAGTTTGAAAAGTTCTATTCTCTTTATTAATTATAAGTATTTTAAAAAAATACTCCAGCAAGTTCTTTTGATCCCTAATGTAGAAAAGTTTTTAGTGTACTTTTTTTTTTTTCAAAATAAAACCATTTATGAATCAATCTTTGTTTTACTTTAAATTAGAGATTTTAACAATTGTCATTTTTATTAAAGAAAAAATTTTCATTATTCTAGTTTTAGATAAAGTTATTTACTTTAATAAAATTTTGTAATTTAAAAACTACAACTGTCATTTTCAAGATATTAAAATAACTCACCAGCTATACTTTATATATATACGATGCAGTACATTTACCTGTGCTTCTCTGCATATAGATAAAACTACACATATAAACTAATTCTTTAGCAAGCTAATGGATTCTCTTGGTAAGCTAGTCACTTTTAAAACTAGATTTGCATATTGTCATCTTCAGAAAAGGTATAATCTGGTAACTTCTGGCATACAATCATCTCCCTTTAATCTAAAATTTGATAGACTTCAGCATATCATCTAGTATACAATATGGGCTATGGAGAACACAGAAAAGCAGGCTCTTTATATCCATGTGAATCCAAACTCCACAGTTGTGAACTAGCAGTGGTTGATTTGCACTGCCTTATATCTTTATAGTAACTACTACTGTAAAACATAAATTCCCTTCTAATCTTTTTTCCAACCTTTTGTCAGGGTAGGAAAAACAGTAATTGAAAGTAAGTTTTCTTTATCTTAATTGAAAAAAGTTAATGAGTGTTTTCAATTCACTTTAATTCTTCCAAAAATAACTTTGTACAATTTTTACCAAAATATGTTATACAAGCATTAATTAAAAAAATTTGCTAATCAAAACAGATAGAATTTCACAATTACCAGTACATTACTTGTTTTAATTTCAAAATCAGAATTAATAAAATATTAATTAGAATGCTTAATTTATATATATTTTTTAAATTCAAAATTATTTAAGGCTTAAATGTCTACAATTTTTTTTTGTCTGCATTTATTTCTACTTTTCCTTTCAAATTTATATATTATAATGAAATGGGTCCTGGCTTTGCATAACAGTAGACTTGATAGGCCATCAAAATAGATAAAGCATATCTAGGATTCATGAACTTCTAGACTTGTATCCATCTGATCTCACTTCTAGGAGATGATGAACATACATTAAATATATACTCATCTCTTTTCTCCACCCTTAACTTCTATTTATCCCAGAATTTGAGCTTAGGGAGAATATGCATAATATTGTACTTCAGGAAATATTAATACTATCTTTATTGTGTGAGCATATGATAAATGAATAAGGAAAAATGCAAATGACAGTCTTTAATTTGAAATCATGTTTAACAAATGTATTCACAATTATTACAATTTATGCAATGAGAGATTATAACAAAAGCAATTAGTTTGCTTAGATATCTATGAATATTCTTTGATTAGTGCAGTTAATACTTATTAATTCAATCCCTCTTCCCCTCAAAGACTAATCATTCAATATCAACACTAGAAAAATAATTAAAACTTGTTATTATTTATATATATATACTTGCTTGCTAATTTAGACTTTATTAAAATCGTAATTTATTGTCTCAAATATATTTATTGATTAATTGATATTATCAATGTGATGGTATAGAATCCACCCTTCTATTATGATTTGTTTCTATAATGATAGGAATGACCATTCATACTAGAAAATTTTAATAATATATAGTGAAAAACAAATAAATTATGAATTGATTAGTATCAACAAACAACAGTGTAACTGTACAAGTGTTGGTATTTAATGTGTAAGAGTATAAAAGCTTACCTCTAACCCTGGTGATGATTAAATTCATCTAGCAAGTTCACTCTTGATCCTATCATTTATTTCAATTTAAATAAGGCTAATAATGTTTTCCCTTTTTAAACATATCAAGAATTTATATTCCCCTCTATGGTAGAGGAAAAAATAAAACATATAGATACATAAAATAAGAACATGACATCAACCTAAGATAAATCAAGAGTTTATAAAGGAAAATGTCCTAAAAGGATTATGTCCTTATTGCTATAGTTTATGACCCAATTAGTGGGGTTCAAGTATTCTAGAATATACACTGAAGGTGATCAAAATTTCTCTTTTCTGTATAGCATGCATTGAGTTAAATTGGCAGCTTTACATCCAAGTAGTTAAGTTAGTGGTGCTTTCAGCATAGATGAATCGATGCTGCATAGAGTCAAATTCAGTTTTGGCAGTTTCAGCTCCATGGATGACGAATCTCTTTTGATGAGGTAATGTCACATTAGCAATGCATGCTTGTCTGTGTCTATATATGCAGTTGATCAGAGTCCTTGAGTTTGTTGAATAGCATTGGAAATCTCAGGTTAAAGTTGATTTATCTCTCCAGCTCAAGGTTGAACATATTCTACAAGTATCGAATAACTTTAAAGTTGTTTCCGGGATTTATAACTTTAAATTCCCTTAGTTTGCTGTCTTTAGATCCATTTGCTTTATTTCTGCTCTTATTCATCTACGAAATATTCTCATTTAGGTTCAATTTTTCAGTCACAAAGTATACATGTTGATTAGCTGATAAAAATTTTTGATCTGATTTTTGAGGTTGTTTGCATATATAATTTGCTGCTCATCAAAATGGGCTGTTCTTTTTAGTGTTTATTTGACTCTTGGTCAAGTTCATGAATTGAGTTGATTATTTACATTATATGTTACAATTTTTATAAATATGTGTTAGATCAATAATAATACTTTTATTTATTCCCTTCTTTCCTTTACATTTTTGTGATTTTCTTGTTTGCATCTACATTTGATCATCTTTTTCTTATATTGTAATATATGTATTGTAAGGCAAGTGAAATGTATGTTAAAAGTACACATATATAATCATACTACATATTTTCATTTTGAGAGAAAATAGAGGACAGTGATTAATTTATTAAAATGAAATAATATAAATAGCTTTCTTTAAAAAAACAACAACAATTGTATCAAAAATGAATGATTGGATTGCGTATACAAAGTTTTTTTTTTAAATAATAGAATAAAAGTTTAGGATAAGAGTGGGGGAAATAAATCTTAAGTAAAGATTGAAACTAGGTCTCCTTTTTTTATAAATTACAGAAAAAAAAAAATGTATATATATATAAAGAAACAATAACAAATAAATGTAAAAATCAAAACAAAAGTTAATTTGTAAAAAGAGAAACTTAAATGTAATTAATAAAAGATTATTGCATGATAAAAGAAAAAACAAATTAATTAAAACCACACAAACTATTTCATCAAATGATGATGAGATAATTAGATTAATCTGGAAATAAGATTAGATAGCTGAAAAATGCAAGAATTAATTTAACTTGATCTCAGTCATGATAAAACAAAACAATTGGAGGAATATAAAAGTGAGAAATTAACTAGGTGAAGCAGAACCAGTCAGATCGTTATTCAGTCTGTCAAATTATTATTATTAATGTTCTGCTGTATTTGCTATTAAAAAATAAAGAAGGGAAGACAGAAATGCTGTCCACGTTTCCAGTATGCATGTTCATCGACCGATCTTCACTGAAAAGTGACCTAGCAACATACTGTGCTAAGTAACATTAAGTGTTCGGCTGGGCTTTGATCCCATGTTTTCAGTACCATCAGATGTTTTTCAACCTGGAACCTATGCCAGACTTGTAATATGTGAGCTGTCGATAATCTTTCTCCCATTGTCAACCTGAAGAATGAAAGGAAACCAAAAACCATTGCTAGAAACCAAAAGGTCAACCAGTTGGTATCAACAAGTAAAATGGAAACAAATAGAAAACTGAACAAATGAAGGTTTCATGTGCTAGTATAAAACCTAGGTAAATATACTTTTTTTTCTTTCCATTATAAATGTTGACATATATATGCTAATTTATGAAGTTTAATAGACTATCATAACTATAGCCTAAAGTAATCTTTAATATTTCTTGTATAAACTTTATTACATTATGTTATACTTATAAATGTGTGTATAAAATAAATATTGTTTTGCTTTATTGTTACTTCATCAATTTTCTCTTTCTTGTAACTGTGTCACAGTAAATTAGTCTAAATAATTTTATGTTGTAATGGTCCAGGTTCCACCAAACAGGGGGAACATCTCACCATAATTGGACCTAGGGTCTTCAGATAGGGTTCTGTGAATGACACGATGAAATACTTAACCTATGATTCTATCTACCTCCAATGGGATAGCTCTAAGTTTACAACTTAAATTTAGATACAATTTGGGCTAGTTCATCCACACATCACCCATCTTTCGGATGCCATTACACCTCAGTATTCAAACTCGGGGAGAAATTTGCCTTCAGATCTCTTCAGGGGTGAATTTACACTAGATAGCAACTAGCACACCTCTATATAGGTTCCAATTAAAGATCCATCCAATCATATTACTGTATTATCATATAAAAATAAAATGTGTATGTGGGTATATAGATCTAGTTATAAGTTGATGACTGAATATGTAAAAGATTTGATAAACTAGAGACCAATGTAATTTAAATCAAATTAACATTTATCTTAAGGTCATTAGCTATTCCATATTTTAATACTATATACTAATTTTCTAGAGTGTATATTAATATATAGATCATAATAATAATATACTATCTGCACACAATTACACAACTTCAATAACTTTATTTACAAAAAATATATATTTAGATATATGTATAGACAGTCCACATCTTTCTTCATTCTACAAAATAATTTTTTAGTCTTTAGGTTCTCTAACAATATCTCGTATATTTAGGTGGTCACAGATCTTTCTTCATCAGGATCTACAATTATATCCACCTAATCAGATTGTCTTGATGATAAAATATCCTCCCTTAGTATTTTTGCAATCATGTGATTATTCATTTCATCATTTGACTGATAGTAGGCATTTAAACATGTTTTGAACTGCTGCAGAAATATTTGCAGTCTTCATTTTCAGTAAAGTCAAGTTTTGTAGTAGCTAATAAGTTGACTGTTAACTACGCTTGTTATATAAACCTGATAAGACTAAAGATGATTTACATGTCTCCTCATAAATAGTTCATTATCTAACTTGATTACTCTAATGACTTTAGATACTAATTTCATTATGACACCAGGAATTCATTTCCGCTTTAATATATCTCTGGCCAAAATTGTTCAGCAATTTAAAATTTTTCAAAGTCAACTTTGGAATTATCCTCATCTAAAGTGTTTTTACTAGTTACATTATCTGCTGGCAATAAGAGTGTGACATTTTCAAAGTTGATAAACTTGATTTGAAGTGTTGGTAAAACATAGCTTTGACCAATGCTTCTTTCTTATGTTTAGATTATATTCTCTAAAAGTGTCAACTTTAACTGTTGCACAGCTTCCCAGCCAAACCATATCCTTTAGCAGCCAAATATTTCTTAAAACCCATAGATGTAAATCCAGTTCTGCTGTTAGTTGCCAAAGTTTCTGAATAACCTTGACAAGCAAATATTTCTTGAAGGGCTCTAATTGTACGCACAGTGTACTGTTTGTGATAAGCTTGTATTCAGCCCATTTGAGTATTGAATTAAAAATAGATACATTCATTGGATCAGCATGATCTACTTTAACTTTTTGCCATAGATGTTTGGATTCTGCCCAAGATTCATATGTCTTTTTAGGAAAGTCTACTATCGATTGGTATTCATAGCAGATTTTTTATTGTCTGTGATTTTGTGATTCAAATTAGGTCACCAAACATAAGATCGTGCCAAAACTTTGATGCATATAATCCATGAAGAACCATTATATAGCAATTAAAGTACCTGCCTATGCCCCTCAGATGACATGAGCATGCGATCAGTCATCGGAATGCAACATTTGCAAGTAGATAAACTTTGACAAGCATTTCAGCTAGGTCTTGGAATGTAATTTGATCATTCCAGTCTAATCCAATTTTTTTAACTTCATACCCAGAGTCGTTATTGGTCTAATCAGCAACTTTAATGTGCTGTTTAAAATATCTTAATTCTCCATATCAGTAAAGTTTACTTTGATAAACTTCTGCTACATTTTGCAGCTATCTGGAAAACACGATAAAGTATCAGCGTGTTCTCCTTTTACCAGGCTTGTAAACTAGTTAGTAATTATAGGCAGCTAAAACAAATTAAGCCATCAGATTAGTTTCTGGCTTGCATGTTCAATAGTTTTCTTATTTAGACTGAAAATTTCTAGTAAGGGATGATTTTCATCTATACACATATTAATGGAATGCAAAGAAAAAAGTCATAGCATCTTTATCAAACTGACAATAATTTTTTTCAGCAGGAGACAAGATCCTTGGGGCATATGCAACCAGACATTCTCCAAATAGCAGTGAGATGATAATTCTAATTCTGAAGCATTGGCAATAATCACTTCCTGGTCATTGCAGTAATGTACATAGAGTTATAATATTAATATCAACTATATTCTTTATATAATGCTTTTTAACAATCTACAATCCACTATGACAGTTTCGTTTGCTCCAGTAATCATCTTCAAAACTTCTACTTATCTTTAAGTCCAGTATTCTTTGTCTTCTTTAGGATGTATTATAACCTTATCTTTCTTATTGCATTGTCAAATCCATATAGTATTAATATCATCTATATTCTTTATTATTTTATACAATGCTTTTTTTATAATCTACAATCCACTATGACAGTTTCAATTAGCAATCTTCTTCAGAACTTCTACTTATATCCAATCTCTAAGTCTAGTATTCTTTATGAAATATTATAACCTTATTGAAACTGTCAGTAGATTGTAAAAAAAAAAAGCATTGTATAAAGTAATAAATAGAGATATTAATATTATGTGGATTTGGCAATGCGATAAGAAAGATAAGGTTATAATACATGGAGTTAGTTAGACATTAATAAATCTTTTGCTTTCTGAAAAGCTAAATTACATTCCTCTGTCTATCTCCAATGTACTTTCCATAATAATTCATATAAAGATGTAACAATATGCAATTTCCCTTTAAGAAAACACTCAAAAAAATTATGTAATTTTTAAGAAAGCTTGTAAATCCTTTACATTCCTAGACCTTGCAGCATTTTTTATTGCTCTTTCTCCAGATTAGGGTAGTTTCCCTTTTATGTATTAACATGGCCCAGAAACTTTATCTCTGAAGTAGATGTATATACACTTCATGGTATTAAGCTTAGCATCCATTTTGAACAAACTTCCATATGTATTTCTAAATCATGCTTGACCTGGGCAGTCATAAATATCATCGATACAGGATAACTCGATACCTTGAAACAAACCCTTCATTTTGGGTTTGAAGATGTTCTGGGTGGACCACAATCCCATAAGATAATTTTTAAAATTTAAAACATTCTACATTTCTCTCTGTAATAGCTATTTGGTGAAAGGTGTACTCTTTAAATCCTAAGACACCATTTTTAATTAAAAAAAAAAATTACAAGAAATATAATTTTTGGATATATTTTCTATTTTATTACAATAAATATAAATATATATTGTTAGAAAGATCAAACATGAAAGAATGTAATAAAGCTGATAAAATAGTCATTACCTAAAAAAAAAAAAATTAAAGATATTTTTAACACTTTTAAGCATGATTATTTTTACATTGGTTCACAAATTCTAAATTTTGAAAGTTATATGTTAAAATTACAATTTCATAGACAGCTTCATCACATTTGTCATAAAATGCTAAAAGAAATGATATATATCTTACCTGAAGTAATTTTTCAGTGAAAAAATTACAAAAACAATGCGATTGGTAATTTCCATTTTTACTAGCTGACCCAGATTCTGCCCTTCCATATCAGGGTATGTTAGGAATGTTTGGTTGTCCTTCCATGCAGGGAATCTGTAGAAAAGTTTAGATTTTAGTGAGGGAAAAAATAACAGTAATAGTTTACAAGATATTATACAAAGAGAACTTTAGTAGATTGTAATGTATTATAATATTATATTATATTAGTGAAAAATGGGGTATGATCTAAAATGTGTATTCTTTTCAAATAAAGTGTATTCATAAATATCAAACAGTAAGAACAGCTTATGAGATATTATGCAAAAAGAACTTTAGTAAATTGTAATATATTTAAAAATATAATTATTATATTATTGAAGAAGAGGGACCACCTAAAATATGTATTCTTTTCAAGTAAATAAAGTGTACTCAAAAAATAAATATCAAACAAAAATTTTTCTAAGATAAAATGAATAAGAACTAAGTAAAATCAATAAATATCAAAATGAACAAATTTACTACGAGTACTGATTATATATGTGTGTGGGAGATGATGTATGAAAGTTGATGGCTGAAGGTATGTGATCGAGACTGGATGTGTATGTTTTTATATTATTGAAATTTATCGTCTAAAATTATATAGCATATTTATTGTTTTTTATATATATTTAATTATATATAAAAAAAAAAGTAATAAAAAAATAACTAATAAAAATAAGTAATAAAACTAATTGGATACTAAATAAAATCATAATATATCTTGCTTATTGCACTAATAATACGCATATGATCAAGTCTGGATGTGTATATTTTTATATCATTGAAACGTATTGTCTAAAATTATATAACATATTTATTGTTTTCTATATATATTTAATTATATAAAAAAAGTAATAAAAATAAGTAATAAAAGTAATTGAATACTCATTGAATCCTGGCTAGTTAGCATCCGTTTTAAATTTGAATTTCTTAAGGCATTAGATGTGATATCCACGGTTGTCCTTGCAGATAAAAAATTATTCCAATCCTTTTTTTTTGACATTGCAGCTTCCAAATGACATGAAAATGAGCTTTTAACAAAAGGGCTTACAAATACACATTGCCACTTTCATATCCATATCAAGCAGTAAGAGAATGCATTTTAGCTGAAAAAAAGATTTCCCATTAAAAAATCTAAAAAAAAAGTGAGAGAAAAAAATTAAAAATTGTATTTTAGAAAAAAAAAAAATCCAAATTTCATTGTAGAAAAAAATAGTTCACTTAAATTATAATAAAATGATGCATCGAATGGTCTGAGACCCATAAGTGTACAATTTACCGATTCCGTGCAAACTCAGTTGAAACTCTAAATTTTTGAACAGGGGCTCTCAGGTGCACTTCGGACTCAAATGATATTAAATCAGACATGAAATATGACTTTTTGAAGTAATACTAGAACTTTGCTGCGCACTTGGTACAGAATACTACTTTGTTGATGTATTTATTGTGTGATATGGTAAGCTCCATAAAGACAAATAATCTGTCCACTTCATTATCACTACTATTGGTTTAGCCATTAATCTTCTATCAGAGACAATGCATTTTTGAAAACCATGTCCTTAATCATCTCAACTTGTGGCTTTAAGGTGAATGGGATTTTACACAGTTTAAACACTATAGGCTGTGTATCCCTCAATAGTTTTCTATTTACCAGCCATGTATTTAATTCATTTAATTCTGAATCATATAAGCTGGGAAAGTATCTCTAACTTCAGTTTCCAATTGCATTTTCCTAATTATGTTGAGACATATCCATAGTGGATAAAGCCAGTTTCTACCCAGTAAGGCTTATATTCGTTTTCACTATGAATACAGGTATTAAATTTTACAGGTATTCATCCCCTTACCACATGACAACTTGTTATAGTTTATATCCATAGCCAGTATGTATTATCCACTTGTTTTTATCACTAATAATATTCCAATCTTTTAATAATAATGACAAACCCATGTTGCTGTCGACTTCTATCCTATTTTCTTTTCATAGATGCTCACATCTAACATAATGCGGTCATTGTCATTTATTTTCTTGACATTTTCTTTATTTCTTGCCCTATCTTCCCTAGATTTAAAATCCAGATTTGGTTTAGCTTTTGCACTTATCTTTATGATGACAGACATGGGATAAATATCCTTTTATAGTACATGTATAACACTTCTCCATGTTATATTTGCAAAATTTTTTAATACGGTCTTTCACACCGCAGCAATAAAAGGGCAAGTTATCCTTTGCAGTGTTCAAATTTGCACTGACATGCTTTATTTACAAGAACTAAGTTAGCTTGGACTTCTGATGCATTCTCTTGCATGATACACTTTTTGATTGCCATCTTATATGGCAAGTTCATCTCACATAAATTTTTCTAAAGTCATGATCTGACATTGGTCTAGCAACATGACTTCTAGCTCAGAGGCAAATTGACATTCTTTCATGAATATCCACAATATCAAATTGTAATCCTGATGATACTTGTGAAGTGACTGTTTCCTCTTTCAAAAAACATAGACATGCCATCCATGTACATACTATATGCTGAAAATAAACATACAAAATTTGATATGGAATAACCACGGGACTTTTATGACCATACAATTGTTTAGCTACTTGTGAAACATCTCTACCAGCAAAAAACAAGAGTATTTACAAGCATACATTAGATGTGTTTGACATACATTTTCTGTGTCACAGCGTTATTCACATCGAACTCACAATATTATGACATGACAAAGTTTTCATTAGTGTTTACGCTATTTCATTTGCTTACACAATCTATTCCATTCCTGCACAGGTTATACCAATTTTCAATTTGCTATTTCTGGCAATTATAGGAAGTTCTTTAATCCTGCCAACTGTACTGTTCAGTTATGTATCCAGTGACTTTTTGAATGAAATCTGTCAGGTAAACAACAATTGTTAAAATAAAGAATGAAACAACTTGAAACTCAACATATAAATTATTCATTTGTAATGTAATAAATAAAAATATACTTTACTCTTGAAAGTGATTAACAATAAATGATTGTGTGGAAATAGATTGTCTACATGTTCACAGCAACAATATATAATCTGTATTTCTATAAGTTTCCATTATCAGGACATTTTCACACACAAATATAACTTTTATTACAATGAATTAACATCTTCTTTAATTAGTCTTCACAACTAGCTGATTCATTTTATGTATAACTGCATCACACCTACACATACAACTTCTTTAAGCCTATATTGAGTTCTCTCACCTAAGCTTGCAGGTTAATTTCTACATCTGTTTAACTGTGCATAAATTTGAGTTAATTAGCATATCTTAACACTATATACTAATTTTCTAAAGTGCATATGAATATAGAGATCATAATAATAATATACTATCTGCATGCAATTACACAACTTTAGTAACTTTATTTACAAATATATATATAGACATGCACACACAGTCAAGAAGCTTTATAGTTTTGAAAATTTTGCAGTCATGATAGTAAATTGTCCATTGTAATATATTAACTTGCCAGATCTAACTGCTTCACCCATTTATATAGAAAGTAGGTTGAAGTAAAGAGGGTTCCCCTCTTTTCTTCCAATGCGTAAGCTTGTGGTTAAGACCTGTAGCGGTCCCTATCTTTGCATTTTCAACAGCACATGCTTTAGGTTTATTGCCTTAGTAAATATTACTTACGTAATCAATGTGCGTTAAATAAATTTATAATTATCATAAAAGATTTCTAACTATAAGATCTTTCCATTGACTCCTTGTAAATCAAAAGATTTCGTGAGTATTAATGTATAATAGTATAATAGGAATTGTGGACTTAATCAGTGAAGTATTGAATAGTTTCATGCTCTCAGATCTAACTACTTCAGCTTCACCTATTTATTTAGAAAGTAGGTCGAAGTAAAGAGGGGTTCTTCTCTTTTCTTCCAATGTGTAAGCTTGTGGTTAAGACCTGTAGAGGTCCAGACCTTCACATTTTCAACTGCACATACTTTAGGTTTATTGCCTTAGTAAATATTAAATCATTTATATAAATTGCAAGTGGCAGTGGCACCAGCACACTTTTCTGCGATTCATTCAATTCATTTATGTAAGAATGTGAGATGTTATTATTTCATTTAATAAAAAATGATGTTTGTAAATATGACATCTGTTCAAGAAATCGAATTAATGAAAAGCCTAATAGAAATTTTTTTAAAAAAGTTTATATATTCAATCAAAAGCTCTACTTATTTAAATTACAACAATTTGAGATTGTTTATTTACTCAGTGAGCAATATGATCAAGTATTAAATTTGTTTAGGTAGATGTAAAAGATAAAAAACATAATGAAAACTTGTGATCAATCAATTTATTTGATCTATAATATCATTAATTTCTAAATGAGAATCTTTTTTATAATTTTTAAATATGAAGAAAAAATATTCCAAGGTGCATTAAAATATTTCCATGTAACATTTTATTTAAAATGCAGGAAAATCATCAAAATCAAGACTAGATTTTGTATTAATTTTAATATTATATTTAGTTATATATCCCATTTTAATAATTAATAACTGCACAATCAATACTATTAGTCCTCATTTATGTCATTGAAAATGTTTTTATCAGGTGTTGAAATATAATTATAAAATTTATTAATATAAGACATTAAAGATTTAATTTGTTATATTTTTAGAGTTGCAGACCTCTTTTTTCCAAATTCTTTCAATAATAAAATTTCTATTCAAGATATATATTTATTAAAATCACTTCTCTCAGTTAGTTTAGATAGATGCCTATAATTAAAAAAAATGTTATAATAAATGTATGAACTAATCTTTTTAAATAGATTATGAAATCTCTCATTAAAATTATTATTTTTTTGCTTATCAAAAAGGAAATTTAAGTTTTTTTCCTATTCAAAATGACACATACTATGTATATAAGATTGTAAGAAGAACAATATAAGATTTTGAATTGTAAATAGTGGTTTACAATCATAAAATGCATTATACAAATCTATCTACAATAATTTATAATTGGCAGCAAATAGCTAAGTTCTTTGTTTTCCACATACAAGTAATAAAATTTTAATTAAAGGATAATAAATATCAGTTTTAACAGAAAGATATTCTAGTTTAAAACAGATAATATCACTAATATTAATTAAAATCAAATTAAGTATTCTAATAATTTTTTTTTTTTTTTGGAGAATTATATAATGATCAATGAAAATCTATATTTTAAGATTATAATGTGTTTGCTTAACAATTTAACAAAGGATGTAAGCTTTAAGTAGTAAGTTGCAAAATATATATTAATGCAAAACAAAATAAATAAAAGTAGTAAAAAAAAACAATAATGGTAACAATTTGATATAACTAACTTCCAAAAACATTCTGGTATATAAATATCATTTAAAAATAATAAAAGATTTTAAAAATATCTCAAATTCAAACAAAGTCAATAGAAAATAAACTGATTAGATATATAAACAAAAAAAACAACAACATAGTTTTATGCAGAAAAGGATATGAAAATATTAAAAACCTATTAAAAATATATATATATATATGTAAAATTCTATGGAAGATTTAATGATAAATTAAAACTTTAAAACAGTAAAGAAAAATACTGAATAGATAACTAGATTCAAAGATGCAAATGGTATGAAGGAAATAAAAAATAGATAGTGGGAAAATAAAATTACTTTGTAACATTATTTGAAATGAAAAAGACAATTAAATACATGAAAAGCTCTAATATAAGGCAGAATCATTAGATATTTTAAAAAAGCAGATTAACCAATAAAAAAAAATGTTAGAAAAATAATATATAAAATGTTTTTTAATGCTAAGAATTTGATAGCATCTAGAAAAATAATATATAAAATGTTTTAATGCTAAGAATTTGATAGATGACTAGAAAAATAAAAAAAATATGAAAAAAAGTTGAAAAAGAATAATTAGACATACTATTTATATATAAGACATTTAATGAGATCACGACAAATTATCTCTAAAAAAACTTTGAACTTAAGCCAACCAAAAGAACAAACTACATTTAAAAATAGTTACAGCATTAATCACATCTGAATCATGAACAATAATCTTCATTGAAAGTTTCATCAGAAAGTGGTGATGTATCCTAACTTTAGATTATAGTACTAACATTATCTTAAGTGATAACAAAGCACATTTTTTATTTTTATATTAAATTTTAACTTCACATCCTTCTGATCTAGTTTTCATGCAAAGATTTTGAAGTACAATTTAAAATGCTTTTTTCCTTGTTTATAAAGTGTTTTTGATTATTTGTACAAAGTGGATGATTATTATAAAGAAGAAATATACATGAAAACTTTCACTTTATTCATTTGTTTTATTTTTAAAAATAGAAGGTAATAAACTTGACCGTAACATAAAGAAAAAAAAAAAACAGTGACTATTACATCATTATCTGTCAACATTGATTTGGTGTTAAAATCTTTAAAAAATATTATAATTTTTGTAAGTTAGCAGAATTTGATAGAGTTATCATAAATATCTTTGCTCAGTCACACTAAAAAATAAATAAATAAACAAAATAGAAAATGAATTGTTAATTTTTAGTATGGTTGTTTACCTAAATATCTGTGATTTGGTTTATGATACATTGTCATATTTACAGGTCAGTTTTTAAATAATAGAAACACTAAAATTAAATTTTTTAGAATATTATTCACTTTTAAAATTAAGGAAAATCAAGTCTAATTTATTGAATTTTAGTATAAAATAAAGATTTTATAAAAAACAGAAAGGTTAACCATTTCCAAAAACATGGAATAATAGAAAGAAAGCAAAAAGGTTAAAAAACCCCACTAAGAACAAGTTACCATTTTGTGCTGATACATTATGAAAAAGCATTCCAATTGTAATTAAAGCTTTGAAAGATAATATATTATTTAAGATATAGCAGGGTAAATGTTTTCTTACAATTTTTAAGATTTTGCAAATGATATACAAGGATTGATATAATAATGGCTTATAGAATAAAGAACATTTTTTATAATAAATATTTGTATAACCAATGCAAATCTTTACAACAAACATTAGAATAACAGAGCATTCTTGTAACATAAAGCTTAGTTATCAATTCACTTATTTTTTCTTTTATCTTTAGTGGTGAAAGTATATTTTTAAAAATGCATTCTCATAGATGTTTCCACTGTAATAATTTTTGCCATGAGCTAATAAATATAGAATTTGAAAATCAATTGATGTTGACTTTAAAATAATTTTTTTTGAAGTGAACTTACGATAAAAATAGTGGAAATTTAAATGCTAGCACATGGAATTGCTAAATATTTAGCAGTGAAAATATTTGTATATATATATTTAATATTCTCCTAGGTTCATAAAGTGTAATAATTTTAGCCAGGAGCCACAAAAGCAGGATTTGAAAATCAATTAATGTTAATGTCAAATCAAAATGGAATAAAAAATGGCAATGTGTTAAACATATTGGCAGAAGTAACAAAAACTGCGTTATTGGCAATTACAATTAACCATGGGCAAATGATTTTTCAGATTATTTCAGTTTTGACTAAAGTATTAGATATCTTTGTTATGTTTTGTAAGGTTACATTTTAAAATTTTTCTTCACAATTTTTTTTAAAATTCTTTACATATGTATACAAATATTAATTTTAATTATGAACCAGGAAAAAAAAAATCAAAATATTGATCCATACTAAGTGAAAAAGAAAAGATTATTTCTAAAATACAAAGTTACTAAAATGATTGGCAATTTTAATTCTGAATGTGACATTGCAAAATCAAGAATCAAGGAAATTTTAATAATTAAACAAGGGAATCCTAGATTGAGCTGTTTATAACACAAAAGTAGGCAACCTGTTTCAGTGATAGGCCAATTTAAACATGATATACTTGGCAATTATAATTTCTAGAGGTATGAAATAAAAGAATCTAAGAATGAACAAAAATTGATTATTGCCGATAATGCATCCACATTTATCACAACTTCAATATATAAGCACTTGCACAGCAATTATACATTACTATTATGCAATTACAACAGTCAACATTTTATGGATGGTTTTGATAGCTCCAGCCTGGAAATATAAAATGGTCCTATTAGTGCATCACCAAAGATAAAGAAATAATTGAAAATCATCATAACTGGAATAATGTCATAGTTAATAGAAATTTTAACAATTAGAAGTGATGCATATTTTTTTATGACATTTTTTAAAAATAAAAACAACACATTCCTCCAAAGACTATTCTGTTGTAATATTTTGAAAATGTTTGTGGGACGGGTTACAAAGTTTCAAAATCTAGTATTAGCCTAATCCTGCTATAAAATCTCAGAATGGAAGCTTTTTTTTTTTATTGCTGTAGATTAATCAAAAGCAAATAGCAGAGATAATAGTATCAATGAGGTGATCATTTGTAAAAAGGTAAATGTATTGTTTTGAGAAATTTTTTGTACTGAGTGCGATTCATATAAAGGAATTTAGTGCCACAAAAATATGGTTCAATTGGATTCAGGAAATGAACTGGGCTGCATAAAATTGTACGATATGATGAGATTGTGAGCACAGATTGAACTGATGCTGAGTATTAACTTGAGAAATTTATGATAAAAATAATATTCATACAAGAAAATGGAAGTTCTGAAATCAAAAGTTGTCAATTTTTATTAAATATGTAAATTTATGTTTTCATTTTATGGTTTCAAAATTGAAGTTTAACTAAACTGTACTTGTACAGTATGTTTTCCTGCTTAAAAGATGTACTTCTTTTTACAAAGAATGCTTCAGAAATGCAAGCATATTTATAGGAGCTATTTTGATAAATGAAGAACTGAAAATAAATATTAAAAAGATGAATTTTCAAAAAGAAAAACTAAAGGTTGAAGCCCTATGATATATCAA
Organism: Epiperipatus broadwayi; assembly: GCA_028023455.1. NCBI lineage: Eukaryota > Metazoa > Onychophora > Udeonychophora > Euonychophora > Peripatidae > Epiperipatus > Epiperipatus broadwayi. The sequence goes on along the minus strand of JAQFVV010012659.1, from coordinate 653,170 downwards.
TAGTCTAGATGAAAATGTAATAAAAAAAATTAATCACAGAATTAAACTTTGTATACTGTTGGTAAAAATAAATATTACTTAGAATACTCTTAAATGTGATCCTCCAGTAAGAACAATTCGGAAACTGCAAAGCTAACAATAAAAATTGAAAACAAAATGTATGAAAATAAATAGGATCACTCAAATCATTCACTTAATTAGAAAGATGAAATAGAGCTGAAATGGACTACATTGCTAGGAGATAACACAATAATTGAAGTTTTAAACTGGACTCAAATTTTAAGACCTGGGAAAAGATCAATAAAAAAAAAGTTTGTTTGAAAAATACAAAGCTATATCCCAAAAGTTCCAAAATAAACTCAATCCATTCTATTATGAAATAATAAATTAAATTGATAATGATAGTTATCATATAATCAAGTGCTTTTATTGCTTTCTTATAGTGTCACCCAAGATTCTATGAAATAATAAAAGTGGCTCACTAGATTACTTTATGTAGAAATAGTCACAACTATTTCAACACATTTTTTAAAAATGGTAACACTGTATTATATCAGGAGAAAGTATTTTGAAATTAACAAGTCTACTTAAAATCTCTTTTGTGTTTGGCAACATTTTTTCCTGGCAACAATTACTTTATCTAGTTCCTATTTGGAAATTATTTGTTGGATACTGATTTCATTATTATTAACACAAAATTATTCATTAGAAGTTTGTAGAATACATCCAGTTCTTTTATAGAGAAGATTAGTTTCCATTTTTCATTACATTGCAGCTCATTTTCACAAATGAGGTATTCAAATAAAAACGGTCATTAATCATATTCACTTTAATTATCAAACTTCCGAACTAATGTGCTATTTTTTTGGCTGCATAAAAGTTTGTTGCTAATTGAAAGGGGACCCTTTGATTCTTTTAATTAAGAGGCCTTAAAAAAACTAATGTCCACTCAATATGTTCTTGTCATAGCAATTATTACCATGTTAAGTAATAACCATCAATACACCAGCTAATGTTATGAGTTTACTGTACGTTTTTTATTTTTGTCTGATAGTTTTTATCTGAAATATCATTTGATTTGTCTTACAGACAAGATTGCATGGTGATGTTTTTATATATATATTTACGAGAAAAATGTAAATTATGGCACTTATTCCTATGAAATTTAAAGTCGCACACTAAAGTAATAATTGGCAACTGAAGAACAGGTTGCTAAAAATACTCTGATTGCAGATTCAGTCTGCCATTCTATGATGACCTTTTAAAGATGTACAACTTCAGACCACTTTCAATGCAAAAAAGATTACACAAATTAGAACTATCTAAAAATAAATGGGGCATTGTTAGATTTTGTGAAGTTAAAAGAAAAATTGAAAAGATAACTGACTTTAAGTGCCATTGCTTACTACAAAGGCACAAATATTGCATAAATGGAGTGTGATTCATATAAATAAAAAATGGAAGGATAATATTGTGGAGATTTATGGTAGTAGACACTGGCAAGATTAGATGTTTAATGGAAAATGTCAACACAGATAATTCAGATTTATGCCCAACAAATTGTCAATGTGATAAAAATGCTTTTGATTAAACCAAACATTTTAAAATTAACATAGATTTTAATATTACAATTGGCAAATTATTAAAAGATTAAAATATGAAAGTAAATTTGAACAGGCAAAACTCTCCATACAGTAGTGCCACCCTGTGTCAACCAGAGTAATCAATGGATGCCAGAAGACTTGTGCATAAAATCCCCATCTAGTGCCTACTCATCCAATATCCCCAGACTAGTTTCTGACTTGGGGCCTTTGTCAGTGAGGAGCCTTGGATCTGAGAGCACTGCACCTAGATCTTAAGATCTAATTCAACCCTCCAGCAGCCACCCTTTTACCTCTACTTAACTACAAAACTATGAGAATGAAATTGAAAACACAATAATATTTTCAATCTAAGCTATTTAGTCATATGGATCTGAACTCAATTCAGCACCCATATATTTTAGTGTCTTTGGCTCTTTAACAACCAGTGACCATTATCCTATTAGGCAGGAGATGGTGATCATGTGATATCAAGTAAATTTGGTTATGATGATGGAAGTGAGAGAATATAGATTTGTGGATTTCAGAGAAAAACAATATATTATGAATTCTTTGATTAAAATACTTAGGACAGTAGAAATGAATTATATTTTGACTATATATATTTCGAGATTGTCATTTATAGATAAATAAGATGTAAGATAAGTACAAAATTGAGGCTGAAAACAATTAAAAAAGACAATATTAATAATTGATATTCCTAACCTTCAGAAATGCCCTAATAAATTTAAATTAGATTTTGCAAATCATTTTAAAATTTTAATAAATTTTGAAAATAGTACTTATCAATAAATTTTCTATTGAGATAAAACAATGCATGAAAAAAAAGGAATGTGAAATTTTTTTAAAATAACTCGTTAAGAATTGAATATATAAAATGGTACAAAAAAAGTTAACAATGCTATAAAAAGATATAATTGTTTGGCAAAGACATCTACAGAAGAGGAAAAAAAAAGTCCCCAAATTGTAAAACAATATCTTAATATTAGAAGGAAAGTTGTTTCAGCAATAAGAAAAGATTGAACTATTAATATTATGAAAAAAAGATGAAAATCATGAATGAAATAATTCATAAAGAATTATATAGTAATAAAACAAGAAAATAAATATCTGGTACAATTACTGTACTTTTGCCAGATAGTTTAAATGAAAAGATGAGACAGGTATTTAAATTTATGAAAAACTCCAGAAACTGATTGAATTATTATTTTAAATAAAGCATGTGAAGAAATAGAAAAATTATCTAAATGATAAAAATGTAATAGATAATTGATATAATATAGTCAGTAATATTGATATTTAAGGAATTTATCTGCAGTAAACTTTAGATTATAACCGAGAACTGGATTTAAAAATAGTTTTAGCATAGTGAACCACATCCAAATACTGAGAAAAGTTATACAAAGAACCAATGGGAATTGACATTACGCTTTGAATCATCAAGATATAAACCCAGGACAGTCATATTCTGAAGAAAAATATTAAAATACTATAGTAGTGATTATATTATATGGTGGTATAAAGATTAAATATTGATAAGGATGTATGACAGGATAATTCAATATCTCCAAAACTTTTTACAGCAGTTTTACAAGATGTATTTTGTGGATTAAAATGAGAAGCTAAGGCAATAAATACGCATGAAGATTACTTAAATCATCTAGATTTTACAAAGAATGTGGGTATTTTTGAAAATAATACTTAATAGTTTTAGGAAATATTTAAAATTATTAGATTAAATAAGAGAGTAGGACTAAAGATAAATGCTAAAAACTCTTAAAATAATGTTTCATGAATTTTCTCAAAAAACAAAAACAAACATGAATTAGAAGTTAACAACTAGATATTCTTGGTTAGATTAATACTGATGGAAACATAATAGATAAAACTTGGATGGAGTACTGTGGTTATAAATAAACTTGTGCTGAAAGAAACATGACTATGTTTAAAAACCAAAGATTTTTAAGGAGTTTTACCATTTTACAGAAAAGCAGTACAGAGGTTTTAGACTATTCAACCAAATATAGAGATAGGAGTAACAAGAAGAGATTGAGAATGATGTGCACTAGTTGAAGAACAAACAGATGTCATTAATCCTTGAAAGAATTAAGTGACTGAAATATTTGGGCTGGACATAGAAGATAATAAATGGGCAAGTTTTAAATTGAATCTCAAGGGACTGTACAAGAGCTACATAGAAAACATATGCAATAAACAAGTTTGCTTATAAGATGTGGAGAAAATAGACTGGTTTAAACAAAAAAAGACATTCACCTTGTAGTGATCGATAATGGTTAAAAATCATAAGATGCTATTTTTCTGTTATAAATAATAAAATGATTTTTAAAAATGTATTACAATCTAATAAAATAGTTTCATAATCTCCCTTGTTTTTTTGAAACTTTTACAGAAACTTAACTAAGCCTAAATATTTATTACATTTTGATGGAAAGTTTCAGTAAATAATACCTAAACTAATGCAATAATCATAGAATAAAATGTACTTTCTTTTTTGTCATCTGCTTTTGAATAAAATATATTACTTTCAAACATGATGACTTTTTTCAGAACATGATCTCTCAGCAAGTCAGTCAATATTTAACTATCAATGTGGCAACAGGTTGTTAGTAATTCCAGAGAGATTATAGTGCAGCATCTATTTATCTAGTGTTCAACCACTCATCCTAATCAACTATATGATCAAAGCAAGGAGATGGTAAAATTAAAATTGCAGACAAATTACAAACTTATATATGAATATTTTGGGATCAACTAAATGCTATTTATATTGTGAAACAGCTATAGGTAGAATATAAAATTTTAACTAAAAATAATGTGAGATGTTAAACAATTTTAACATATTTGATTGTTTCACTTATTACAAACCACGAGTTCACTTCTGTTTTATAAACATTTACTGGAATCAATTTTTATTTCCTCAATTTCAAAACAGCCATGAGAATAAATATGAATGTGTAATAACATTATTGTATACATATTTATGTAAACTTTCAATCCACTGTTTCTCAAGGAATCAGAGAAAATTCAATGCAGGCAAAACTCTCTATACATATTACCACTCAGTGCAACCCAGAGTAATCAATGGATGCCAGAAGGCTTGTGCATAAAATCCATATCTAGTGCCTACTCATCCAATATCCCCAGACTAGTTTCTGGCTTGTGGCCTTCGTCAGTGAGGAGCCTCGGATCTGAGAGCACTGCACCTAGATATTAGGATCTAATTCAACCCTCCAGTAGCCACCTTTTATCTCTACTTAACTACAAAATTATGAGACTTAAATTAAAAACACTATAATATTTTTAATCCAAGCTCATCAGCTTATATAGTTATATAGGTCTGAACTTAGTTCAGTACCTATACATTTTGGTATCTTTGATTCTTTAATAACCATAGACACCACTATCCTATAAGGCAGGAAATCCTGCCTAATATGATAGTGGTGGATATGGTTATTAAAGAACTAAAGATACCAAAATGTATAGTACTAAACTGAGTTCAGAGCTATATGACTATATAAGCTGATGAGCTTGGATTGAAAATATTACAGTGTTTTCAATTTAAGTCTCATAGTCTTGTAGTTAAGTTGAGATAAAAGGTGGCTGCTGGAAGGTTGCATTAGATCCTAAGATTTAGGTACAGTGCTCTCAAATCCAAGGCTCCTCATTGACGAAGATCACAAGCCAGAAACTAGTCTGGGGATATTGGATGAGTAGGCATTAGATGGGAATTTTATGCACAAGCCTTCTGGCATCCATTGATTACTCTGGCTTGCATTGAGTGGCAATACGTATAGAGAATTTTGCCTGTTTTGATAATAATTAAGAGCAAGCATAAAAATAGTGATCACGTGATGTTTATTGGCAGAAAAATTCAATGACTAATTCAGTTTTTATAATTCAAAATATTTCATACCTATTATTTGCAAAACATTTATTTATGTACACATAATTTTAATATTACAATTTTCTAATGAATTTGTTTTCATTTCATTAAGTCTTTTAAATTTTTGTTTCTGTTAAAAATATGAACTTCATTAGTAGCAGATTTAGTATGGAAGGATCTAGGATAATTTCAAGAGTTACTATTCAGTTCATTAAATTTTGGAATTTGAAAATAAACTTATTAGAAACAAAATCATAAAAATTAGCTGTCAGATGCTGTGTTCAGGCTACTGATAGCCTACATAGGTCACATACAGTGGAATAACTTTCAGATATCAAGGCAACTGTGAATAATAAATAAAGGGTGCCCAATCAAAAATATCTACTTTTGCCTTATAAAATAGAGCGCTGATTCATCAGAGATTAGTTACTGATTCTAATAATGACTTTTGTCTCCCTCTTGTCCTTTTGCAACCATTTGAGTTAGTATAGGGACTGGTTCCCACGAATCTCTTGTACAATCAATCATCACCTTATACCAACTGTGACAATGAGATTGTATATTCACGATACTAAATTTACATTCTTTAATTACTAGCACAGCATTTCTAACTCCAATTCCCTATTTTATCAGCTCAAGCCCTCGAGAATTAAGAAAGCAATACAAAGACATTTAGTAGGCTAACAATCTTTAATTGTAATCTTTAGTTGAAACAGTACAATCAGAGATGAATTGATATGAAATTGGATTTGACAGTTCAGATAGCAAATATTATGTATTTGAAATCTCTCTAACGTGGAAATGAAAGAGGCCTAGAAAATATGGTTTAAAAATGATTTATCTCATATAGTCTGATGGCTTGCAAATGATTCATTAAAGTGATAAATAATAAAAATATCAGCGAGTATTGTTTGTACTGAGAGAAACGATGCAAAACATAAAACTAAAGAGGCTTGCTATATAGCAAGTGATCCCACTGCAAGCCTGCTTCTTCATATCGAGAAAATGGATGTTATAATTTATGCACTCAATTTACATGAATTTACTTATTACATTCAGTATAGATATTTTCTTATTACACACCTAGCTATGAATATGAGAGTACATATGTCCCAAAAGCGTTTAGCTTAGTACTCGGTTAAATTAAAAGCTTCGTTTGTGCACAATGCATTTATAGAAAAATATCAGTAGTAAATCTTTTTTCTTTCACCATAGTTAGGCCATCTAGTGTAAACTTTAGTAATCAATTTATGATAGATGGTAGTGCTTAATTTCCTACAGTAGGGTAGAATGCAAAATCATGTTTTAATAAGATGGCACAGAAGAGAGATTTTCCGGTTAGTTGAGGTAATACAAGGATAAGTTTATTATTTAAAGGGAAGGGTAAGGATCATAGAAAGCTAAATAATTATAGACCGATAGCAGTAACATCAGTGCTATATAAAGTTTTCTCATATATGGTGGCTGGCTTGTAAAATGGAAGAAAATTGGAAGAAATGCAAGATTTTAAATCAGATAAGCGTATAGGAGATAGTTTAATTGTAGTTACACAACTTATGAATACGAGTAGGAATACAGGTAGACAATTATATATGGTTTTTATAGATATAGCGAAGGCGTATGATAGAGTAAATAGAAATAGATTATGGGTAAGTTTAGTAAATTTGGTAATGGATAGAGCTTTAGTGGATATTATTAAGAAATTATATGAAAATAATTACTATACCTATCAATTAGGGAATATAGAATCAGTTAACGTTAAAAATGGGATGGAACTAAAGCAAGGATGTCCTCCGTCACCTATTGTGTTGTATTTGAGAGAGGGGGGAGATAGGAAGAAGGGAAGGGGGGGTTTAGGGGGGGGGGGGGGGGGGGGGGGGGGGGGGGGGGGAATTTAATAGAACAAATAAAAGGTTATAATTTTTTTTTTGGAAAGGCTGATCAATTAGTGAAAGGAGAATACAAATTGTGGACTTGTTATAGTGTCTAATTTAAGATACTATTCTTCAAATTCCTTACTGTATCGATGAAAGTCAAGAGGTGTTAAAACTTGCACTGCACAATGCTGTATTTTCTTGTTTTATTAGTGCATTTGCTATTATATACAGAGACAGTTGTTGTTTCTTCCTGGAAAGCATTGTTACAACAATACCATTAAAAGATTGGATTTTTGTTCTTGGAGACTTTAATGCACATGATGGTAAAAATAGTAGACATAGACCAAAAGTAGATATTGATGCTATAAATTCAAATAGTCTATTGTTACCGAATTTTTGCACAATAACTCTATTCCTCAGAAAAATTACTATAAAGGACTTGGTTAAAACTATACTCAAAACAATGACATTTAATATATTATAGTTAGGAGACAGAATATAAGAGAATTTCATATTATGTGAGCATTTGCAAACCCAGACTGCATAATATAGTTAGTATGCTCCAAAATTAAACTGATGGCTACATTAAAGAATACATCTTATCATGCAATAAAAATATCTACTTTATATGCTACAATTCGACACCTAATAAATACTAATTTGAACATTCAGGATTGCTATATTACTGGGACATGGAAAATAAATATATTCTTAGGTTCACTAAAAAAAGAATCATGACTGGTTTTCTGACAATGATTTTATTATTAATGATTTGGTTAAAAGAAAACATATCATTTTCTGTTTGGTAGAAAAATAAATTAAATGTAGAACTACATAATAAATATAAAAGATCTGAAGGCAAGAAGTTCAATGACTGAAAAGACTATTTAAAAATGATTGGTGAATTAAAATTATAAAGAAGATTCAGACACTCACTGATTGTCATCTTTCTAGATCTTAACAACAATATACAGTTCTGAGAAATGGTATCACAATAATATTAAATTCAGCAAAGGTCAAAACATTTTGAGCAAGTGGAAGCAGTATTTTGATCATCTTTTGAATTGAAATGAGAGTTTTTAATGATATAACCACTTTATTAGATTTGAATAAAGACAGGGCTGGCCTGAGCTTGTTTGCTTCTCCAAGCAAACTTTTTGTTGCTACCTCATATTTTGGTACTCATGTCAGATTATTAAAATTTGAAATTTTTTTATCTAAATTTATCTGAAACAAATGATGTTTTGGAGATGAAAATAAAATAAAGTGGATTCCAAAATTTTTTATTTAGAAAAAAAAAATACAGTATATATTATTTAAAAATAAAGAATATGTTAAAAAAATAAAAAAGTAAAAGAAAGATTTTAAAAACGTTTCCTTGCTTTCTTTGATTCAAAATCTAAGTGGTGCAAAATTGAGAGATTTAACTATTTGTCTCTCTATTGAAATTGTAGTTAGTCCTGATAACCGACTTTGAGAAATTGTGTTTTTCAAATATTTATTTATTATTTTCAATTTAAAGAAAGTTCTCTCTCCTGTTGCTATTGACACAGATATAGCTATTTTGATATTTAATTAGTGCTGAAGATGCTCAAATGTATATATGTATAATACAATTTGACAAATTAAAAACATGTCTACACTACTGAAGTTTAAGGCTACACTATCGTATACAGTAGTGTTAGTCCTATAGCAATGTGGAAAATCCATATTTCCAAACATCAAACTATTCCGACACGAGTGATGTTACCTTATACTGTGGTTGCAGTTCGATATAAAAATGAAACTTCATCAATATTAATATCATTGTTTATTTCCTAAAATAAGTTAGAATGTAATCTAATAATAATTATCTGGCGAATTTATGAGTTGATCTATTATGACTCATAACAATATACTGATAATTTATATTTTTGACAGACAAAAAAAATACATTGCACATCATTTAATTAATTAAACATGATTGTTTTGAAAAGATAACTATTATAGCTTAAAAATAAACTGTTTAAATATTGACAGTTATATTAGTAGAAAAAAATAAAATCAGAAGTAAACAGTGATGGAAATTCCTATTCACAATCGAAATGCCACCTTCAAAATTTTGCGGGTCCCAAGCAGTTCTTTGCTTTGCTGTGGCTTCGAGCTGGTCCTGGATAAAGAAATCAATCAGCATAGTGAAGTGAAAATAGTTCTTTGTAATCTTAAATATAGAAAGGCTGCAAGTCTTGAGGAAATACCTGAAGTTTTAAAATACGGTAATATATTAGTTTTAAAAATAATGGAATTTTTTAGAAATATATGGATTCATGAAATTGTATTGCCTGATCTTAAGAAAGGCAAAACTCTCCATATAGTAGTGTCACTCAGCACAAGTCAGAATCAATGGATGCAAGAAGGTTTGTGCACAAAATTCCTATCTAGTGCTGACTCATCCAATATCCCCAGACTAGTTTCTAGCTTATGACTTTCATCAGTGAGGAGCCTTGGATCTGAGAGCACTGCATCTAGATCTTAGGATCTAATGCAATCCTCCAGCAGTCACTTTTTTTATCTCTACTTAGCTACAAAATTATGAGTCTAAAATTGAAATATTTTCAATCCAAGCTCATTAGCTTATGTAGTCATATAGGTCTAAACCCAGTTCAGTACCCATACATTTTGGTGTCTTTGGTTCTTTAATAATTATAGCTATCAGTTTTCTATTAGGCAGGATTGTATTAAGCCACTAAACATCACACGTTTCACCCTTCTTATGCTTGCTCAAGATGTTAAAACAGGCAAAACTCTCTAAATAGTAGTGCATTCAGTGCAAGCCAGAGTAATTAATGGATGCAAGAAGGTTTGTGCATAAAACCCCTATCTAGTGCTTACTGTATGGAGAGTTTTGCCTGTTTTAACAGCTTGAGCAAGCATAAAAAATAGTAATCATGTGATGTTTAATGGCTTAATACCAATCTTGTCTAATAGGATAGTAGTGCCTATGGTCATTAAAGAACCAGACACCAAAATGTATGGGTACTGAACTGAGTTCAGACCTATATGACTATATAAGCTAATGAGCTTGGATTGAAAATATTATGGTTTCAATTTTAGACTCATAGTTTTGTAGTTAAGTAGAGATAAAAGGTGGCGCTGCTGGAGAGTTGCATTAGATCATAAAGCCGCAAGCTAGAAATTAGTCTGGGGATATTGGATGAATAGGCATTAGATAGGGATTTTATGCACAAACCTTCTTGCATCCATCGATTACTCTAGCTTGCACTGAATGGCGCTACTACTATTGTTTTTAATAAGTTAAAAGGTAGGATATTTCATCAAAGAGAAAGAATTATTGAAATTAAATTAGTTAAATATAGCTGTAATATTACCTAATTTATTATATAAAAACAAGATTTAGATACTATTGATGGAACATAAAGGCACTGCAAAAGTTTCATTTATGGATGATCTGTAAAATTTAAAAACAAAATGGCAAGATATATTTTTCAACTTGCTGCTGTAGATATTGAGTCCACTATTGTAAATTCATGCTTATGTTGGACTGAACATGTAAAACAAATGAAGAGTAATAAGACTTCCTATGAGAGAATGTTTTATTATTAACTTGATTATGGTTTTTGTGGAAGAAATAGATTGTATTTACACTATAAAAATTATCTCAAAGATATTCTAAAGAAGTGCAATATTGAATTGTTTTCATTGACAAGACATAGCAAGGAATAGAATATATTAGAAAGCTACAATGAGTTATGATCTTGGAAGTATTTCAATAAAAAATTTTCTGCAAAATAAATATTAAAAAAAAAAACAGTATTGCAAAATATATTGGTGATTCACAGATTAATTTGTATATTCATTATAAAACTCATCTCTAAAGTAGTTTTTTTCTTTTGTAGATGGACTGGTCATATTTGTTTACACGTGGCTGTTGACGATGATGATATATTACTCACTAAACAAATTTAATTGATATATGGCCAACATCTAATAAACGTCAATTGTGATTTACAAGTAAATTTATTGGATGGTTAATTAAAAATTTATTTGATAACTAACTATTAATAAGGGTATCATTTTAACATTACCATACTAGGTTTAGTAATAATATTTCCAAATGAAATAATATTGTGTTGAAATTGTGATTTGCCAATGATAGATAGATTGCTAAAAATAAATAAATATTAATTTCAAGAGCAAAGAAAGCTGATGATGGTTACAGAAAAATCAAAATGCATAAATGGGTCAAAATGCAGCAAATAAAAATAAATTTCAGTGAATGTTTAATAATATTGAATCAATACAAAAGATATAACATACAAAATATTATTTCTTATAAATGTCCTAGAAATTCATCAATTGTTTATTTATAACATAGAATGTTTTAAATAAGCAATGCCTTGAATGAAAATATGCACGTTCAATTTCAATTCCTTATGTACCATTACCCTAAATAATCTTCATTAAATTATAAGTCTTTCATATTTAGATAAATCTTACATGGCAGAAAATACTATAATAATTCAAAATATCTTTTTTTCTTATCCTTTCGGTTTTTTTTTTTTTTTTGCAATTTAATCAAATTTCATAATTTGAAGTGTTTAATGAGTATTTATTAATTATAGAAAAAACACAACATATATTTTATATAAAAATGAAATATATTTGTTCATGAATACTTAAAAACAATCTTCAAAGATTTTTTTTTAAAAAAAAAAACACACACAGCTATTTCCTCGATTAATTCATAGTTGTTGATATACAGGTTCACCATCAGTATTATTTTCTAAAAATTCTATATCTATAGTGTTTTCTGCTTCTGATAAATTAGATATTAAATTTGCATTACACAATGGGATGAAAGAAAATGAACAATCATTAAATTCCGTACCAATTATTTCTTTTGTGCAGTCTACAGCTAATGCCCCAACTATATCTTTCGAGCAATCATAAGATAATGTACCAACTATTTCATCCTGGCAATCTAAAGATGATGACTCAGTCGGTGGGCGACTCAAATGGTTCAAATTAATGTGTTTTTCTAATGTAGCTAAAAGTTTTGTCTTAAAAGGACAAAATAGGCAATTTAAAAAAGTATGTCTTTTTTTACGAAGAGCTGGATAAATATCACTTAAAAATTTTTCAGTGCAAGCAATATTTTCTTCCAATACATGAGTAACCATATGATCTTTAAATTCTTCCTGTGTTATTAATTTTTCTTCACATATAGGACAAATATATAAACATTCCGAGTGTTTAACCGTTTCTCGACAAACCTTTCTATTCCGATAAGACATGTTTGCAAATAAAATAGCATTTACAAAAATTGGTCAAAAAAATACTTTGTTATTAGTTTCATCAAAATAATAGAAAAGATAACTGCAGTAAACATTCTAATTTTTTCTATAAAATTATTACTTGATTCAATACTTTTGCCAAAAATCAGAGATAAGATTGTAATTTATTTCTCAAGGTTAATTATTTATATTCAATATATATATAGACAATAATATCACACATTCAAACTTGAATTTTTTTTCTTCTTAAGTATAGGACTATCTCCAGTAGTAAATAATATATCCAAGTATTTAGTAATCATTTGCCTCATAATAAAATCTGAAAATAGAAAAAAAAAATTATACAAATCAAAGTTATATATATATATATTTATAAACTGCTTGACATAGAAACTGCTATAGCCAGAAGGAATATTGTAAATACTTGATAAATAAAATTCATCTGCTATGTATAACAGTTTATCAATATTTTATTTCCACAGTAATGGATTAATATATAAAAATACAAAATCATATTATAACTACCAGGTAATGAGAGCAATGAATACTAAAGATCTTAAAGATAAAGTAGAAATATGTGATCGTCCAACATTCATTTGATTGCTTTATTTTGGACAATGTGGACTGTATAAAGATGTTTGTTTGTGTGAGTAGATAGACAATATTTCTAACAGATATCATTAAAAGAAGATAATATTAGATATAAAATTTCATCGAGTTGTCAGTGTATTTGTAATATGCATTAAAATGACTGACTGCATATTAATGCATTCCATACAAATATGTAAAAAAAATACCCATATATGAAGACAGTGCTTTGTGACTAATTTACTAAATAAAGTATCTAGACAAAATCATGACTTTACTAAACTTGACATGGAGACATTCATATAAGCAGTTCTGTTATACAACAATGTTATCAAGTATAGCAATGCCATTTGGCGAAAAAATCTTGTTGCAAAATGTTAAGTGAGCTCAGGCATGCTTCTTCTAATTTTAGGTTCATAACATGATCTATGACCATGCCTATTGTTATAGCTAATTCAGCTTATACCTTAGTTATAGACTGATAAAATTTGATTTACAAATTCAAACTAATACACAAGCAAGTTCTTTAGGAATCTTTGGTTTTTGAATAAGTTGTAAAAACATTGAACTAAATCTGACAACTACCTTAAAAAAATCTATTGCTTTTAAATTTCATGCAATATGGATGATCTACCACACTGATGATAGTAAGCTGCCACATCATTTCCTTCTAGATGGCACAATTTCTATGTTTAACAATATATATATAACTATATGCATTAAAAGGCAAATATATACACATATATTGTACCAGTCGAAAACCCCACCACCTAAACTGCAAGTCGGATTCAAACTCAGTCGGTTCAAACTGAATTCAAACCCAACTCACCAGCTCAGATTAGTAGAAATCTAAATCGACGGCACAGTGCTATGTGCCAAGAAACTAGCTCAACGGTTGGTGAGGATTAGAGAGCCCTGAACTGACACTAATATCGGATAATTAATTAACTAAAGAAAATTTTAAATCGAATCATATGTATATGTTCGGATTGCCAATACAGACAGCGAGTATTAACATTAAATAATTATAAAAGAATTAAGAACTAAGAAACCAAGTGTGTTTAGAAAATATTTAATAATAATAATTTGTTTTGTTTGAATTTTAAATAAAGATTAAATTAATTAATTCTAGTCCTTAAACAAAGTTTATAATTATAATATGAGTGGCGGTCCTTATTATATGCCAATGAATATTACGCAATATTTGAAAGTCTATGTCTATGCCCCCAACAAGAAATAAAAGGCAGATAACGGTATTCATTAGTAAAGGAATTTATTACTCTAATTTCATACAAAAGAATGTGATATTTATTTTCACATTCGCAAATCCATTCATGAAGAGCAAGATATGTATTTTAGGGCATAACTTTAATCTTTATTGGAAAACTTATTTAATTAAATATATCTGATAATTTGTTCGACTTTAATTGAAATCACTTCATCACGAATTACGAGCATCAGAGCGGGCTTTACTGGAACAGAGAGGTAACGGTGCTGACGAATTATGAGCTATAAAATGAAATTGAAAGACGATAGCTAGTCGATAATTGAAGTCCTATGGTGGCTTGCGTCTGACAAGTCTTATGCCCTTTGACTAATATGAACAGGAGAGGAAGTGCTTTCTTCCTCGATAATTTAAAATAACAGAAATATGATCACCGACCAGCCTAACGGAACGGAAGATTGCCCTACGTCAGCAACGTTGAAGATGATGACTTACTAGTCACCGTTTGAGAACTAAAACCCAATTATAGAATGCTCAATGTGATGACTTGATCAAATGAATTAAAGTCAAACGAGTTTTTAAGTAAAACTATTTTAAAGTATTTGTAAATCATATTAATTATGCCCCAATCATCGTGCCCTTCCTGAATCTTAATAGAAAATAATAAAGTTGAATTAGAATATATTTATTTGATTCCTTTATCGGCCCTTTACAAAAAACATTTTAAGATTATATTTGGATAATAAACAAATATTAGTGAAACGAGAAAATAGCAATGGCATAGATTAGAAACGGAGCTAATAATTTATTATTAGCCAATTATAAAAATAACACACATTTAATAATTTCTTTCGACTCGATAATTGATAGAACGGTAAATCTAGTTCTAATGGGCGAGAATTACTATTAGAATTAATATATTATTATTTGCACAAGGCAAAGGAAACAAAGGAGATCATCGAGTCGAAAGATTATTGGCATATAATTAAAAATAAATGACATTAATAAATCACACGATAAATATATATATAATATAGTAAATGAACCGCCATAGTAATGAAGGAAAGTTAAATTTAAAGACTAGAGATTGAGAGAATTACTAATTTAAAAAGCATAAATAAAAGAGTTTTACAAAGATTATTTCATTATAAAATAAAAGAGCTCTAAAAGGGAGTGTAAAGTAAAGTTCGAAACTGGCCAGAAAGTGTAAGGTTCATTTGGAAACATATTACCCATTTCTTCCGGGGCTGGTTCTTATTTTACACGTCCAGGTTGGTAAAAAACGTAGGCATGCATTCGGTCGATTACTTGAACAGCATTTTATTTGATTTTGGCAGCATGATTTGTCTGGAAAGAATTTAGCAGCTTCATTGAAGATTTCAGGGGACTTCAGGAACCGCAGCCAGATTCCTGATGTTTTAGCCCTTCACCATGATCGAAACACTATTTAAACTTATGATTTTTTTAAACGCATAGAGTTCACTGCACTTCTCTACAACAAAGATGGCTTTTTCTTTCTCCAAACTTTTCAGAGCTATAGATCTGTCCTCTGATGCCTTCAGGCTAGCGCTTCTTTCACTATCAATGTTTTTAGATTTACTGGTTGTTTTTAGATACATTCCTTCGATAAGGCTTTCAAACTCATTAACTTGAATTCATTTTCTAATTAGAAAATGAATTCTTAAAATCAGAAAATGATTTTAATTAGGAAATCCTTATCTTTTTTCTAATTAATAAAACTTTAACTATTGTTTTTGGAAAGGGAAAATCTGAAAGCTTATCGAAAGAATGTAGCTTTTAATCATTAAACTTTAACAAATTATTTAAAAATAAAATCAATCATTCCCGACACAATGAAACTTTTAAACAATTATATATATTTGAATATTTACAAATATATACGCACAATCCACGGAGTTATAATATATAAATTCATGAATAATTCTATCATGAATTTATTAATAGAATTGATCAATTTAAACCTGAAACTAATTAATTTTAATATGCATTCGATTTTATGGAAATTAGCGTGGATTGAACGTATAAAGCCCCATTGCATCGGAAATTCAAGGTTAGTACTAGGGTTTGAAGTGGGCTTATGGCTAGATATCATGAAGCTAGGATCGAACTCAGATCCGACTGCTTCATTTCTTTTCACTTACAAAAAAAACAATGAAAAAAAATCTCTTTACTTATGCGTTATACATTTGCATAAGTGTACTCGACTAATTGGTAGACTCTGGGAGAACAGCATTAGCGTGAATATCATCTGTACAAACTACAAACATTATACATGTCTCACTGCGATCATTTTTTTTTTTAATATTATCTAGTTTATAATAAGCTTATAATAAATCGGTCCGATAATCAAGTCTCATTTTCCCCATGGTCGTGTCAGTCGGTCGTCTGTATATATATCTATCATTTAATGTTTGTCTTATTGTTTCCCTGGATCAGGTGGCACATATGGTTTTAACTTTTGATAATGGTCGTAGTCTTGGTCTTTTCTGGTTGGTGTCAAGTTCCCATAGTCTATTGCAGTCAAAAAGTTTATGGTCTTTTCTATTGACATAGGGCACATCCCAAGCATGATTCTTTGGATCCATGGGGGTAAATGATGTCTGATCGTCCGGATGATGTGTTGGTCCTCATATTTGAAGGCTGTTAGGGATTTGAATGTGGTTACTTGCTAGATGAAGTAGGCTGCATATCCCTGTCTGCAGTTTTCTTGATATGTCCGAGTGTTCAGTCTATGCAAAATGCCCTCCTACCATTCTTCACTCCAATATTTTTTTTAAATGGCCTTTCCATATCCTTGGATCGTGGTAGGTGGTTTTTTTAATAGCTTCCACTATGCCTTGGCAGCTTCTCTTAAGTAGTGGCTGGCTATGATAACCTTTTCCTTTTCTGCTACAGAGTGCAGACAGAAAAATTGTTTAATGCCGTCTAGATGATCTATGGGCTTTTCTCCTGGGTTACCCCTAAAAATTTGAATTTCTACAGCAGATATAAGGGATGGTCTCTGCAAGTTCCTTAGACTCATTTAGGAGTTTATTGTCTGTTCCATTTCTACTTTTGATTTTATCTTACTAGTAGTCTGAACATCTTCTTTTTCCCTGTCTGTATTTAAATCAGTTTCTGCAACCATTTCTTGGTTTGACTCATATTCTCCATTGTCATCTTCTTTACTATCCACAACTTCTTTTGGCGTGGTCTGATCATCTTCATCACTTCTTGGAGCCTTGTAAGTGTCTATTGCTGTATGATGCTTTACAATCTCTGGGTTGGTTTGGGTCCCTCATGTTTCCTCAAGCTTGAAAATCCTCTCTATCATCATCATCATTAGCTTCCTGTCTTCTCTCATTTCTCTGAGGATTGTATGAAAAGTCTCTCGATTGTTGTGATCGTCTTTAGCCATCTTTCTGCTTTGATGGTTGCGCTTTTTCCTATTTATCTGATTTTTAAAAGTGATCTCTCGTTCACTGGAGGTAATTGAAGGTGCATCACTATCGTCAGTCAATCCTTTATCTAATTGTTCTTCCATCTTTGAAAGTGAATAAATAATATAATAAACAATGTGAATCAAACTTATGGCACTCTTTGTATACTTAAATAATAATTTTTTTCTTCAGTACATTTAATTAGGTCTCTGACTACTGGTCCCATTGTCCCTATCTTCATTAGCTGCTGCATATTATTTCCCCAATCTATGTAATCTGCCTTTTTTAGTTTAATTTTAGTTTGCCTACGCTTTCTTGGTTAGCTCTTTCTATTAATTCTTTGAATGAGACATGTATTTTATTTAGAAAAAACTATGAAAGATAAGAAATAAACATTACTCACTGTTCTCCCATGTCTGAAAAAAAAAAACTATACAAATGATTAGTGATATACAAATATTTATACATATATATTAGCAGGTAGAACAAGTAATTCTCTATATATGACACATTTGGTTTTTATTATTTAGACAACTAACCCACTACTGTGCTGACAACCAAATTTTCTGACAAATTTATTTATATGGGCGCCAGTGAGCAAAATGAGATCAATAGGGCCTGGGAAATAACCCACTGATTCCCAAACCACATATGATCGACTTAACTTTTGATAAAACAATTTAATTGATGATGAGTATTTCTTATTTATTAACAACTGACGCATTCCCGACCTGAGTTTAAATATAAGAGTTCACTATTATTTTCACTAAGCATGAGGCTTTCACACACAAAGAAAAAAATGTCAAAATTAATATTACACAAGAACTTTTATTTGTTGATATCATTTTTAATCTTGCTAGCATAAAAGTGTGTAACCCATTTAAGCATTTTGCCAACTGCATCTGGCTGCTTGGTGTACACAAAAGGTCTTCACCTGCTTTGAGGTTACTCTAGAAATGATTGAAATTAAAGTGTATTGTCACACTTCATCGGACCGCTTGATATATAATTCCCAGTTTGAGAGTCTTCGCCTACTTTGAGGCTACTAAGAATACGGAGCGAACATTAAATATATGTGCTAGCAAGCAATACTTTGAAATTTAAAACTTTTAACATGATATCATATTGGATATTTTAAATCATAACAACTGAAATGAATATAAATAATTTTGACACAGACAAAATATTTCATTTATTTTACCCCTTACTTCGATCTGCTCTTACCACTTTTCTAATGATAATTTTCCTACTGTCACGAATGCGTATTACACAAACGTATAATATATATACTGATACAGTACATGTACATTTAATTTATACATATATTCTATCTTATTACTCTTCTTTGAATAATTATTCTGACTAACGAATCTTTTACTGAATGAACATTTAAAGAAATAATCTTGAAAATATTTAATTGTATAAGAAAAAAATTTACAAAATGACATTTTAATTTATTAAAATCATTTCAGTTATGCGTTATAAATCGCAAAACTTTTTTTCAAATATATATAACATTCTACAAAAATATCCCTCTCTACAGAAACATTTAATTTATCGAGATTTCAATTGACTGAGTAACTAAGATCATAATTACTGTCTACAGGGTGTGGGGTTTATTAACTCGAAGCCACAACAGTTGGGCAGCCAAAAACATAACCATGTACCAGTCGTTGGGCGCCAAAAACATAACAGTGTACCAGTCGAAAAACCCGCCACCTAACCTGCAAGTTGGATTCAAACTCAGTCGGTTCAAACTGAATTCAAACCCAACTCACCAGCTCAGATTAGGAGAAATCTAAATCGACGGCACAGTGCTATGCGCCAAGAAACTAGCTCAACGGTTGGTGAGGATTAGAAACCCCTGAACTGACACTAATATCGGATAATTAATTAACTAAAGATAATTTTAAATCGAATCATATGTATATGTTCGGGTTGCCAACACAGACAGTGAGTATTAACATTAAATGATTATAAAAGAATTAAGAACTAAGAAACCAAGTGTGTTTAGAAAATATTTAATAATAATAATTTGTTTTGTTTGAATTTTAAATAAAGATTAAATTAATTAAGTCTCGTCCTTAAACAAAGTTTATAATTATAATACGAGTGGCGGTCCTTATTATATGCCAATGAATATTATGCAATATTTGAAAGTCTATGTCTATGACCCCAACAAGAAATAAAAGGCAGATAACGGTATTCATTAGTAAAGGAATTTATTACTCTAATTTCATACAAAAGAATGTGATATTTATTTTCACATTCACAAATCCATTCATGAAGAGCAAGATACGTATTTTAGGGCATAACTTTAATCTTTATTGGAAAACTTATTTAATTAAATATATCTGATAATTTGTTCCACTTTAATTGAAATCACTTCATCACGAATTACGAGCATCAGAGCGGGCTTTACTGGAACAGAGAGGTAATGGTGCTGACGAATTATGAGCTATAAAATGAAATTGAAAGACGATAGTTAGTCAATAATGGAAGTCCTATGGCGGCTTGCTTCTGACAAGTCTTATGCCCTTTGACTAATATGAACAGGAGAGGAAGTGCTTTCTTCCTCGATAATTTAAAATAACAGAAATATGATCACTGACCAGCCTAACGGGGCGGAAGATTGCCCTACGTCAGCAACGTTGAAGATGATGACTTACTAGTCACCATTTGAGAACTAAAACCCAATTATAGAATGCTGAACGTGATGACTTGATCAAATGAATTAAAGTCAAACAAGTTTTTAAGTAAAACTATTTTAAAGTATTTGTAAATCATATTAATTATGCCCCAATCATCGTGCTCTTCCTGAATCTTAATAGAAAATAATAAAGTTGAATTAGAATATATTTATTTGATTCCTTTATCAGCCCTTTGCAAAAAACATTTTAGAATTATATTTGAATAATAAACAAATATTAGTGAAACGAGAAAATAGCAGTGGCATAGATTAGAAATGGAGATAATAATTTATTATTAGCCAATTATAAAAATAACACACATTTAATAATTTCTTTCGACTCGATAATTGATAGAACGGTAAATCTAGTTCTAATGGGCGAGAATTACTATTAGAATTAATATATTATTATTTGCACAAGGCAAAGGAAACAAAGGAGATCATCGAGTCGAAAGATTATTGGCATATAATTAAAAATAAATGACATTAATAAATCACACGATAAATATATATATATAATATAGTAAATGAACTGCCATAGTAATGAAGGAAAGTTAAATTTAAAGACTAGAGATTGAGAGAATTACTAATTTAAAAAGCATAAATAAAAGAGTTCTACAAAGATTATTTCATTATAAAATAAAAGAGCTCTAAAAGGGAGTGTAAAGTAAAGTTCGAAACTGGCCAGAAAGTGTAAGGTTCATTTGGAAACATATTACCCATTTCTTCCAGGGCTGGTTCTTATTTTACATGTCCAGGTTGGTAAAAAACGTAGGCATGCATTCGGTCGATTACTTGAACAGCATTTTATTTGATTTTGGCAGCATTAAAATTATATACATATTGTGTGTATATATGTATTCTGGAAATAATACATGTAGAATGTTTTGAATTATAATATCTGAATTGTAGTTAAAGCTAACAGTTAAGTTGTATATCAAATGTATAGCAATTTCGGTGAATAATTATTCAATTGTTGTATATACATGCACAATTTTTAATAGATTTGTTGTTATATTGCTTTGATATATCTAACATTTGTTTTCTTTGGTTCTCTGTAAAATGCTTAGCCTGAAATTTTTAAAAACAATATATGCAATTATAATATTAAAATTATATATACATTGTAATGTAATTAATACCTCTAGGACAATTATGATCATCTTATTCTAGGGAATGGTGATATATGCTTTTACGAACTAGCAAGCAACCTCAACAAAGTAAGATGACTATAATCTTACACTTACAACCCGTTAATTATAGCCCATGAATGATGATAGACTGAAGTCCATGTTAAGCATAAATCTTAAGCTAAATCAGTCATATTTTCAATCATTTTCCCAAATGTACCTATCTCAATCAAGTTTTAGTTAATCTTGTCTGAACAGTTATGTAACAACACAATCTCAATATCAAACATATATCAAATACTTATTCGAATATAGAGAAATTAATGAGAATAGAGGCTCTTTAACAAATACCAACAAATTTATTATAACAATAATAAAAAGAAAATTAACTTTCACAATTCCTTCTTATATATAAAATAAATTATGATAGAACAGATCAGCAAAATCAATCAAGCATATTATGACTTAATTTTATTCTACTTCTTTTAATTCCCAATGACTTGGCTGATTTCCTGACTAATGAGTTAAGGATACAAAACTAAATAAATTCTATAATACATAGAAAAATGTTTACATATAAAGAAAGTTAGGTTAATACAATTAGAATAACAACTGAAGATAATACTAAAATTAAACTGACAGGTAACTTCACAGAATTAAATCAAATTTTTATTGATCATTAATAAAGTTATAAATTTTAATAAAGCTAAATAATTGGAATTTTATTTTATTTTTTCTCCGTTGGTACCACAAATTCCCATTTTTCTTATAGTTAACTTTGATCTCCTTCATACATTTTAATTCTTTCAATAAAATTTATTTTGTAAATTTTTTTTTGCTAGTATGTTGAGCTCAATTTTATTCGGTATTCATCTTTGGGCATTTAGAATGTTTAACATATTAATTTCCAAAAAGTATCCCTTTGCAGAAATCCACAAATTTTATTTCACAGACATATCTTTATGAAATTTCTGGACTTATTTGATGATAGAAAAAGTCAGGTAGAACTTTTCATCCATATATGCCACTTCCCTGATTCAAAAAAATTCTCTTATTTGTGGCCACTTCTTCATAGTCAATCTTTTCAGCAAGCATGATATACAGTGATGGCAAACAATAACGATAATGAGAGGTACTAACATTAGGCAACTCTTTGGACATCTTACTGCATCATTTCACCACATCATGGAAAGATAGGGCAAACTTACAAGGGTTTTCCACTTAATTATTTTAGACATATGTAAACATTGTAGTCTAGAAATTATTTTTACAGCTTATAACTGATTAGTTACTATGAACTAACAGAATTCTGGAACAGTTTTGGCCAATTGAAGATAAACTTATAATTCATAACTTGGCAGATGATAGCAATGAATTCTCTTGTAATTGAATAGCAGCAATCCTTATAAAGGAAAGTCAAACATTTTTATACCAACTCTTCCATAGTCTGTAGTATTATCTAAGTTCACATTCTGTTAATTAAAATTAAAAAATTTGAAAGTCTATTTTAATTTTCAAATCATAATAAAAAGTTTTTACTTTAATTCCTTTCATTTTATAGATACGATTATCTTTAATTAATAACAAAACAAAAACAAAGCAAAACAAAACATATTTTAAAATAGATACCCAGGATTAGACATTTTAATTTATTTCATTTTCCTAATCCCTTAATGTTTTTCAATCTATTTTATCTTTAATTATACCCAACTTTTATCATTTTAATAAAAAAACAAAACTTCCATTTCTTTTAAATTTTACCTTAATTGATTTTGTTGTTGTTGTTAAATTATATATGGAAACCACATACTGTACTGAATATATACACATTTTGAAAATAAAACATGTAGGATGCTTTGAGTTATGATATGCAGATTGTACTTAAAGCTAACATTTAAGTTTTACTTCAAATGTACAGTATTTAGTGAATAATCATTGATTTATTTTATATATAATTTTTAGTCATCAAAAATGGAAATTAATGAAATCCATTATACTGTTCTTTCATGTAAATTATAATAAATAAAAAAATAATATACATCAGCTATAGATATATTAATAAAAATTACACAAATTTTCAGCGCATGGTTTTGTGCCCTTTTCGGATGTTAAGCATCTATTTTAACATTAACCAATTCATCTAGTATTATATGATGGAAGTAAAATAACAACAGTAACAAAATAAAACATCAGTAAAATAGAATAAAATTTTCATATAGAGATTCAAAATAACTTCAAAGAATAACAGTATGCAGAATAAATAATATCTACACTATATAACTTTAAATATACTAAACTTATATAAATTTTCCATTCATTTTTAATTGATCAAGTTGTTAACTATAT
This sequence comes from Epiperipatus broadwayi, assembly GCA_028023455.1. NCBI lineage: Eukaryota > Metazoa > Onychophora > Udeonychophora > Euonychophora > Peripatidae > Epiperipatus > Epiperipatus broadwayi. Next base: position 629,076 of record JAQFVV010012659.1, on the reverse strand, counting down.
TTATTGAAGTTTTATAAATATTTATACAATTATTTAAGTTATGCATAAAGCAAATTTATCATTTCACCTCTTAATTGTATTGTATGCTCTTTGCCCCTTACTTCTAATGATTTTCCTGTATTACCATAGAAATGAATGAAACTTAAACATTATCTCAAAATTTATAATATGTTAATAAAAAACAAAATATATGTTCAAATAGTAAAAGTCTGGATAAATTTAAAAGTAATTATAAATTAACAAACAATATAAAATACAAAAAGGAAATGTATATAAAATTGTGACCATTGCAATATGATTTACTACGATTATACAAGGAAATATTTAGAGGTAAGGGTCAAAGAACATAACAATACAATTAATAGGCGAGATGAAAAATCTGCTTTATGCATCCACTACTTAAAAATATGTCATTCCAATATCAGCCTTTCAAGCTAATTGAGCACGTGCCTTTTGAGAGTGTTAAATAAATGAATACTCTCCTCTTCAATCCAAGATACAGTATTTATGCAGGAATAAAAAGAATCCCTCTTATTCCTATGACTCAAATTCTTTTATATGAGCAAATCTGAAGAACTGTTGAAGAAAGCATGAGGAGATACTCACTTTAAATTACTATTTACGATGTTTTTTGACTGAATGACGTCGGTGTAATTACTTAGAATTTACTAAACGTCATTCTTACTGAAACTTAATTATGAGTAAATAAGCAAATATTTTATCTAGCGCCAATAAAATATTTGCTTACTTAAAATATGGATATAAAATAGATGCAATAAAATTTTTTAAACCTTTACAATACATTAAAGATCCAAAAAGAAGACAAATATATGAAACATATTATAATAAGCAGAACTTAAATTGTATAAATATTTATAAAACATCAATATATTTAGTTAACGACTGGTCAATTAAATATGAATGGAAAATTATATAAGGTAGTATATATAAAGTAGTATAATGTATATATTATTTATTCTGTTGACTTATTTTTTGAAGTTATACTGAATCTCTATATAATAATTTTTTTATATTTTAGTGTCTTATTTTACTTCCATTATAGAACACTAGATAATGTTCTATCTGCAATAAATGGTTAACATTAAAATGAGATGCTTAACATTTGAAAAGGGCTCGAAACCATATGCTGAAAAAGGCTCAAGTAATTATTATTATATATATATGTAACCTCTGTATATGATTTTTTTATTATTATAATTTTTACTGGATATTTTTATATTGCTTTGACATACATAATATTAATTATCTCTGGTTCTTGAAAAATAGTGAATCAAGAGTTTGCTGTATTAATCATAGAATTTTATATATATTTATGGAGTTTGTTTTAAGACCATATTTTCGATATAAAAGAAAAATAAATCTTTATTTTAACATGATCTTTGTCTTTGAGATTCATTAGACAAAAAAAAAAACAACAACAGGTTATCTATCTTTTTACATTTAGATTATTTTTATATAGAAATTGAATGAATGAATTAATTATAATCACTATAACTATTTCTGCAACACAAAATATTCCCAATATTTCTCTGATAAATTAATTATAATCACTATAACTATTTCTGCAATACAAAATATTCCTAATATTTCTCTGATAAATGCCATATATGAGTAATAATAATGGGATACTTTGGTATATACCATCATTTTACTAAAAGATTACAAGTGCTTGCATATATACTTTTTTAATTGAAGTCACTAAAACAATATAGCTGCTCACCTATATTTAAGTTTATACATGTAAGCAGCTTAATGACTTGTGTTCAAAACCTTGGGAAATTTTAATATTTCAAGTCAAAGATTAAATGACGTAATATGATTATAAATATAGGGGATTTGAACTCAGACTTTCAAGCACCCACTAACTATCTACACTATCTCATACAACTGATATTCATGATCACACATATGCAGAAAAGATAAATAATCACCAATATATGTATTTCATGCTAAACCAGCACTTAAAGTCTGAGTTCAAATCCCTTATATTTACAATTAAGCTCCAGGTTTGTGAAGAGTGCCTGGTTTTCAAATATTTATAATATAATTATACAAAACTGCCACCTGAAAAAGACTAAAATATGACTGTCATCCAGTATCCAGTGATTACTGCATAGTGATTGTTCTAGAATTTAAATAAAGATTACTGTAGTCAAATGAAGCTTTCAACAATTACAAATATAAATAATTGCAGACTTTAGACATTACATTTTAAAGGTTCTTTTTTGTACAATATGATGAGGTATACCATAAATTAATGTATTTATAGATAATTTATAGTCCTGGCTGCAGATCAGAATAACATTTGTGTCACTACATTGGTAATGAAAGTGAAAAATAAATATACAAATTTTATTTTAAAAGTGCTCTGTATACAGATATTTTACTAATACCAGTCATGTCAGCATCAAATAAAAATAATTTACACAAGACCAAATTTCAGATAACATCAATGCTGATGAAAGTTAACAATATTAATAACGAAATGATAAATAAAATAGAATAATTATTATCCTTTAACTTTGGACTGGAATTAATAACAAGTTTGTGTGTGAGAATATTTCATTCTCACACATCAAATATATATTCCATTGACTAACATTTCTTCAACTCATTTATATTAGCTTTTATAACTATAGTATTCTTTGCCATAGTTATTTTGTATAGAATACCATTTTTTTTTTACTCGTAATATTTACTACTCTTAAAGTATTCAGAAATGAAACTTGACAGTTTGTTTTCAACTCACACACTATGCGAGCAACTGACTCAGTTCACTATTTAATAGTTTCACTAATTAACATATTTCAATATTAATTTTATTTTTAATACGCAAATTTTCTAGAGTAATTATTTGCAAGTAAAATAACAATATATTGTCTGCAGGAAATTTACAAATTTCAAAAATAAACTTTATTTTATAATATGCATGTTTGCGTACAGGCAATCCACATCACCACTTCACTCTGGTAAATAGTCTTTAAACTTTTTAGGTCTTTGGTGATTTCTCTGATGCATAGGTGCATGTGCAAGTCTTCTTTCATCACAATATGTATTTAGCTCTGTTTGATTTGGTGAACTTGATGATAGATTATCATGACTTAAAACTGCAAAAATCTTGCTTGATCTGTTATTGCCTTCAGCATTTTTATCAATGGGCAATTGAGGAAGGATTCTCACACTCTTATCCTAGGTTCCGATTTAGGATTGGCTAGCATATTTTTACTATCAATTTGATTCAATGCTTCACACCAATGAGTACATAAGTGGTTTATATGCCTCCTGACACGCATCCATTTTCGAGCTTAATAACTCCGATAACCTCAGATACAACTTCCATGATGGTACCAAGAATCCATATAATTTTTATCAGATCTTTGGTCCATACACTCTCACCCATTATAAATGTCCCTAAGTTTCAATTAGTTTTGTTCTTCCAAAATACTTTTTTTCTGTTCCTTTCTGAATTGGTAATAGCTTAGTTAAATGCATATGACACTTTCGTCATAACAATAACTGTGCTGGCATTTTATTGTTAGATGCATTTAGAGTAAAATGTTGGTAAAATATGATTTCTACCAATGTCTCCTTCATATCCATAACTGTCATTTTCTTTAAGGCAGACTTTAAGCATTGTACCCCCTTTTCGCCAATTCCATTAGATGCTGGATGATAAAGCAGAGTTAAGATGTATCATTTCCCTTTGCTAAATATTTTTCAAAAATAACAGAAGTAAATCCTGCTCCATTATCAGATACAAGGATTTCAGGATAGCCAGGAAAGAGAGCTTTGATGGTACAATCTGTATTAATCATTTTCAAGAGCAAAATATTCAGCCCAAGTAGAATAAGAATAAAAACAAGTATCCTAGCATAGAACTAGCAAAGTCTATAAGAACATGTTGCCATGGATTTTTAGCATCCATCCAAAATTTATAAGTTTTTTTTAGTAAATCTGTTGTAGATATTTATCATCTGTTCAATTTCTTTATGTAGATTTCCCCACCAAACACGATAGTGCCAACTCCTTCATTCACACAATGCTTGGATGTCCATGGTATAACAATTTGAGCATCTGCTTATGAACTTCAGTTGGTATCAGCACTCAGTCGGTTATGAGGACACATCTGTTGAACACATATAACCTCGCCAGGCGTTCCAAATAGATGTAGCTTGGCGGCTGTTTAGTCATCAAAACAAATCGTTTTTTACTTTAGTAATTTGTTCATTCTACAACTTTAGTACTATTCAAATTTTCTAAATTCACCACACCCAATAAGTTTATTTCTATAAACTTCTGGACTTTATCTCTCACTGGTAAAAAAAAAAAAGCAGCATGGCTAATCTCTTTATCCTAGCAGGATTTAAGATTAAATCAAAGTCATGTGCAGCTAAGATAATTATCTACCACAGTAATCTCTGATTTGGATAATCCAGAGTTTTTTATTGTTGCTGAAAATTCTGAGTAATGGACAATGGTCTGCATACAAAATAAATTTTCATCCATACACATATTAGTGGAATTTCTTGAGTGCAAAAATAAAAGCCAGGAGTTCTTTATCCTGCTGACTACAATTTTTCTCAGTTCTGGAAGCATATGGTATCAGGTGTTTGCCTCCATGACAACCATAGATGATGACTGCTTCAATTCCAAAATCTGAAGTATTTGGGGATAATCACTTCAACGTCTTTTATTTGACATTAAAAAGACCTTTGCTTTTTGGAAAGCTATTTTATGATCTTCTGTCTATCTTTAACCTTGCTTATTCCATAATAAATCATATAATGGTGTTAACACGTGTGATTTTCCCTAAAGAAAACTTTCATAAAAGTTGAGTAATCCCAAAAAGACAGCCTCCATTACCATTCTAATCTTTTCTGGATTTGGATATTTACTATGCTTATTCATTACATGAACCAGAAAGTTAACTTCAGAAGTTGACCAAATTCATTGCAACAAACAGCTTAGCACCATTACTTAATTTTGAGCACACCCTCATCATATGTATTTCCAATTCATCTTAAGTCTGAATCTAGATAGGGGTTGACTCCTTCCATGCCTTGCAACAAAAGGTCCATCTTAACTTGAAAAATGTTTGGAGCCAATGTAATCTCATATGGAAGGTTGTTACATCTAAGCAATCTGACTAGGGTATTTATAGTTAACAGCTTTATAGCTCTTTTTGTGCCTGGTATCTGGAGGAAAGCAGAATATAAATCTATTTTCACAAAGAATGCTGCCTTTTGTGGTAATATTCACTTGGCACAGGATAGGCACCTTTGTTAATATATTTTTTAAGTGTAATTCAATAGTTGCCACAAAAAAAAAATAATTCCAACAAGTTTCGCAACCATAACCATCAGACTAACTGATGACCCTTCCACAGTTGACAACACCAGTTTCCGACCATGCCAGCAATTGCTGTCTCGACTTTTGGCTTTAATGCATACAGAACTTTTCAGGGTTTGAGCATGGTAAGCTTTTCATATTTCATAATTCTACATCAACTGGCCACATCTTTAGTACAGCTATTCTTTGTTTAAACACGCGAAAGAACTTATTTCTAACCTCCACTTCCAAATGAATACTTTTAATTATTTTTAGATATATGCCTAATGGCTGGAACCAGCTTCAACCAAACAATGGGCTTATATATAATGGTACTATCATAAGTCTCATATTGACTTTACTTTGTCTTTTCCAACTTCCCTTTATTCTTACTTTTAATGTTAATTTTATTCCATTCTCTAAGGGATAGTACAGATAGTCTGCAACACTATCAATTTCAATGTTAATTTTATTATTACAGATGGTCACAAGTGTAATCCGGTCATTTTCTGTATCCTTTATCATTTTTATATCTACGTTTTCCAAACTTCCACCTCCCCCTAATTTAAAGTCCAGAAATGATTTGGCTTTTACATTATTATCTTTCTTTCTACATTCATGATCTAGATGTCCTTTGATGTCACACATGTAATATATGTAGCATTTTTCCATTTTAAATTTGCACCACTTTTTTGCATCTCCTTTTGCTCCACAATAATATGTCAGGTCATTCGTTAGAACTTTTGTAGGTGCATTAACCATTTGTGTTTTATTTATAATTGCCAGCTTTTTTAGTTTACTCATTATAGCTTGGAATTCCGATGTATTTTCTGCTGCCATTTCATGTGCTATGCCTTTTGCAATCCCTATCTTCTATGACAAATCCACTTCCTTAATAATTTTTTTCTTAGATTGTGGTCTGACACCCCACAAAATAATTGGTCTAAAAGCATATCATCTAAGTCAGCCAAAAATTTACATTGTTTAGCGAGTGTTTTTAAATGCCAAGTTGTATTTGTAGCATGCATGAGGCAACTGCTTCCTCATTCTAAAGTATAAGTGGGCTACCCAATTCAATACTGGTGATTGAAAATATATATTAAGAATTTCCACTAACTCTTTTACATGGTATATCCTCTGGGATCTTCAGATCACATAATAACAGAGGGGTGAAATCTTTGATTTTATCATCTTAAATTTTATTAATACACATATAACGCATGATGTGCCTGACATATATTCGATACTGTTGGATTATTACATCAAACTCCTGAAGATTATGAGCCAGTATTGTCATCATTATACTTTCTTTTTTTCTCTTTAGTTGCACATAGATTAAACGTGCCATTCTATTATCATTATTCTTGCAAAAACAGGTTCAATTGTCAATGATTCTGCTATCTACACAAGGGTATTCTTACCAGCTGTGTCAGCATCAACAGAAATAATTTACACAAGACCAAACTTTTACAACTCAGCAAATTTATTATCAATGCTGATGAAAGTTAATAATATTAATAATGTAAATGAAAAATAAAATAATAATAGAAATAATTTTTAGTCCTTATCTTTGAGATTGGAATTGATAAGTTAATATGTGAGAATACTTCATTTTCAACCATTGATTAAGATTTCTTCAAATCATTTACATTAGCTTTATAAGTAGAGTATTCTTGGCTCGTAGTTATTTTGTATATAATACCATTAACAGACTAAGTTTGTATCACTTAAAGATTATTATTTTTCTTTACTGGCAATATTAATTCTTAAAGCATTCAGAAATGTAAGTATAGTTTTAAAATAGCCTTTTTTTCCTCCTACTTGAGAACCTTGATTATTATTAACTTGATAGTTTATTTTCAACTCACATATTGCACAAGCAACTGAGTCAATTATCTTTCAATAGTTTTGCTAATTAACATACTTACATTCATTTTCTTTTGATAGACAAATTTTCTAGAGTGCTCCATTGACGGCTAAAATAATAACACTGTACTATCTGCACAAAATTTGCAAATTTCAATAATAAAATTTATTTTACAATATACACATGTGCGTGTACAGACAATCCAAAAAGAGAACGCATAGCAGAATTAGTTCTAAATATCAAAATTTCTATGATTCACATGCTTTAATAAAAATAGTATAGTTGTAATCATTAATTAAAAATTTCATTACGTTTATCAGATAATGATGAAAAATATTAGATAAAAATCAATTCAGCATCAAAAATATTGCTATATAATTCAGTAGTAAATGAAGCCAAAATTTGTGCAGTTAACTAATGCAATAACAAATCTTATTGGCAAGTAAATCAAAATCTAACAGATATTAATAAAAAATTATTCTAAAATATCACAAACCAATAATGGTAAGTTTGAATCTTTTCAATTAGCATTAAAAATAATTAATCAAAATATTAAAAATAAAAAAAATAAAACAAAATAGTTTCTCTTATGATAGATGAAAAAAACAAAATCTTCAATTAATAACTAAAAATGAAAACAGAATATAAAAGCATGAGAATGATTTCAGAAACAATTATCAAATGTTCACATAACTATTGACATACACAAAATCTAAAAGTTAACCAATTAATCTGAATTTTATTATCTACAATATTGCAATAGATGCAAAACAATCATAATCACAGTCTCCATGTCTGTGATTCAAAAATATAAATAAGAAAAAAAAAATAGAGTTTTCTATATTTTAATATTTTAGTTTATATTGTTATTACACACACCTGTCTAATGTTAAAACGCACGCAAATTATAATAACTACCTATCTGAAAATTTTGATAAATGAATGAATGTCACTGATGAATACAAAGCAACTATTGTACTTAAAAATGATTCATTTAGAAAAATTGAATATCTGAAATTCTATAAAATGATAGGAAAAAGAATTAATGATAACTATAAAAATGGCAAGGAAAGGTTGCAGAAGAGAACAAAATCTTAAAGCTATAAAATATCTTGGAAAGTTATTTCAGCAATAAAAAGATAACACTAGTACTATAAAATTTTTAAAAAAAATCATGAAATGTATGGAAAAATTCTACAAAGAACTACACAGTAATACAGAACAATAAAACAAAATTGCTTTCATAATTACACTTTTTGATTTACTAAATACCTTTATATAAAGAAATGAGACATTATGCAATTAAATCTATGATGTATAAAAAAATCCAAAAAATGGTATTATTATCAAAATTAAAAAAAAAAATAAGTGAGGAAATAAAGTTGTTGGCAAATATCTAAATAATAAATATATACCACATGGTTGGAAGAATTGTAGTGATATTGATATTAAACAAAAGTGAAAAATATCTAACAAATTGCAGACCTATTAATTCTTTACAAATCTTTATTAAGATCATTATGATTTGTTCAAAGAAAACTTTGGATGCAAACCAATCAAAAGACAAGATAAATTTATAAGTGATTATAATTCACAAAATATCAGCCTTTTACAGCTACTGTACATGCGCTTTAATGAGTGTTAAATAATAAATGAATACTTTTCAGTGCCCATACAAGATATAGCATTTAAGAAAGAATAAAATGAATCCACCTATTCTTTCCGAACCCAAATGTTTATATATGGGCAAATCTTAAGTACTGGCAAATAAAGTGTGAAGATAGATCATTCACTAATTTCGTCGACGTCATTTAGTCAGACAACGCGAACCATAATTTAAAGTGAATGATTTATCTTCACGCTTTATTTGCCAGTACTTAAGATTTGCCCATATATAAACATTTGGGTTTGGAAAGAATAGGTGGATTCATTTTATTCTTTCTTAAATGCTATATCTTGTATGGGCACTGAAAAGTATTCATTTATTATTTAACACTCATTAAAGCGCATGTACAGTAGCTGTAAAAGGCTGATATTTAGTGAATTACAATTATAAACATCGCGCTATAGAAATAGATGCTTGTTTACATATGTTTGAGTTTCGTTTGAAGGTGATGTTTAAGTAAATTCTAAGTAATTTCGTCGACGTCATTTAGTCAGACAACGCGAACCGTAATTTAAAGTGAATGATCTATCTTCACGCTTTATTTGCCAGTACTTAAGATTTGCCCATATATAAACATTTGGGTTCGGAAAGAATAGGTGGATTCATTTTATTCTTTCTTAAAAGCAATATCTTGTATGGGCACTGAAAAGTATTCATTTATTATTTAACACTCATTAAAGCGCATATACAGTAGCTGTAAAAGGCTGATATTTAGTGAATTACAATTATAAACATCGCGCTATAGAAATAGATGCTTGTTTACATATGTTTAAGTGATTATAGTATAATAGATAACATCCAAATATTAAAAGAAGTTAGAAAAAATAAATCAGTACTATTAATTCGACACAATAAATCACTTTATCTAAAACAATAATTTATAAATATAAGTACAAACAATGATGTTATATAAATACAGCTAGTTTAACAGTATTTAAATGAAATACATCTAACTATTGCATATTTTCATCTTCCAAGTCAATGTCCTAATTCATCTCTCAATTTGTATAGTTTTCCTTTATTAATAATGTGTGAAGAGATAATGTAAAGTAGTAAATCATTAAGTAGATATTCATTTCAAGTTGCATGCTTATTAAATAACTATGGATATCACTTAATTATTAATTAAACATTTTCTATAATATATATATAAATAACATTTTCAATTATATATATATAATACTTTCTTGCTAAGAAATAAGTCACTAGAGGAAAGAGGAGGGAGAAGAAAGATCAATTATTTCTTATTTATTATAAAAACATTCATTTAAATACTTTGTTATTTTCTCTTTGCAATCATAATCATTTTTTATCATTGCATAATCCTAAGTTTTCATCATTTTTATATGTATTATTTATACTGAATTACATTTTTCGGAGAAAAGTTTAAAACTGGTGGAATTACATTATTACTTTTGTTTTTTGTTAAAGTTGCGTTATTTTTGCTTTTTTCCCTACAATTTGATTTGTTTTATCACTTATATAAAATGGCATTTTGCTGATTATTACTATTTCCATGGGCTTCATTCACTATTATTAAAAACTTCGATAATGTATAAGGTTGAGATATCTTTTCTTCTTTTGTCTTAACCATCATTATTTGGTTTGAAGATAGATCTGTAATTTCTCCTTCAGTCCATTTTTTGGGTAGGTTGTCTGATCCAAAATTTATTTCCAATTTAAATTTTTTTATGTTCTAGAGTGAAAGTATAACTATTATTTGGAAGTAAAAGAGCTAATTCAGTTCTTAATTTCCTTCTTATTAATAGTTCAACAGGGAATTTGCTATTTGTTGGAGAAGTATGTAGACAATATTTTGAAAATTGTTTTTTCTAAATGATTGTTTTAATTGTTTAAAAATGCTTTTAACTAGCTGTTACATTGAGGATATTATGGTGGCAAATATACATGCTTTAATAACTTGGATTTCCAAATAGTCATTAAATTTTCTTGATGTAAAATCATCATCATTATCTATAATGAGTATTTCTGAATAACTATGTATAAAAACATTTCATCAAATTTATCAATTTCTTCTGTACTGGTATTTTTGATGGAACTGTAATCTATACTGTGGGGGAGCATATGCCAATAAATATTTGAAATATGTAACCCACAAAAAGTTTGGCACAGTCGATGTGAACACGCTCCCACAGTTTTATAGCTCAAGGCCACACATTTCCTTATATAAATGATTCAATACTTATTCCCATCCATCAAACATATCACTTCTAGAAAGTGCTTTTGTGCACCCTATACCTGTTGTGTAATAAGTTTAGAACTTTGGGGAGGAATGATAACTCTATTTCCATTTACAATGCAACTTTTGCATGTAGATAAATTTTCTCGAACATTCCAAAAGGCCAAAGGCAAATTTTGCAAACATTTTAAGGCAACCTTCATTGATGCAATTTTTAAGTAATTGGTAAACTTAATCATTATTTGTCCATATTGATGCAATTTTATTATTTAATGGCACAAAATTCTAGGTATTAAAATAATTCACATCAATATGTGTAATATTAATTTCCGCTTTATCAGATATTCTTGATATCTCTGCATGTTACATTAATCTGCCTCCTTTGTAAATAAGCTCATAATCATAAGCTGATAAAAGGTTAATCCAATGAAGCATACGTAGAGTAAGCTGATCTATAAACGATTTTGTGTTTGTTTATATTTCTAACAAAGGGTTATGATCTGTAATGATAGTACATTGATAACCAAATAAATATTGATGGAACTTAAGCTGCCAAAAATTATAGTAAGGGTCTCATTAAGTTTGCCATAATTTCTTTCTGCATTTGTTAATATCCATGATGCATATATGGCTAATCTTTCTCTGTTTACTGTAGAATGTGTTAGCAAATTCAAGTCCAAAATCAGATGCAAGTATATTAAAATTTTGACCAATGTCAGATCCTTTGTTTTATTGAAACCTGTTTCCATTTCCATTGTTGATTTTTCCTAAGAAAAATTTCAAAATACTTTGTCTCAAAAATGCCAAGCATTCTTTCATGCCCTAAAGTCTGGGAGCATTTTTGACTGCTCTAATATATTCAGATCCAGGAGTTTTCCCTTCATTGAAGATAGTACCATCTAAAAATTTTAGGTTTTTGCTATTTCAGATGCATTTATCTGCATTTAGCAATGTCCTGAATTTGAATCTTTTACAGAAATCAATTTCTTAATGTGTTTTCTGTGTTTGACATAATTAATGTCATCAAAATAAGAAATTCCTCCTCTGAGTTCAATTAGTAGCATACATACTTTAATTTGAAAAAACATTGGGTATGAAATTAATTCCAATATTCCTGTGTGTTATTTTTAACCCTTCAAATGTTTTTTTTGCTTACAGATATTTGATGGAATATAGCATGGTGATCTATCTTTGTGAAAAATGCTGTCTTTTGTAACAAAGCTAGGATTTCTCTATATAAGTATTTTCATAAAGGTTCTTATTTTGCAATTGGGATTACTTATTATTATTATTGATATGATCCATTCCAAATTTTCAATAGGAGTCAAAAAAAAAAAATATTAAAGCTATGCTTTACACTGAACGGGTTCAGTCTGGTAATGTAAGAAAATTTAAAATTGTTTCAGTTAAAATTTGTTTAGAAATTGGTAAGATTTTAAAAGAGGTAGTTATTTAAGAAAAATAGAATTATATAAAAAATATTGTGTAGTTATTATTATTAAAATGATAGAAATAAATTATTAAAAAGTTTAAAAGTAATACAATGTAGAGAAATATATATTAAAATTAAAACAAATTATGAAAAAGGAAATTAAGATTAAAAATAAGATAAAAAGTAATATTAATTAAAAATGAATAAGGATATATCGTTATAGATCACTGAAAAATGAGTTATTTTAAAGTTCATAACATAGGATATTGTTTATAAATATACATGTATAGATAAATATTAATTGTATAATTATATATAATTAAATATTGTAGATATGATGATGACTGTTGGACAATTGAAACTGTAAGCAAAGAGAAATAAATTCTTTTATATTAAATTGCATTGAAAAGTATTTATATAAGGTGTATATGGTATTTTATTTATATACCAATGCAGAATAGAATAACAAGCGGAAAGAAATTATAATATTTCCAGAAGATAGATGGAAAACAAAATTTTCTAGTGATGTGGGAAAATTATGGACTGGAGAAAAAATTACATTTAAAAGAATCTTCATGCTGCAGTGGATGATAATAATTGAAGATTAGTTGCATAATTTAATAAACAAAAAGTACAAATATTATATCAATTTGAAAGACAAAAGAATTTAAATACATGGGGGAAAAAAAGATTGAGGACTTCATTAAAAAAAAAAAAATTCAAAGGTGAAGATGTCTCAATAAAAATAAGAGAGAACTATCCACACACTTTATTTCACCAATATTAATACATAAACTTAAAAGAAAACCCAACAACTATACAAATGTGGTGCTAGAGAATACTGTTTAGAATAAAAGGGAGGAAAAACAAATTAATTCTCAAAGAAACTATATTTCAGTGCTTAGTAAAAGCTAAAATATAAAAATATGATCAATTTTTAATGTTATCAGAGTTAATAGTTTGCTACAAAAAATTAAAAGCTTAATAAAGTTAAAAAAGGTAAATCTCTGGACTTATTATTATTATTTTTTATAAATATTTATTACATGCAATTCATTACAGCCAAATGAATGCAATCTAAAGTTCACATTAGAAAATAACATGTACTAAATGAATTAGATTACCAATATCAAGTTCAAATTGCATTAAATGATAACAGGAAGAAACATAATTTACAAACCAATTATATCATTTTATTTAAACACATAAAACATTTAAATAACTATATACTGATTTCTGGTAAAATGAAGTTAATGTTTACATATTTAAATTCAGATTTAGAATATGTTTTTAGTCCAAATCTGAGGAAAAAAACTAATTACTATCTAGTAAGAATAATCCCATAAAAAATGTTTAGAGAAGAGGATAGGCACTTTCTAGATATTACTTACTGATAAAATAAAGAATATATATTGATGGCTGCATTTAAATCCAATTTTAGAAAGGATCATCACAATCATGATAATACTTTCTTGACTACCTTACCCTTTTTTATGTAGTTTAAAATTGGTCGAAGAGCATAATTACTATCTATCAAGAATTACCACATTAAATTATTTAAAAAAAAAAAATCATCTTTGTTATTATCTATCCTATAAAATTTGACTTTTACAAGCAGGAGATTGATAGTTGATACAGAAACAATGAAGTAATTATAATTTTATTCTTTTATTACATAACAATAAAAAAAATGTTATTATTGTATTTGTCTATATATTCACACCTAATGTTAAACATCATCTGATAAATTAACTAAGACAAGTTATTTTTTGCACTCACATAAGACATTTACATTTATGCAGATTGAGGAGAAATTTTGTAGTTGATTATTATTAACTAAAAAAAAATTTTAAATTTACATTTATTACCACATCGACTAAACAAGCTAATTTGGATAAACTGCTTTTATATTTATGTTACACATACATTTTATAAATTGTATAATAAAAATATATTCTAATATTGAGAAAAAATAAATGAATCATGATTTACTTTAAGTGCATTATATAAAATGTTAAATGTTACTTTTGCTATGACTTCTAAAAAAGTTTCATAATCATCAAAGTCATATTGATTTTATAAAAAAAACTTTTATTATATTTTTGTAAATTATTTTAATGAGTGAGGAAAAACCATTAACACATATATAAAAAATTAATTATCTACCACAAATATATAAAATAAAAAATATTAAATTTGAATAATAGTTTATTTATTTCTCTTTATACAGTGCTATATAAAAAAAGGAAAAATTTAAATTTATAATAGTAATGCAAACTACATATTCTTTTATACTTCTCTACAAAATCTTCATATTTTTCAGTATATAATTTATACCATCATCCTAGAAGTTTGAAAATCTCGCAAAACCTCCAACCTGGCCATTTGGAAACAGTTATACTATTTCATTAGCTGACACTTGGTTACTTTTAAACATAGTACAGATAACATTTCATCATTTAAAAAAATAATAATAGTTCTTCAAGTAACATTATTGAAACAAATATGGAGAGTTTCAGAAAAGACCTATATCATAGAATTTTATACCCTAAACTAGTATTTTATTCCAAGGTCTCTTATAATTTCTCTTTAATTTGCATTTTTTTTTTTTACTTAAAGAAGAGGTTCCATTGTTTTAATCTTTGAGATATGTCATCTATCATCTAATATTCTTTTTGTTATGAAATAATTTATTTAAGTAAGTCAATTTCCTTTTCTTCTTTAAAAATTTTTTTTTGGAAATACTAAATCTTGAGTAAGTTAGAAACATATTTATAAGTACATATTATTATTTTTCTTTATGTATGTACTTTTAATTTGAATTAGAAATTTTATATAATACACTTCAAATAAATCACAATTCATTTATTTTTTCTCAATATCAGAATATATTTGCTTTTATTCTTTTATTATATATGTAATTTATTATATCATATTTCATTAAATCCTTAAGTAGTTTTTAAGGATAAAAAGTATCTGAGACTAAAAAAGTTGTTGATAAATGAATGGAAATTTTTTCCCTTTCTAATCAGGTTTATTAATAATTTACAATAAATATAAAAAATAAAATTCAAAAATAGACTTATAAAATCAATTCATTTTATTGAACCTCTAACACAACCATGTGGAATAAGTGCCAGTACTTAGTATTTTGGATTTGTCAAATTCATTAATTTTTTAGAAGGCTTGTGCCAACATTGGTAGGTAATTGACAAAAACAATTTGATTTTTTAATTATTTTGCAGTTAAGCACTTACTTTTTACTTTAATTTGTTCATGGCTTAATTGTATTTTTTCAATTTGCAACTAGTTTCAATGGTGCCAATCAGTTTTCACTGATATTAAAAGGCAAAGCATGAGCAATTTGTCTTCAAATCAGTTGGGGGGTGGGGTGTAATCTTATTGCTCAGCAATAACAAGTCAATCTAGGCAAATCTGCATTGTGGAAATATTTAGATTGCAAGAAGACAAAAATATGAAAAAAGACTATAAGAATAAGCAAATTGCAATTAGCTATAACTTAACTTTCTTATAAATTTAAATATAAATAGTAATAAAAAACTTAGATTGGCTATTTTAATATTATTTTAAAATATATTTGAATATGTAAAATGCAACCTCAATAAATCAAAAGTATACTATTATTTTCATGATATACACATATCACTAATATATAATATAAAAGATAATTATAATTCATGCAGACAAAAATTAACTGTTATCTATATCTTTTGCAGATTTTTTTTTAAAGTATATAAATGACAGTTATAAATTTGAAGAAGTAGAACTTGTGATCCTAAATTTTCTACTCACTGTATTTTATTTTAAAAATGACTTCATTTCACTATATACTTTATACAATGTAGTTATATATCATAAATTAAATATTTAATATTTTACAATAAAAAAACAAACAATAACATATCTTTCTGTATTTTTATATTGGACTATTTCCATCATCTAATATATGTGTTGAATGTCTTTAGAAACGTTTAATTTTTAGTTAAATATTCCAAATGCATTCAACTGTTAATAATATCACAGCAAACAGGTTAGTATATGCATCAACTGTTAGTAATATCACAGCAAACAACTGTTAGTAATATCACAGCAAACAGGTTAGTATATACACGTTTCGAGAGGTATTTTTCTCCCCTCTTCTTCAGGTGTTGCTGGCCTGACCAGTGACAGTACTAGCATGGGATTCGAACCTGGGCTCTTAGAATCTTGATAATTGAATTTAAAGTAACGCTCTAACCAACTGAGACATCCTCTCGAAACGTTGTGTATATATTAACCTGTTTGCTGTGATATTACTAACAGTTAGTGCATATACTAACCTGTTTGCTGTGATATTACTAACAGTTGGTGCATATACTAACCTGTTTGCTGTGATATTACTAACAGTTGAATGCATTTAGAATATTTAACTAAAATTAAACTTTTCTAAAGACATTCAACACACATATTAGATGATGGAAATAGTCCAATATAAAAATACAGCTAGAACACCATCATCACAAACCTTCAGAAAAACAATAACATATCTTGTTTCTCATTCATTATTTTTTGCATGTCTCAGGAATATTTGATTTTATTAGAAAAGTTCTTTCTCTTAAGTATTGTGTTAGTGAACTCAACATTTTACTTAAGTCATAAAGTGTCTCATGCGTTAAAATTTTTTTGTGCCCACATTTTAATTCTTAATTTTTTTGGCAAATATTTTAAGATTCTATAAAATTGTTTAGCATTGCATCTCACTAGCCAGATGAACCTTATTAACAATTATTTTAAATTAAATCATATTCACACTTTATATATTCACTTCATTATTTTTATTTCCACACTTTTACAGCTTTGTTGTCTCGATTAATTCATTCCTCATATTGTATACATCTAATACTATTGCATATTTTTTCATCTTTTCAATATCATTTTTACTCATTATCATTATAATTATTTCTTTTATTTTTATCATAAAATGTTTGTGCTACAATTTCCTTTTATTTGAATTCATATTATTATTTTCATTCTGTTAAAGTTAAAAATTTTCTAAATGGTATCACTTAATTAAATAGTGATCCATTTCTTTCTCGACTTAAACACATATATTTAAAGTTGTTTCATTTCTGCTTTTATTACACTGTGTAGCGATTTGATGTCATGATTTGATATATGCCCATGTATTGTTGCTGCTATTTCAAAATATTCTTATAGAAATAAAATTTGTTTCTACTATTGCCCCTTTATGAATTTTAAAGCATGTACTTATTATTCACTATGTTATTTTCCTTATAAACTTATTTTTTTTTTCTAACAAATTTTCATTATCTTACGAGAAAATTCCAATCGATTTTCATTATATAATTATTTTTGCATTCATTTTCAATTTCTTCACATACAATCTCTTTTTAATTATTTTTGTCAATCAAAATGACATCTTCAATGATACAGCTTCCAGTCTCACTACCAACAAACTATTATTTATAAAAATTACTACTTATAAAAGCTCTTGCTTTTGGTGCTACAACAATACCTACTCTACTATATAAATTATATTTATTTCATAATTTACATTGTTTAAGTCCTATAATATAGCCATTCCCTATTTGTCTCTACTAATAGATTCTGTACATATTTTAGTTTAATCGTACTTTATTGCCTCAAAAATAAGACCAGATCTTATATTAATTTTGCTTCAAAAAGAAGCCTTAGGGCTTATTTTTAGGAAATGTCATTTTTTTCATGTACAAAAATCTACATTTATATTTATTTATACATTCATTACTTTATGAGGCTGAAAAGTTGGATCAATGTGAAAATCTGTTTTCTTTCAGAAAAAACAGCAGAGAAACAGTTATACTACTTGAAACAGCTTAAAGCAAGTTGCTCTGAATAAACACAAGTTTATGAGTAGTTTAATGAAAGTGTTAAATTCATCACATTCCAAAAAGAGTGTGGCGAGTGAAGTCAAATGTCAAGATGTTTTTTTTTTAATGCAAATGACATCATCATCCAGAATTTATTTGTAACAATCAGGTATTTAAAATGTACAAATTCTGACACTTTTGTGTGATGTGGTAAAACATAAATGTCTTGTTTTGTGACAAAGTGAGAATGTATGTTTCATTATGACAGCGCTATAGCATAAAGCTCGAGTGTAAAACAATTTTTATTTAAATGCAGCATGACTCAGCTTATCCATCCACCAAATTCGCTCTATCTCACTCTGTGAAACTTCTTTTTAATTTCTTGAATGGAAAAAAATTTTTTTTTGCAGACTTAGAAGTGGTGAAGAAAAAAAACATGGAAGTGTTAAAAGCATCATTTTGAAAATGTTTCCAAATTACTTGGAAAAGTGAAAAACACATTTCGACTGGTGCATTGCATTAAATAGACTATATTTTGAAAGAGATACAATTTGCCACACCTAAAAATACATTTACAATTTTTTATTACAAAATTCTTATTATTTTTGGCTCTTCCCTCAAATAATTCAATATGTATGTATGCTTCAACAGACAAATGAAATCCATCTATCTTAAGTAGTCCTTATATTTAGGATAGGGCTTATATTATGAACATCCTGAAACATTATGCTAGGGCTTATTTTCTGGTTAGGACTTATTTTCAAGGAAACTCAGTAGTTCTAGCAATCTATGCCCCAAATCTAAAATATAGAGGTTTCATTATTTATGATCATGTGACAAATTCAAAAATATTTAATTGATAAGTATAATAAGAGCAAAGTATTTATTGTTATATATTGATAATAATAAATATGCAATGTGTCATCATTCTTCAGTCATTCTTGACCTACTGCAGGATGAAGGTTTCTCCAAGTTTAATCTAGTTTCATCAATTCATAGGTTCATTTCTCTATATCATACCAACAATATTTTTTCTTATTTCATTCAACTATCTTCCATATGGTATTTGTAAATCTTTTGGGATCCAATTTAAAACTTCAAATATTCAGTTATTATCTTCTCTTCTAACAATATGCCCAGTCCAGTTTTATTTCAGCCTCCTTAATTTGTTCAATAATGTCAATGACAGTAGTTTTTTTTGGAACCCAAGTATTTCTTTTCAATCCTTATTGTTACTCTTAATATATGCTTCTCCATATTTCACTGAGGGTCTGAAGTCCTTTCTGTTAAGTGTTCAAGCCTCAAATCTCTAAGTAAGAACTGGATCAAGCACATATATTAAAAACTTTCTTTTTCAAACATTTCATTATTATTAAACTTCTAAAATAAAATTATTATTAGCAAAAGCACTCCATCCAAGTATAATTCTATGATTAATCTCATCCATTATGTTACCATTTGCATCAATAATTTAATCAGGCTATTGTCGTTGTTATTTATTTCTTCTACATCATAATTATGAACTTTTATTTTTCTCTTTCAGAAATTCCATTGAACATTACTTTAGTTTTTTTAGCATTTATCTGTACTTTATTTTCATTTGATAACTCTTGTAATTTTTTCATGAAGCTCTGAAGCACTATATGCAAAAACAACCAAAATCATCTACAAAATCTAAATGACTCAAAAATCTCCATGTAATTTTATTCTTTTAGCTTCCCATTTTAATCTATAAAATAGTTGTAAAATTATTGCAAAAAGTTTTGGACATATGGAATTGTTCTGCTGTATACCCATTTTAATGTCAAACTTATTATCACAATGAATCTAGTTACTGTTGTTGTATTTGACAAATATTTTTCAGAATATGATAACATCTTGGGTTTATATTTTGATGATCCTTCTATAACTTTTCACAATACTTGGATATAATCCACTGTGTTAGAACCATTTTTAAATCCAACTTGATAGAATTCATAGCTGAATGTATTATAAATATGTTGAAGATTTTGTACTCTGCACGAATTTTTTTAAATTTTAATTGTATACAGTATATGTCTATATAATATATATACAAATAGTGTTAATCATATATATTTATTTGCAATTCATTATAGATGAACATTAAATAAAATTGCTAATGATTTTCTGTTGAAAGCCCAACAGATACACCAAGGTCTTAGAACAAGTCTCAGATTTTTTAGAAGAATGTAAGTGTGATGTATCAGATATTATTGAAAAGGAAATTTGTGATAGCTGTAAAAAACAAATGGAGAAATAGTTAAATATATAGAAACAATTTAGAAGCTTAAAGAAGCTGAAGAGTTTGTAGACTTAGATGTTATCTTAAAGTAACTCAATAAATTTTTCAGCAGTCTTGACAAATAATTTAAACCTAAGAAAATATTGTGTGCACTATCATATTTCAATAAAAAGTTAAAAAAAAATGATTGACAGAGAAAAGTACTGATTATAGAAAGTGACAATACATAAAGTGTCATGGAAAATAATTATGATATGCTAAACCAGTTGAAAGAAAAATTCTAAGCACAAGTGAAAACATCCAAATTTTAACAGTGCTACAATTAGCAAAAAAATGGCAAAAAAATAAATAAAAATAAAAGCTTCTATAAGAGTATATTTGTAACACCAAATTCAAAGCCTGGAAATTTATAAAAAAAAAAGTGTAATAGTTTGTACAATAATAATGTTAGTTGTCTTGTGCATTTTTGATTTTCTGGTTCATGAATCAGTAAAATCTTTTAATGCATTGTTCTAAATTTTTTTAAACATATCTGTGTGAAATTATCAGTGCACTTAATTGTGAAATAGATTGAATGTTTTCAAATCTGCTAAACAAAATTTCTAAAGGTTACTATTCTGTTTACCTTTTGGGTAATTAGATGTGAATAAAAATTCATTGGAAATAAAATTTCAATATTAAAATTACTTTAGTATTAAAGCAAAAATTAGTATAGCATAAGAAATATAATTATTATTCTTAATCGTAAGATACTATTAAAAAAAATCAAAAAATTATTTCAAAAATTTATAACTGATTTTTAAGCAGTTCTACATTATTCATAAAAATCTTTCAAATCTAACACTTTGATCATGATTCTGGCATTAATCTCAATTGTAGCACTTACCAGGATAAAAACTACAACAATGATAATTGAAGAACTATTTTTTACTGTTATGTTACAATTTTTAGATTCCTAAAACCAACTTTTACTTTTAATAAAATATCACTGTATTATTTATAAATTCATGACTTTTATGATTTATATCTAAATACTTTGAACGGCTTAATTTTGTTTTCACTTCTAATAGTTTTTATGGGATTGAATCATATTTATTTATTTTCACATCTCTTACAATTTTAAAATGCTACCTGTTTACCCCCACTACTTTTGCAATAATTATTTAGTTGTAATTTTTGAATTTTTTTTAAATGTCATTACTGTTATTATTCTGTATCATGAAGGTAATTATTTTTGTATTAGCATATTAAATTGTACAAAGAATCACATTGACCAAATATTTATTATTGGATTTTCCAAAAAGCTAATACTATCATTGAGAAAATACATTTTATAGAAACTCATTCTCTCATACACACACAAATGTCTGATTTATTATGCATGGAGAAATTAAAAATAATCCTATTTTTTAAATATGAGAAAAAAGACAGAACTCAACAAAATACCAGATTACAATTTTACAGTATTGTCAGACTATTATTGATTCATTATATTTATTGCAGTATAAAGTTCTTTCCAAATATTAAATAAAAAAAAATCATGATCATAGTAATTTAAAAACAAAAAATAACAAATTATTTTATAATTATCAAATTGGAGGGGAGGTTATTTCAGACAATTTAATACTAAATGTAAAATAGAATGAAAATTTTTCAATTGAACAGACCAAATATCAAATATTTTTTAAATTTCTACATTTTTCTACTTAACTGACAAATCAAAGAATAATTTTACAACCACTGCATCAAGGAATCACCAGCGATTGATTACCAATTGCATGGATTCAAAAAAATTGACAAAGATGAAAATGTAAACAATGTAACTACAGCAGGAGTTTTATTGCCAGCTACAAAAAATTAAATAGCATATGTAAATTTTTATTTAATGTTTACTTTTCATTTTGTTTTTAGATAGAATGGTTTTTGATAATAGCAAGTTACTGAAATCTAGTTTAAATATTTGAGAACTTATTTTAAATAAATTTTAAATAATTATATATAATGGAGACATATGACATAAACATAATTGGATCCAAAAGCAAATTCATTAAGTGATTTATTCATTTAACAGTTCATTGAAATCCATTCCAGGATCAATAACATAAAGGAAAATTACTGTTTAACACAACCATTTAAGGAGAAAAAAATATAATCGAAATCAAAAATCTAAATGCTAAAATTCATAAAAATTAATTTGCTATATTTTATTTTTTATTATATAAATTTGAAAACTCAATTTCAATAACACTTAAAATAGAACTTTTACTAATCCATTATTAACAGATTCTCATTTGTTTCGTGATATTATTATGTAAACTAATTAATCTGGAAATTCACTTCTAGAACTTTTATTAATCCATTATTAACAGAGATTCTCATTTGTTCTGTGATATTACCATGTGAACTGATTTATGCAGAAATTCACTTTAAGACCTGGATACTTTTTATTTCATTCTTATTTTTAAAAAGGTATTCCATATTCATCACTTAGAGCTTTAATTGATAGTTTTATCCCTCTCTCACTTCAAAGTAATTTATTTCCTGATATCTATGTGAATTTTCTAATCTATGACTAAAATTATTATATACTATGTAACATAATAATTATATATATATAAATATTAAGCAAATAAATCATCCCACATGATTTCAAAATAGCCAGGTCAAAATGGATACCATTTTGACCTGGCTATTTTGAAATACAAACTCTAATGTATTTATATATTAGTTCACAGGGGGCAGTACTGATTTCTTAATCATGTGGGATGATTTAATTGCTTAATATTTGTATATTTATTTCAGTATAGCATTATGCACTGGATTATTATATATATTGCTAAAGGCACAAGTAAACAAGAAAAGAAAATTGTAGTAAAACCCTTAAATAATGTGAGGAAAATGTTAGATGAACAAATAAAAACCCTTTGAAATATCTTGATCATGTACATGCTGTCAACCAATGGCATTAACCATAACATTTGCATTTAATGATTTAGCCATCTCATATTCAGTATTGTAGTAAGAATTGTTTATATCATATTAGGTATAGCAGAAATGTAAGCTTTTTTTTTTTATATATTACTTCCCAAAATAATTTCATTTGCTTAGTATAATTTATTTCCATAAATGTGTTTAATAATAATTAAGTAAAAATAAGTTTATTTTGCTACAAACACTACTCAATTTGACAATTATATAAAAAAAATTACTATATAGTTCAACTCTCAATTAATTACATTTGTTATTTAAAAGCATTATGAATGTTTAATATTATTAATTTAAAATACATTTATTTATAACTGACACATGAAAATGTATTAAGTTTATGCACTCCAATATTAAAATTTATGAAGTTACATATTTCATTTTTAAATTTAAAATACTGTATAAAAAGTAATTCTTATGTTTGATCGGATAATTATAGTGATATCTAAAGATTGAAGGATTTTTGAAAAGTGAAAATTTATTGCAGAAAGTCAAGATGTTTAGTGCATGCCCCCATTGAAATCTTAAGATAGAATGTACATATATCACAGCTTAGATTATAAATAAATATCTTTAAAAAAACAAAAAGTGAATACATGCACACTATATTATATTTCAATATAAAAAAGTAAGCATTTCTGTTTTATTGGGTTGCAGACTAAATTAAATTTATTAGCATTATTTCTATAATAACTTAATCCATGTTCTTTAATAATGAAATGAAATTTTCATACTAGAAATCTGTTTCATACAATTTTTTCTATTATTACATATTTCTATATTAGATTTAGATTTAAATAGACTTGATTCTGATCAATTACAAATAACATCACTTTGTTGAAGAAATTACAAAATAGCAAAAATTTTAGAAATGAGTAGCTAACTTGATTATAATTGACATTTACAAAATATTTTAATAATCCGAATATAATCAAATTGACAGGATTAGAAGTATCACAAAATAAAGATCTTATATAAGAGAACAATGCTAATAAATAGCAGCCAAAGAATAATTATTAATTATTCACACAATATTAAAAATCTAATTGAATGCTTATTTCTATGTGTTTTTTTGACTACTTTCTTTACAAAAATCAAAACAAAACAATTCTAGTTCAAAAGGCATGGCTGAGCACTGGAAGAGGCAGGTTGAGTTTTGATTGAGGAAACTTTAGTGAACAAGTTCACCACTGCATTGACAAAATTCATTTCCTCTTGAAAAAATAAAGCAAAAAATTATATATATACTTATTACTCATTTTCATTCGAAAATAATAATTAATAACTTACTAATATTCATCTGTTGAAATACTGGGACTAAAACTGCCAATATTATTTTTTATTGAACTAGGTAAATCATGGCAAATTACCCTAATGACAATGATTAATTATTTGTTTGCTTTCTATTTTTAAGTGCATAAACTCAAACTAATAAATGTCAATATTTTCTACATTTCTTTTATATAATTTATAAAACAATTTCCCAAATTATTCAATTTGTAAATAATTCTCTTGATGACTTTGTGCTAGCTTTAAAAAGTAGACTATTTTCCTGGCAATCTGTTTATCTATATTTAATTTTTATACTTCCATATCTGCTCTCCATCCCTTTGTTTTTTATTAGTGTAACTATTCTTTTGTATCAATCTTTACTATTGTAGCCCCTAACAGTTCTCACAATACATTCATTCCACTTTTTATACAAATAAATCGACACAAAATCTTTGACAGATACTTGAGCATATCCTACTATTTTTCTTATTCACCTTGTTCCTTTCTTAAAACTCAATAAGCTGCAATCTATCAAGCATTTTCAGCTATGCTTTTTGCATCTCTCATATAAAAATATAATCATTCCATTTTCTATTGAACAGCTTAATTTCTTTATATAATATATATATCTGCATTAAAAATGTTTTACGACTAAATTTTTTTAAAAATTCTTTTACAGAAATATAATGCACCATTTCCATATGTTAAACAGGTATCACTGCAAGTTCCTTATATACAATTATTGCTACATCACATCTATTATATAAAAAGTATTATTTTTATCTATCATATTTTTTGTTTAATTTATAAATTCTATTTCCCAAATTATTTAATGAATTTTATTTGTTACTACAAAATGATTTCTAATTACATTTATTCTTCTTTAATATTTAATCCCCCCCCCCCCCCCACAAAAACAAAACAAAACACTTTTCATATATATTTTCTGGCATTATTAGCATCATTTATTATTTTTCATCTTTGAATTTAATATCAGTTTCCTTAATTATTTTCGCTTAAGTCTCCAAAAATATTATCATGTCATTTTCTTTACACAATAATATATCAGCAAAGAAAAGACCCAGTAAAATGTACAATCACTTACCATTTATTGAAAGTATTTTAATATCCTTCTTAACCTCCTATAAAGACATTCTTCTGCCTTCAGGCAAATGCAGAGAATTTGCCATGAAATCAAGTTTTTAATATTTTAAAATAAACACTTGGAATAATTTATATCATATATAGTTGATTAGTGCAATATATTGAAATTAAGTAATAAGTGATGATAGATTATTAATGATAACATGAAACAGTTTTGAAAAATAAAAGCTCACCAATATAAAAAATATTGAAACAACCGGTTTCCGTTGTCTCAAGTTATTTAAACAATATTTTAAAAAACTAATCTAAATACTTATTATGGCTTTTAAATAGACTCAGAAAAACGAACAATAAAGACAAATATTTTATTAAATTGACAGAAAACAAAGTATATTTTTATATAATTTTAATGTATGGCAATAGCTAGCGATAATTCAAAATTTAATTTCGGCATCTTAAAAAATGAGTCACTACTAAATCAAATAGATTTCATTTTAAACAACACTATAGAAAGGCTTCTAATATGAATTAAAACTAATTAAAAAAATTACCTAAAAAATTTCAGGTAGCATAAAGTAAATAGTACTACAGAAAACTTGATATAATTAAAAGATAAACAAAAAAAAAAAAAGAAAATGGCGACTATTTACTAGACCTATGCAATCGATAATTTAACAGATATAATAATTTATGTATTATTTAAAAAAAAAAAAAAAAGAAAATATATACATTATATTATTAAAAATTAAAATGAATTTATAATATTATAAAAAACATTTATTAATTGAATATATGACAAAAAAACTTCGTAATTCTCGCAAATTACACGTGATGTTTACAGTCTCGTCTTATTTTCGTTGGTACTCCTCTGCTAAAATTTTGTTTAAATTAGTGTCAATCGATTTTAGCCACGCAAATAAGGGCAGAATTTGCATTTATTGTATATGTATTAAAAATAATTAGTTAATATATTTGGTTGGAAAACATTTTAGAGATTTTAAAAGTCCACAATAGAATGATTAGAAAACATACGAAATGAGATTTTGTCTTTTATTGGAAAAGCAAAAAGGGCAACTGTTATGATTACCAAGCAAAAGATCCTCCCTCCCCCCCCCAAAAAAAAAAATCACATTAAAATATTATTCATTGATATGCATATGTTGGATTAGAATTCTATACACATGCTAGCAATATCACGTGTTTTAGAAATATGGCAGCAGATCGGGGCCGGCGCTGAAATATAAGATGCCCTTGTGCAAACATCAGTCAATGCTTATAAAGGGAGAGGGGGTATTAATTTCAGCAACAATATTACACAACATTCTCATATGCCTTAAAAACAGATTTCTTTATTCTGAGAAAATTATTTTCAGCTTGAATTATAGTGAAAAAGCACAAGCCAAAAATCAATCTGGAGATGGCAATTTTATATCATAAGCAAAGGCAAAACTATCCATACAGTAGTGCCACCCTGTGCTAACCAGAGTAATCAATAGGTGCCAGATGAGATCGTGAATTTTATATCATCTGATGTCTATCGATTGCTCAGACTTCGAGTAGATAGCTCTAGAATAGGATAAAGAAATGACTCTTGTTGAATAGATATTGATGTATACAACCTTTTATTGAGTAATCAATGGACAGCAGATAATATTGTGCTATAATATTCCCAAAACATTTTCCAGTTTTTGCCTTTATCAGTAAGGATTCAAAGCTGGAACTAATGAACTTTTATTTCTAATAGCCACCATTTATTCCTTTAGTCTATTCAAGTTAATCTGAAATTCAATAAAACTCTTAAGGTTTTGAATCCAAGATTTTCTCACATGGTTTCAATATATCTTCACTCTAATATATAAAAATAGACCTGGTATCAAGTCTGTATAATTATGGAAGTTAGCTCGAGTTCAAAACTTTAGGGTTTTATTAAATTTCAAACTATTAGTTTGAATAATATAAAAGAGTAAAAAGTAGCTATTAGACATTTAACTGTTGTTAGTTCCAACTTTAAATACTAGTTCTCACTGAAGATGCACAAATCAAAAATTAATCTAGAGATGACAATATTATAGTAATATATTATCTGGTGTCCATTGATTTCTCAAGCTGAGAGTAAATAGATTTAGAATAGGATAAAGAAATTGCTCTTGCTGAACAGATATTGATATTATATAAAATCTTACTGCACTTATACTTTAATGGAAAAAATAATGAATATTTAGAAAAAATATTTTTTATTTATATTATAATTTCTAACAATTTTTATCAGAATTATTAATTTTTTATTAGAATTACTTTCCCAGGCTTTAAATTAGCAAACTTTTTAGTTATACTATTTAAATCTAATACTGGTAGTCTAACCCCAGTACAAGATAGCCACTAGAAAAAAAAAAAAAACACTTTTAGAGTAAATAATTAAAAACAAAGATTGCTTTTTATTTAAAAATACATCGATTCATGAAATGATGAAAGAGAATGTAACACAATTACGTTTCACGGTATATTTAAATAGTTATGGCTTATAGAAAATTAATTACACCTGTACATTATAGGCCATTAATGTTTTAAGTATTGTACTATGTACATAAATGCTATCAAGCAGGTATTTGCAATGCTGTTTTTCCATGTGTAACGTGGAGAAACTGCCACGTAGTGGGCTAGAATCTTGGTAGTGTTAATAGCAGATGACCCGTAAGGTAGATGTATTTAGGCAATCAGCGCCACCTAGGTTCTTGGTAGTTGCCAGGTGGGCAGCTTTGCTGCCAGCTAGCCTGTGGAAGGTTCCTGTGCATACGCATGGTGAACAGCGCCACCTAGCGGCTGGAAGAAGCATTTCTGCTTTCGAGCCCCCTACCCTGTATGTTCCCTGTGCTAACACAAAAACAGCACCTCTAGTGGCCATCGTGTACGTGGGGTTAGACTACCCTAATACTATATTTTCTAAAGAAATTCTTAATAAATTAGATAATTTATCTTAAAGATCTTAAATAATTTTATTTTCTTTAACTTTGAAAATCTTTATTCAGCAGTAGGAATACTAAATATAAGATATTAAAACAAATGTGGATTTATGGTTACTTTTCATAAATATAAACATACCAAGAGAGTGGCTGAAAATGCAATATAAAATATATGCATGAAGAGATCTCTACAACAAGGAAGCAAAAATTTTGAGTTGTATCATACCATTATAAGAAAAATGAGTAATGTTACATTTTTTAAAGTTCACTATTTTTAAATGGGGCTTTAATCTGTAAGTAAATTATTTTAACTAAATATAGGACATTTTATAAAACTTCATCAAATATAAATAACCCACTTTTATATATAGAAAATATATCTTTAAAGGATCTATATTTTCAAATAATAAATATTTAGGGTTTATCAAAAGCTGCAAATCTTTTTCTAAATATCTGCATTCAATAGTTAATAAATATTCTATAAAAAACATGACATATTGTTTAATTCAAATTATTATTAAAAACTAATTTTATTATAACATTTTTTTTTATAATCGCTTATAATCTTTGCATCAATCAGAAATACCAAATTTATGCACTAAATACATAAATATGTTGATATTTCATATCTCATATGTCAAATGTGTTGACTGGGAAGCGAACCTGGGCCAGCTGCTTGGAAGGCAGCTATGCTAACCACTAGGCCACCAATGCTTGACCATTTCATATATTTATTTTTTGTATCATCATCATTTTCAACCATTGATGATCCATAACAAAATAGTGATCTCTCCAAATTTATTCAGTTTCTCCAATCTCTAGCTTATCTTCTCAATATAGTATACTTTTTTATTTCACTCATTCATTTCATATAGTCATTTATAATCTCTTGGAAGCCAATTTAAGACTTCACCTATCTTTCTACTATCATATCTTCTAACAATATGTCCACCCATATATTTCATTTTCAATCCCTTTTTGTTAATTTTAACATACATTCCTTCATATTTCATTGTGTGTTTTGAAGTCTCTCTATAGCTCTTCCATTAAATGTCCAAATCTCGGGTCTATAGGTAAGAACTGGAAAAACACATTTATTAAAATTCTTTCTTTTTAAACTATTTTACTATTATTTCTATCAAATTCAATTCTATGATTAATTTTATTGATTATCTTTATCTGTATATTTACATTTTATTATCTAAAACTTGCTTCAGGGTCTATTTCTAATGCCTTTCTGAAGTGATTAACCTGATCAGCTTCATTCTCTGGTCCAATTGACATAATTAATTACCAGTTCATAGCTTTACTCTGATGTGCAACATGGCTAATTTTGCTTCACATTACAGAATGGACCTTAATATTGTAGGAGTGAATGTAAGAGGGCTAAACTCTTATAATAGAGTGCCAGCCTTATCCCTATGGATCAAAAGACATACACCACACTTAATCATCATGGCAGAAAACAAACTTTACACAAATTCTAATCCAGATTACATATGCCAACTAAAGAAACTTGGCACATTTTATCACTTTAGAGCAAACAGCCCATCGGCTAGTGTAAAGTCCATAACATAAGCATATTAAACTCAAACCTTTTGTTCACTACCAGTTGCTTTAACAACATGAAAATTAATCTGATATTTCCTTATCTCAAAAGAGATAATGCACTAATACACTACATAATTCAACAATACAATACAGCAATGAATGCTAATGTAAGCCCCACAATTCTATTTGAGGATTTCAATACCTTCTACTAAGACTTTAATAAAAAGTATATTCACCTATTCAACACCAGCGTGCAAGGCTTTTTCCCTGCAGATGCCTGTTCCTTCTACATGAAGCGATATGCCACATTAATCAACCTATATTATTCGCCTGATCTGCGCTTCATTATAAAACCTGAATTAACACTCATACCATTCTCAGACCATCATGCATTCAATATTACATTAACAATAGACACACCCACCCAATTTCTACAGACAGATGAAATCAACAATTAGAATCCTACTTAAAGCTGCAGCCCTGGAAGCAATAATTTCAGAAGCATATATTTACTTTCATAAAATAAAATTTTTATCTCTCAAGCCACTAGAAGCATGGTTTGCCTTCATTAACTTTCTCTCCTCAATAATATTTTATACTAAAAAAAAGAAAGGTCCACTTACACTCCTAAAAAACATGGAAGATATCAGTGACACTAAAAAATATGCTATCTTTTCCAGCAGCAATATCAGCGATTATGGAAGCCACTATATGCCAAACCCACCAAATAATTACAGAGTCTTGGCAACAAAGAAGTCAAGAATCCTATGTAAACCACACAATTTTTCAAAGGGATATATTAGATGGGCACTTGGCTACAAGGAAAAAAACTATATGCCTTCTGTCTTATCAATAAGTAATAATATTTACACAGGATATAGCATGATCAAACAAATACTCACTCACTACAGAAACAAACTCACAGATGAAGCATGGACATTGCCACACAGCAAACCAGATAAGGAATCTGGTCAGAATCATGATATAACAGGTGAAGACATAAAAGCAAAAACAGCAACTCCAGAGAGAACACACCCAGGTCTCCATGCAATACCAAAATTCATACTCAGTCACCTCCAAGTATTGACCATTCTAATCATTTGCAATTATGATAAACTTTCTCTCCACCAAACATCTAAAAATAGAGGATTTATACGCCATTGGAATGGTAACATTCCTTAAAAAATCCTTATTACCATCGTCACTTGAAAATTTGAGACCTATCTCAATGACCCAATTGATGATCTGGCTTATGGAGTCAATACTCAAAGACAAGATACAAGGCATAGTGTTCCCATGCATCTCTGGTTTTCAATTCACCAAGAAGGGATCTTCCCCAGCAGAGGTGTTAAGTTTCTTCAAAATGATAGTGGACTTTACAAAACAGGAAATACAAGCCTGTGGTAGTACAGCTCCATCATCACCAGAGCATTTGATTCTGTCAGAATACGTCACCTTATTCACCTGCTTGGCAAATTTGATGTTCCCTCTCGGATCATAAACATAAAATCTATTACAATTACTCTCAATGGAAAGATATCCAAATCTTTCAGATGATCTAGATCAATCCCACAGTGATTACCCTTCAGTGCACTACTCTTTGCAATCTATATCGATCCCTTCCGAAAAGCTGTAGAGTAAAACCTATCAGGACTTTATAATATGCATATCAGTAGAAACATCTCACACTTTGTGTACATGGATGACCTGACAATGTTTCTCCCATCTCTGAAATGCATTACTAGCCTGACTCACATTATGCATAGATTCTCTCATGAATCAGGGCTGTACTTCAGTTTAAACAAATCCTCGGCATGGAGACTATCCTCAGGGAAAACTATACCATCACCGTTCACAGCACCACCAAAATTTCTGGGTCTACCAATGTATCTATCCCCACTGGCCATGAAAAAAGAAGTCCATGAAACTATTCTACAATCAGTAAACAAAAACAAATCACTTTCAAAAATTTACTCTCCACTATATGTAAAAACTTTAATATTTGCGTTGATATTAGAAATACACCCACTTATATAATTCGGAAAGCAAAACTATATATAAATCAAATCAAATCAAAACAAATCAAAAACATAAATGACAAACTTTGTTGATTCTTCTAACGTTTTCAAAGGTATAACCTTCATTTTCAAAAAGTACAAAATCTCTTAATTTTCCATGATGTGCAAATATGCAAAATAGGCAAAATATGCTAAACAGGATAAAAAACATTTAAACTTGCCATTTCTTCGATATGGCATAAAATGATTCTTTTTTGTTCATCGCATATTTATCTGATATGCCAAAACTGCCCTGATGAACATGCTATTATTCTCTAGGATAGCATATTACATGCCTTTCATCAAGTTTTTGAACAAATTTATAACCAAGATTAACTCACTTTGCTCCTGGTTGTTTTGGAAAGGGAAAAAGGGTGGCAACAAGCCTGAGAAACATGCAAAAGCATACAAAATGGGATGGTCTAACTTTACATTCGATTCAAACAATCAGATTACAGCAAATGTATAACTAATGAACAAAGTGACCTTCCCACAAATTATTCCATCTAAGGTAATCATCCCAACAGACACACTGCCACCACTGCAAAATGGATGGTTTCCTAACTTGACAATTGAAATTTTCTAAGATCACTGGGAAGATAGCATTCTGGGATACATACTAGCTTACAAACAAAATCCCAATGCCAGAACTCACTCAACTCAGCATTACCAATCATGGTGTAATAAAAAGATTCAAAAGATGGTGTCTAGAGACAAAATTCTTGAATTTTTTGCTCAAAATAAACTTGGAAGCATTGCCTACAAAATGGTTTTTAGTGACTCACAGGGGCTTTACCAGCCTGGACCCAATTTGCTCATTTTGCAAAAGAGATGTTGACACAATAATTCATATTTTTGAGCAATGTATATCCATGCAAGACTGTAGAAATGCAATTCTATCAATCTACAGCTACAAACTACCCATAATTACCTTGCTAAAACATGCTATTAACAAGGGAGAGTTCACCATGATAAGAAGTGCTACCTTTATAGCCTTCAATCTAAGGCTATTAAGATGCAATCTATTATATAATGACAACAATATAGCATCTGCACAGATATTGATGAAGAAACTAAATAAAACAACAATGCAAGATTAGCTTATAGCTCCCCAAATGAGCTATAATACCACATGGCAGCTAATCAACTTGAACAATTAAAGAAGAACAAGTTGAAAGCCATCAGTGATATACATAAAGTAGCAAGAATTCATAGATAGACTTGGGTACTTTGAAAGACTTGAACAAGGAACCTAAACAAGCAAAAGAGTGGACTAATATTGAATTCTTGATATAACAACATTTAGCATCATAGCTTAAATTTTAACCCTGTATATATGAAGTTTAATAAATTCTTGATAAAAAAAAAATTAAGAGCTTCTTCATTTCCATGGAAATATTTATTTAACTGTCTTTTTTTTTTTTGACAAATATTGTTTTTTTTTTTTAAAAAAAAGAGGGAAGGAGGATGGATGAGATGCAAAGGTTGAAAGAGAGAAGAAAGAGAGAATAAGGAGAGAAATACATTTTTCTTCATTTTTTAAAAAAAACAAATGTGTATATTTATCTATTTTTTAATATTTTATGTGTATCATTTGCAGTTTTATAGCCAGAAGTAAAAAAATAAAGTTTCAACTGAAGAACACTTCATCATTTACTTGCTAGGGATTTTTCCAAAAATGTTCAAGAATCCCAGTTTTATCATTTCTAAATTTTGGTTGTTATCTTTAATTGAACAGGATCATGACTTTTTACCCCTTCAATCTTTAAAAAAAAAAAGAAGGAATATGAAAACATTAAAATGTTAGTAAAATGGTGTGGAAGAATTAATAGAATATAAAGAAATATAATTACAGTATTAGCAAAGAAAATAAAATTATAAAATAACGTATTTTATTGGAAAACTTTATCAAGATAATCACAACTCAGTTACAGTGAACTTCAAATTCATACAATTAAAAGAAAAAGCTGAATTTAAAAATGGTTTTAGTACATTACATTGAGAGAAAATATAAACGACCAATAAATATGGGTTGCCATTGTGTTTTAAATTTGTAGATTATAAAAAGGCATATCATTCTATAAAAGTTTTAGATCGAGACAGGATATTACTACATTTTGAAGAATATTTATCAAAATGTTAACACAGTGATTAGATTACATGGTGAAATTAAGAAAATTAACATTAATAAGGATATAGAATGACATGATGACTTTATATATCCAAACTTTTTACAGCAGTTCTATAAGAAGTATTTTGTGGATAAAATTAGAAGCTATGGGAATAAAAATAGATAAAGATTAAATAGAGTCATCTTCATTTTGCCATTGATATGATTGTTTTTGTAAATAATGCTTCAGAGTTTCATGAAATATTAGAATTATCAGATAAGACTAATAATAAATTCCCTAAAAATCTAAAGCAATATTCAATGGATTTTTCCAGAAAAAGAAAATAAAGATTGATAATCATGAATTAAAAGAAGTTAAGAATTTGTTAACAATTACTAATATCTTGTCAGATACAGATGAAAACATAATTAAAGTTGGATGGAGTATTTCTGATAGAAATAATGTAATAATGAAAGGAAATGTGCTTATGGGTTTGAAAAAAAGTTTTTAATATATATGTTTTACCAGTTCTTACTTAAAAATTTGAACATGGAAATTTAACAAAACATCAATATAGAGATTTCACACCATCATTAAAGTAAGAAGAAATATATGCTGGTAATAAGAAGGGATTGAAAGCATAATACTTGGGTGAGAGAATAATTAAGCATCACTGATATCATAAAAAAATTAAGGATTTTAATGGAGTTGGGCTGGACATATTACTAAAGAAAAATAGATGAATGATTGAAATCTTAAACTGGATCCTAAGAAATTGTAAAAGACAAAGAAAGAAATTTGCATCTGAAGTGGATGGATGAAATAAGAAAGTTTGTTGATGTGATGTGGAGAATAAAAGCTGCGGATAGGAAAAACTGAATTACTTCATCTTGCAATGGACCAATAATAGTTGACAATGATGATAATAATTAGAACAAAATTTGTTTCAGCAATAGAAGCAAAAAAAAGGCATGATTATTAAAAAAAAAAAACGATATCAGGAAATGTTCTTCAAGAAGTATAATAATTACTCTTTCTTATTGCATTGCCTAATATGTACTCTATAATACCCATTTGTCCAAGCACTTTACTACTGTTAAATTTTTAAAATAATAAATTTTTAAAATTTGATTGTAACAGTTGAGGTTAAGAAATATAAAAAGTTCTAAAGAAGATTGCTGGCACAAAGATAGTAA
This sequence comes from Epiperipatus broadwayi, assembly GCA_028023455.1. NCBI lineage: Eukaryota > Metazoa > Onychophora > Udeonychophora > Euonychophora > Peripatidae > Epiperipatus > Epiperipatus broadwayi. Next base: position 593,193 of record JAQFVV010012659.1, on the reverse strand, counting down.
ATAAAGCATTGTGTAATAGTAGTAAAGTGCTTGGATAATTTAGTATTATATGATATCAGGAAATGGTGGAATAAGAAAAGTAAGTGACTCTATAATTACAACACTATCTTTTATAACATTAAGTATTTTAAATAAAGAAATGAAATGTGCAATTAAATCTACAAAGAACAGAAAAATTGCAGGAAATGATAAAATTATCATCAATATCTTAAGCAGGTGAATGGATAGTGAAATTACTGGCAAAAAAATATATCGAATGATTAAATTTAATCGATATATTAAATAACTAGAAGAACACAGTACTACTATTTAAGAAAGGTGGGGAAAAATATTAAAATGGCAGTTATCATTTTACATGAGATCTTTACTAAGGTCACCTATAGCTCATCTACAGAGAATTTTGAACTTCAGCCAGTCAAGAAAACAAAATCTAGATTTAAAAGTTATTATACCACAGTATAGTAAAATAAAACAGGACAAGTTATAGAAAACGACAGTGGGTATGATTTTCTATTTTGCATTATATTAAAATTATAAAAAAGAATGACACTATGAATATATGTGCAGTGATTAAAGTTTTCGAAAAGCAAGATTAAATACAGAAAATTGTTAAATTCTGAAAAAGTATTTATATGAGTAATGAATAGAATAAATGGAGATTATTTAAGATATTTAGATGTAATTGGTTTAGCAATGTTAAAAGTGCTATTAGCTGGAAGCAAGAAAATAATATTAAAGATAAATATGAAAAAGAAAGTAATATTCAATGATTTTTTTAAAAAAGAAGAAAATAAAAATAGTTAATAGTAAATCAGATTATTAATACAGATGGAAATATAATCTTAGAATTAATGGAATGCTTTTGGCTGAATTAATTTCATATTAAAGAAACTAAAATTATGTGTTTGAATAAAAAGACCTTTAATAACTATATTTTACCAGTGCTTACATATACATATGAAATTTAGATGTTTAGAAAAAGAGCAATGCAGACTTTGGATCACATAGCAAAGCACAGATAGATATATGTTGAGAATAACAAAGAAGGATCAGAAGGTAAATATATGAATGAGAGAACAACATTTATTATTGATATCACTGATGGTATGAAGTACTTTTAGAGAAAGGCTTTAATCTAATAGTCAAACAATGTCTTTTTTTGATCATAGAGGGACCAGGTAAAAATATGGGATGGAGATATGTTATAGACAAGATAACTTGGTACAAATAGTTGAGTCTTAAACTGCATTCCTAGAAATTGCAAAAGACTTAGAAAGAGACATCATGTGGATAGAAGATTGAAATAAGAAATTTTTTGTGTGTGACATGAATTTTTGAGAAAACTAGTTGGATTAAACTCAGAGAGAATATCTGGCTGAAAATATTTTATAGCTATTGATATGACAATTAGAATCTTCACTGAATATATTTATTTTATGCTGCTGCAATTGAAATATTATCTTTCTTATTGCATGGAGTAAACTATACTGAGACTTCTTGTTATGATGGGGTTTTAGTTGTATTTATACAGTGGACTATTTCCATAGTCTAATATGACTAATGGATGTCTTCAGAAAAATGTAACTTTATTTAAATATTTCAAATACATTCAATTGTTAATAATAGCATACAGGTTAGTATATGCACAACTTTTCAAAAGGTATTATTCTCCCCTCTTCTTCAGGTATTTTTGGCCCAATTAGGTTCAATAATAGCATGGAAATCGAACCCAAACCCTTAGATTCTTGAGTATTAAATAACTGTCTAAACAACAGCCATCATGCCAAAGGCAAAAATCAATAGAAATTTTATATACTTATCTATGAGGTTCCTCCTGATTTCTTCACTTTCTCCTATGAGCAAAGTTGATTAATGGTTTTCATACATTATGTATAGTTATGCTACATTGACTTATGGGATTGTTTGCCATTGTCATATGAATAGCTTCTTTAAATTTTATTCTTTGTACCTTTCTTTTCTATCCAATATTTTTGTATTTTTCCAATTGAACCAATGTTCATTGGTACATACATGGTTTTCTACCTTAATCAGTTATATGTAGAACTCACAAATAAGCTCTTAACATTTGTAATGCTATCTTATTAAGTTAGGTCATGTGACATATGACTTGATTTCTTTATAATTATCTTAATCAGATCTGGGCTCTCTCTTCTAATCACCAGTTTGTGTTTTTTCAAGCTCTTTTCAATTGAATGACTGATCTCACCTATATAAATCCTTTCACATTCACCTAATATATCATAGATGCAGTTTTATCATTTCAGCATTTCAAGTTTAGGGTTTGTAAGTGTTAGAATTTCTCAGAATGTGATATGATTCTGGAAAGCTGTTATGATGTTATACTGATTGCAGTTTTTCATTAATTTGCCTGCTATTTTTGGTATGTATGGGCATACTACAGTTCCAATAAATCTTTTTTCTTTTGTTGGTTCTTTTTGCTGTTTAGTTAAGCTTTTCTTAATAACAGCTGATGGATAATGTTTTCATAAGAGTTTATTCTATGTAGATCTTTTCTTTTTCAAATCGCTGGTTTCTGAACAAACTTTTTTTGCTATGTTCCATAGTGATAGTATACCTCCATGTTTTGTGCTTCTAGTGTGATTGGATGTATAGGCTAAATATTTTCCTGTATGTGTGGGTTTTTGGTAAACTGTAGTTTTGATTTTGATATGAGGGAGTCTTGTCACAAGAACATCTAAGAATGCCAATTTTTGATCTTGTTCTGATTCTATTGTGAATTTAATTGAAGTGGATATGTTGTTGATGTGTTTACAGAAAGTTTTTAGTAGTGCTTTACCATGTAGGCATACAACAAATGTATTTTCTACATAGCAAAGTCAAACTTTAAATGGATAAGGAGTAGTTTTTATGGCTGTAGTTTCAAGTTCTTCCATGTAAATATTGCTAATCAGGGAGGACTATTGTGAACCTGTAGTCATTCCTTGATTTTATTGGAAGAATTCTGTGCTATATTGAAAATAGGTTGTTTTTATGCAAAATGTTAATAGTTCCATTATACTATCAATATAAAGAATTGTTCTGGTTTTTAAGCTATTATTACCATATAATCTTTTTCTTACAATAGACAATGCTTCTTCATATGATACATTTGTGAACAAACTTTCTACATCAAAGCTTGCTAGTAAGTAGATTCTTTCACTTTTCATGTTCTTGATTAATTCTACAAAGTATCTATCCCTAACAAAGGACAGGGCAGAATTATGCTGGAGAATAAAAAGAACACTTGACAAGTAACAAAAATTGAAGTCAAACATATGCTATGGTGAGAGAAAAGCAATCATATCTCTCAAATTAGATAAATCTATAATTATTCTCCCTGCTGACAAAAGCAATGCAACAGGCATAGTGAATACAACTGATTATGACAACATAATACAAGAATTCTTCACAGCAGGCCAATACAGAAAAGTGGCAAAAAATCTGTTACTGAATACAGAAACAAGCTTTACTCAGAAAGCACGGCAGGTACTTCAGTGATTCGGAAAAAAGTAAAATAACATCATATTTCAGCAAAATTCCTCATCTTTATTATCTACCTAAAATCCATAAGGTTCATGTTCCATTAAGACCATTATTATTTCTGGAAATTCACCTTGACAAAATTTGTCAAGATTTCTTCTTTGGTAATGTTTGCAAAAAAATATCCACAAGCAAAAAAAAAAAAGAGAGCATTCAGATTATGAATTCTCTTGATTATCATTTTGAGCATTCACATCTCTATCTTTAATTCTTTTATAAACAGATAATAAAATGACACTGGATATCACAGTTTCAATTTCATATTTATTTCCATTGATTATTGTTCAAGATACTATCTATAAAGTTATAAAAGTTAGCCATGAAGAATTCCTGAATTTTCAATAAAATATTTCTATCTACTCTATCATGTTTTTTCTGTATTTAATTGTCCTGTAAGCAATTAATTTATTTTCACTATAAGATAGTTTAATCAAATAACTATTGATAAATAAATCTTGATAAATAAATCTTGTAACTACCCATGATTTTGTGATCTTCCATCCTTTCCAATAATATATTTATGTACACACATATATTGTATGTATATTATAACAATACCGAATGAAAAAAGAGGTAACATGAGGAGATTGGATAACATCATCATTCCCAAATAAGAAAGAATGAGAATCATCATTGGAATAACAAGTAATTAAAAAATTATGCTTATAAGCTGCATCACCAGCATTAAACATCAATAATCAATACTTATCTCTTGTGACTGGATCTAAAGGATAGACATTATAAATAGATTAATTATCTAATCACTGTTAGACTTAGGGCAAAGTATAACACAATTATTTAGATTCACATTCTTAAGTGCTAAAATATCTATAATAAAAATAATGCTGAGATCCTGAAACATGGTAATCATCCTCAATGCCTTGGCACATGGCACCATAAGCATACAGACCAATTATAACTAAATTTTATCTAAATGAAATTAAAATACAGTGAGTGAAACTTAAAATTGATTGAACTTTGTAACATTCAGAACATTACCAGGACATCCAAACAAACCTAAACCACATTAAATAAGTTATTATTACTCAAGATCATAAAAATCATAGGGACTGATTGAATAAAAAAAAGTATTTGTATAATCTTACTATACACTATGCTATAATGAAATCGAGTCACACACTCCCATTCATTGAACAGATAGCCATAGGAATAAAGACATTTATACTTATTTTTAAACAATTATTTAATAAATTAACTAATAAATAAATTTGGGAAAAGATGATAATATAATAATTCCTACTAACATACATTTTATCAAAATGTATAATTTCCTACAACAAATAATATTAATTTGTAACACTCATTAAAGTAATTAATCTTTATTTTAAAAACAGAATTATTCCCTGTCAATAACTAAAATTGTAAAACAAAATATGATGATAAAAAAAAATAAACTAACTAAAAACTTTTTTTTCTATGAAAATGAAAAAGTCCTTACAATTACATTTTGGGAAAATAAAATAAAGAAAAAATGTTTCAATAAAAAATACAATTATTCATTACCATTAATTATTTAAAAAAATATAAATATACACATATATACAATATCTTAGATTACCATAGTAGGTTGAGTCCTTTCCTAGTTGAAATTTTTGATTTCTTTCATATTGGCTTCTATTGTTGATTTTAAAAAATTCTCTTGTAGAAGTTCCATGAACTTTTCATTTTGTAGATTCAAATGTCTATTATGATATCTTCTCTATCAACATATTTCCAGGGTAATGTATGCAGTTAAGCTTATTTATATTTACTGTAGAATATTTTCAGGTTACACACAGACTGAATTTATGTGTTTTTTCAGTCAACTAAAATTGCAGGTCAAACTTACACACAGAATAAGATAGTCATGCTTTTGGATAAAAACAAGATTTGTTGTAGATTTCTTCAAGGCTATTCTCTCACAATTTGTTTAGGGACCAGCTACATGGTCAGATTTAAGCTCAGTTTCTAGCTAGAATTTATCACATAGTTTTTTTAAAGTTCATTTAAAAAACTTTATTTCAGACTGCAAAATTATTTCTTGCAGTTATCTTCATAACTGAATCAAGAATAACTTTTGCTCTTGTTTTTTTCAATATACGAATGAAAATGGACTGCCACTTACAAGATACTAAGGTATATGACTTTAACTTCCCTATATTTTATTTGGAATAATACTGTATACATCCAATCACACTTATCTTTAAAATGATATTAAATTCTGACAAATTGAATCTATTTTTATAAAAGGTTATTTGATTATTTCCATCCTTTTTTTTATTAAAAAAAATTCCAATCATGAAAAAATTCTCTATAATTTTTTCTCTTACATCAAAAAACAAGATAATCTTCTAATTATTCTTTGATTTGAACATTTTTTTGTTCTAGAGAAATAAAGAGAAAAGAAAAAAACTTTAATTAAAACAAAATTTTTTAACAAAAATGTTGAAAACTTATTTTTTCCTTTTCTTTTATAAATTTGATAAAGATTAGATAAAATTTTACTTAATTATTTCTCATATTATTATTATTTTTTAAAAAAATTCAAACTAACCGATAAATTACTGAAGCAACAAAAAAAAAATATATATCTTATTATTTTTTTATAAAATGAAGCTGGTAGTTAAAATTACTGAAGAGAGAAAATACAAAAATGTGTTATATATTTTTTATATTTTCTCTCTTTTATAACTACTCTTACCAAATTATAAATATTCACATTATTTTTTTTTTTAAAAAAAAAATGTTTGGAATTCTCATTATCATTTAATAAACAAAACTTTTAAATAAATTACTGCTTGATAATATAAAAAAAACATTGGAAAATTATCTTATCATTTCTCTGTTTTAACTTTATTTTAATTTAAAAAGCTTGGTAATATCTGACATTTCTAGAATTGGCCTGTTTAATTATACTACCTACTTTCAAATGACAGATAATCAAATGGAGATGAACATTTCAATGCTTATTATTCTAAATTTACATTATTAGTTTTTATCTTGTTGCTGAAGCTATATCTCCCAATTACATTTTAAATATGTCATTAATGGCTTTAGTATTTTATCTTTATTTTTAGACATTTTATTCATTTATTATTTAGAGGAATAGGACTGAGGACATTTTACTATGCATCAAGGTTTTTATCCTCAAGATGCAACAATTTATTTAACTTTAATACTATCTGTTTTTGACTGGACTCATGATTATTGGACCATTTAATTTTTTTTTTTTACAAATTTATTGATCATCTCTTAGTGAATGGTCACTCTTGCACTTTTTAATAGGAAGGTGAAATTATTTTTTTCTATTTTGGAAAATAGTTTTCAGAGTTTGAGCCCCTTTTTTAAAAAACAATTAACTAATTGGTATATTTACTTAGATAATACAGGATGTCTAAAATCATTTTATGTTAAAACAATTCCAGGGTTATTGAAATATTAAATTATCCTCATTCATATTCTATGTATCACTTTTTATTTCTGTTCTAGATATTTAAAATGGAGATCTTATTTTTAGTGAATTAAAATATTCTTTACCATCTTTATAATTCTTGCCCATTTTTCATGCTGGACTTGACTTTAATTTCTTTTATTTCCTGGCTCTAATTTTTTTCATACATTTCCCTGTACTTGTTTTTGAATGGGGAGATTCATTTGATGATCTGACAGGAGTACTTGATTTTCTTGGATTGGGCTAGTTTTGTGATCCTAATATTATCTGTATGTTTATATCTTTTCAATTTTTCGAATAAGGAATAACTCTTTAGGTGTTGTTTACATCTATAAACCCCAATGTGTGCTTCATTTTCTCCTTTATTTATTAGTTTTCTGTTGATTATAACTTCTTTCTTAAAAAATAAATATTGTGATAGTTGACTGCTTAAATCAAATATATTGAGCAGTTCAGCTACCTGCTCAGTAAATTGGTAGTCAATATCAATCAGCATTTGATTAACCTTAAGAGAGAAATTTCTTTATATGATCTGCATAATCTGGTCTGATAGCCACTTACCTTCTTCTGAAGAATGTGGTATATATCTCTACAATTTTATATCTTTGTGAAACTTGGTAGATTATACTCTCTTGATATTCTTTAGTCCAATAACTGCCCAATTATGTCCCTTTATAATTTTGAAAAGTAATAGGCTTGGTGAACAAAAACATACTATGCCTGACATGCTCCCTGTAAGTGTCTGCATGTTATAACTACTTACTTTTCCTATGGAATCATGTTTAAACTAAAATACATTTCTAGGCTATTTAAATGTCCAACAGGGGCTTCACCAATCTGACTGCTGTTCTTATCTTTGTGAATTGGTACATTAAATTATGCATTTTGTTATAAGTACAGGATTGAATCTGGCTTTTTCGTTAACATTTTCATTTCACCTTCTTCAACAGAATTCAATGCTATCTGAAACCCCACTTACCAATTCCAATTCTTTTAAACTTGTGGAGTTTTTTTTAATTTTTTAATCTTTTCCAAAAGATCAATAATTTCTTCATGTCTTTTTGATTGGAATCCCTTAATTTTTTATTTCTATGTTAGTTTTCTGCTGAATCTTTCTATTTTCTTTATTCCTTTTTCCATCTTTACTTTCATATTTAATTCTTGATACTTGAATCTACACTTGTTCTATCTTTTTATCTTTTTCTTGAATTATATCATGCATTTCATTCATAACATTGACTATTTTCATGTCCTGCTTCTTATTTTCTATTTCAATCCATATCTTTTGAGCACTTCTTTTCATTTGTTCTATTCTTTTTTATCTTTTTCCATTGTTTGATTAATAATCTAGATATTTTTCTGTATGCTTTGGTTTATTATTTTATTGGTTATTATGTTTTTCTCATAGATTTTCTCTATTTTAATTCACATCTTTTGATCTTAATCCTCTACTTTTCTTAAAAGCATTTCTTTTCACTGCTGATTACTTTCTTCCATTCTCTTTAGCAAAGTTCTGCTTTCTTTTGATTATTCTCTTCTCTTTGTTTATTATTTATGTTTTCTTTAGAAGCATTTGACTTTTTTCTGCTTTTTTTATTATCTTCTTTTCTTTGTTTTTTAATTTCATTAAACATTTCTTCTGATCTCTTTCTATTTCCTCATCTCTTTGTTGATTATTTTTTTTATTTCCTTAAACATTTGCAGTAACTGGCCTGACATGATCATCTGTATTCTCTGGGTTTCTTCAGTTGATTGCTAATCTTTTTTCTGATAAAGTTCTTTTTCCATTTTTCTTGATTTTGCTGTTGTCAGCATATGAGTATCTATTTACTCACTGGATTGAATTACTTTTACAATAACAAATGTAAACTATTATCTGATTACTTTTATCTCCAGAATAATGTAAACATTTTAAACAATATATAATAAATTAAGCCTCACAACACTTCTCCCTCCATGAAACCTTTTAGTATCATGTAATATTCCTTTTATTATTACCCTAATCTGCCTTACTTTGAATCTGATTGTCTTTTGCTGACTATTCTAATTTACTTTTTTTATTTTAATCTTCATTTTTATTCTGCTCATGCATGTGTGACTGGTTTTTTTATCCACTATTACTTTAATTATTTTATTTTAAGTATATGTGCATACATACAATGAAATTAATATACCAAACCATTTGCTCAAAGTCTTTTCTCCAGAGGTCTGATCAGCACATGACAACAAAAGAATGAATAGTGAACTGCAATCCTGGGATAGACACAGAATCCAATCACTGAACTGTAAGTACACATTGTAGCATGAAAACCAAAAAGTCTATATCAATTTAGATACTATAAACTATCTATAACACAAACTAGAAATAATAAAGCAACTCTTTTGCTACACCTAGTTCATTTTCATTAAAACTACACAGAATTATATTAATTTCTTCATAATATACAACTGGAAATATCAAAACTTAAAAGTGAATTGCTATAGTGTTGAGTTAGAACACTCCATGGGCTTGCATGAAAACATTACATGTTCAAGACAATGACAAAAACCCACATCCACTATCAGTACTGTCAGTACAGCTAAACAAACTCCAACAGTCAAAATCTCAATCCAATCACCAAAAATCATACTTTAAATTTTTGTTCTTTATATAGGAAGTCATTTTAAATATATATCAACATATTTCACTGTTATACATTTTTTAAAATTAATTCTGCATCAAAATACAGTTTTATTTCTCAGTTATAACCACATCTGAGCTTTAAGTTATGTGACCATTTTGTGTAGTGCTACAGAACATGATCATTGTCAGGATCATAGTTAGGTCACCATTTGCAATAGTACAGAATGAAAAAAGAGGTAACATGGGGGAAAAAATGGGTTAACATCATCATATCTGAATAATAACCAAAAAACATGAGCAAATACAAAAGAAAGAATGAGAATCAGCACTGGAATTATAATAAATAATTAAAACAATTACGTTTATAAGCTTCATCATGAGTATTAAATATAAATACTTAACAGTCTTTCCTTATGACTGGATCTAAAAAAAGTATATTATAAACAGGCTAATTATCTAGCCAGTGCCAAACAGGGAAAAATATATATCACTTGGATGCACAAATTTAAGTGTGAAAGTATCTATACTAAAACTATTTAGGAATCTTGAAACATGCTGATCATTATCAATGTTCTGGTTACATGAGACCATAAGTGTACAAATCCAACAAATCAATATTTAAAAAAAAATTAAAATGCTGTAAATGAAGTTTAAAGATAATATTGACTTTTACACCATCCACAGAATTATATGGATGTCAAAACACAAACCTAAATTCATAGTTATAAATAAATTAACTATTATTGCTCTAGAGCTGTCTCAAAAACTCAAGAACCCTAGCAGTGTAACTGTGAACAAGTGAAAGTGTAAATGTATGTACATATTTTAATTTGAATAGTTTTACTGGGATAATTTACAAATCACTAAAACACTATGCTGTAATGTAATCAAGTCACACACTGCCAATTCTTAGAATAGATAGTTGTAGGAATAAAGTCTACTTATTTATTAATAATTTAATAAATAATTAAAAAAATTGAAAAAAGATAAGACAATATGTTAATTTCAACTCTCATACATTTTAATAAAAAACATTTTTTTATAGCAAGTAATATTAACTTGTTGACTCTTATCCATTAAAATAATTAGTCTTTACTTTAAAAGCAGAATTATTTCCATTTTAATGACTAAAATTATGAAACAAAATTTCATAGAAATAAAATAATTTAAATTAGCTAAAATATTCTCCTTTTTCTTATGAAATTTCCTATATAATTACATTTTTGAGAAAAAATAAGTTAAAGAAAACATGTTTCAATAAAAAATACCATTAATTATTTTTAAAAAAAAATTATAAATGTAGATGCAGATGTGCACATTCCAATGTCTTAGATTATCATGCTTTTTAAAGTCTTTCTTTGATAGTTATAATATTCAGTTTTCTTTCATATTGGCTTCCATTGTTGAGTTTAAATAATTTTCCTTTTATAGTTTCAAATATTAATTATTACATCTCCAAGCACATTTCCAGAATAATGTACACAGTTAAATTTATCAATTTTTTCACTAGAATATTTTCTGATTTTACAGAATCTGAATTTACAATTTTTTAAATCTATTAACTTATTGGTCAGAATAACACACAGAATGAGACAGTCATGCTTTTGGAAATTTGTTGAAGATTTTTTTCATTATCTTTTACATTTTTCACATGAACAGGCTACATGGTAAAATTTGATGATGTGCTCCAAGTTTCTAGCTAATGTTTAGTACATGGATTTTCTCAAATCTATTTAAAAAACATATTTTAAAATGGTAGTGAGATGAACCTTACTTCAGACTACAAAATTATTTCTCATTACTTTTTTCATAGCTGAACTGCTAATTCAAAAATAAATGGCTACTGGTTTTTCAATAGCTGAATCAAGATTCCTCCTCACAAGACTCATGACTTCTGCTTTAACCTCCCCCTTTATTAACTTTGGAGCAATTCTGTATCCATTCAACCATATCTTATCTTGGACATGACAAAATTAAACTCTGATCAATTGAGACCATTTTTACAAAAGATTATTTATCTTCTTTTGATAATTTAAAAAAATCTAATCATAAAAAATCATCTATCATTTTTTCTTTTATGCCAAAAAATCTCCAGATAATTTTTTAATTATCATTTGATTTAAAGAAAATTGCTTTTACTAGAGAGATAAAGAGAAAAGAAATAAAACAACCTTAATTAATTTAAACAAAATTTCTTTAGAAATATGTCAAAACCTTATTTTTTTTTCTTTTTTTTAAAAACACGATAAAGAAGAGATAAAATTTTACTTATTTATTTCTGTTACATGTATTATTATTTTAAAAAGTTAAAACTAAATAAATTACTGAGGAGAGAAAAAATATATTTGTCTTTATGAAATAAAAAACTGGTAGATAAAATTACTGGAGAGTGAATAAAAAAATTATTTATTGTATTATTTTTTATATTTCCTCTCTCTATCATAACTACTCTTACCAAATTATAAATATTCACATTATTATTTAAAATTTTGTTGGAATTCTCATATTATCATTTAATAAAATAAAACATTTAAATAAGTTATTGCTTGATAACATAAAAAAATGTGAGAAAATTAAATGTTATCATTTTGTTTTCTAAACTTTATTTTAATTTAAGAAACTTGTAATATCCGATAAGGCCAAAATTGCCTCTGTCTGCAATATATATATATTGTAGCATGATTAATAGGTAGTGAAAGGTAATGGAGAGTATGGAGTAACAACAACAGGAGATCAGATAAGATCGTGCTTGAGTTTTGGTTCATCTCGTTTGTGCTTAAATTTTAAACAAAACTAGGATTGTTATTTTATGAGTCTCTTTATAATAAATAAATAATTATTTAAAGAAAAGCATTCTACAGATGTATATTTATCTCCATTAATACTAATATCTCAAAATTTTACTATCTTAAAATATGATTATAGATTTTAAAAGAATAAATACATCTTATAATATTCATATGTTTAGCTAACACATTTATTCAAAGCTATTGCATTATATAAATTTAATTTAATCTTATCACAGGGTTCTAATATTCAAGTATAATAAATACTATTCTTAGAATTTTAATTTTTTAACATTATAAATTATTATCCTTGATATGATTAAATAAAAAATAGTATTTTATTGTATTCAATTCATATATTAAAAACTAAATATTCAAACAAAGATGGTATTATTGTATAAAAATGATGTACAACTTTCTGATGAAGAAGTGTGATAATAATTATAAAATCACATAACCATATAAAATTAATAGATGATGAGATTAACTAATTAATGATAAGACCATATAATTAAAAAAAAATATTTAAATTACTAACAATAAAATAAAGCATTTAAATGAACACAATAATTATAACAAATTCCCCACAACTTAGCACCAATATTCATCTTATGTTTTCATTAAGAAAATGATGTATTAATTTATTATTAATTAAATGTGTGGTCTATCTTGAAGTGATATAAAACAACATAGTTGTTAAACAATAATTAAAAGATTTAATTATAAATAATCACTAAAATGAAGAATGTTTTATTACATCTTTAATTAAATAATAAGATGTGTTTTCTTTCTGATTTATAAATTTAGCTACTTCATAAACTAGCAAAATATTAATGTAACAATATTTTATTTAAGCATGGCTTTAATTAACCTAATCCCAAGAGGTACTGGTGACATTCCATAAGAAGCATATCAAGCTCATCTTATGAATAAAATTGGAATATAATGTGTTAGGAGTTTCACTCAACTGAACAATAATATATACTAATATCAGTGTTGCAAATATAATTAAATCTACAATAGAGTGGTTATAAATTATTGAGAGTATCTATATGAATAAATAAGAAGAATAATATCTATAAAATATTTTTAACTATATGTTTTGGATATCTTTATTTAGAAAAATATCAGATTAAATTAACAGTCCAATAAAACACATAAAATGTCAAGTTGTGGGCGTTAACCATAAATAGTTATTAATTATCTTTAAATATCAATTACCAATCTTCAAAATACAAAGACTAGTTAACATACATTTATACTAAATATTAGTAATTAAACTAAATACATATGACCTATATGTCTTTTATTATATTTCTTTCTTGCAAGAACTTTCATTGACCATGATAAATATAAATATTTATAACTTAAACACAATTGAGAAATATAATATATTTTTCATAAGTTAAAATAAATTCAAATTTTTTAAAACACATTCAGAATATTTATTTTAAGCCAATAAACATCACATGATCACCATTTCTTATGCTTGCTCATAACTGTTATTAAAACAGGCAAAACTCTCTCTATATATATTGCCACTCAGTGCAATACGTATACCTCAAATATTTAGAATAAAATGAATATAGACGAACCACAGGTAGCTTACATTCACATATATATTTAATAAAACATTTGTATAACTTTTCTAATGTCTCTCTGTTTTATTTCATAAATTTTTTAACATAAATTTCGATTCTGTCATTAATTATGCCTTGAGTCAGGGAGCGGTATAGTTCATATGCCAATTTAACAAATGAAACGATCAAAGTTTTTAAGTAGACCCCCACTCAAGTCTGAGATGTATGAGACAAATATTTAAAATAACCCTATTTTAAATATAGCTTTATTATAAGTGAAATTCTGTGAAAAGAGAAATAATTGGATCATATTTTAGGAATTGGCTGTGAAAAGAATGACATGTTGAAAATATAAACAGATCACAATATTCGCAACTAAATATTCTAAGATTGTAAAACAAATAAATTAATCAGACCATAGTCTATCTACCATGATGTGCTCAGAACAAGAGAAATTGGATAGACCCAGCATTTAATATTACACTACCAGCATAGACTTAATTCCCCTGTCTCATTCTAGTGATGCCAAGAAATAAAATGAATGGTCTGCGCAATTAGCAAACCACCTAAAATATTTTAGGTGAAAGGATGAGAATCACCAAGGCTAGCTAAGCTCAGTTTAACCTGGGTCTTCCCAAGTTGTCTTTCAAATTCTGATAAAAAAATTCATAGCCAGTGAAATTATCACATGGTCAAATTCTAATTTATCAATCACAAAGAACAAAAGACAAGTGATCAAGCAAAATGCTGGCAAGGCAAAATACAAGTACTGGAAAAATACATTTTTATAATTTAATATAAAATTATATTGAGCTAAACAAAGCAAAACTCTCCATACAGTATTGCCACCTGTGCTAACACTCTGTTTAGCACAGGTGACAATACTGTATGGAGAGTTTTGCTTTGTTTATCAACAATTAATGTGCTAGTATAGGAGATGTGATCATGTGATGCTTAATAATTTAATTATACTGAGCTATTAAAATTACACAAATGTTATATGGATTGACCAAAATTGAATCAATAAAAATAAAATAAGCATTAATATTATTACGAATATCATTTTCCTGGGTGACAAGTCTTTCCCCTCAAAACAAAATCCTACTAATATTTTAAATTAAAACATTTATACTCTCTCTTACAGTTTTGCAAGAAGAAAACTTTCTAAAACTCTCTCCCTTTCATTGTTATATGAAATAATATAACTAAATAAAATCTCATACCTGACCTAGAGTCTCCCCAAAACTAAACTATGTATGCACAAATATTTTAAAACACATAATAATATAAAATTATTTCATCTTGACAAAAAGATTTGTTCCAAGGATTAATCATTTAGAGCTAAAGAGTTATTCATTTATTTACCGAAAAATGTTGGTCAGGAAATAGGAAGCAAAATATTTAATTATATAAAACTTTTGTTGAGATGGAACAAATTGGCATATAGTGATTTCATCTTAAATAAGACATTTATCAGTCTTAAACAAATACATTCTTAAGTAAATAATAATAATAATATTTTCTAAACCACTTTAAGAGAAAGTTTAGCATTAAGAGGCATAATTTTAAGATAGAATGAGAGCAGAGACATTAGATTTAAAGTGATAACAAGTAAAATTTACAGAAATTTAGTTAAGAAATTACATTAAATTAAAGGGAATTTCCTTTAAAAAGACACTAAAAGTAGCAAAATTACATTATCAGGTCAACTGGAGTTTTTAACAATAAATTAGGCAGAAATAAACAAATTGGGAACATATTACCTAATTTATTCTGAGTCCTTGTGGAAATTTGGATCCCATGCTGAAATATAAATTTCCATATAAGCATAGCTAGCTATGAATTTTAATTTGAGAGTTCAACAGTTCAGCACTCCAACAATTACACATTTTGATGAAGTTTCTCCAACTTATGGTATTTGACAATCATCTTTGAGACAGTGGGAGACAGGCAGGTTACAAGGCCATCTATTCTATTACCATGCTTCTAAACATTTTATATTTATTGAAAATTTAACTGGTGTGGATTTGCCAGACAATCATTGAATGAAAACTATGACTGGATGACCTCTACTGTTCTCATGGGCTATTTATACTCTTTTTTGACTACCTTTGGGAAATTCCCTTTTTCATTCACCCAAGGTTAAGTGGATATGTTGAAATTTCAGTGACCACAATTATTGACCTAAAATATTTTGCATTGTATTCTTAGATCCACTCTCCTGATAAACCCAATGATTTTATTGTTTCAAATCTATTTTTAATTTAATATAGATTTGAAGAATTTATGTTTCAAATATCTTTTCCATTTTAATTTTACTTTAATTAGAAAATTTCATTACTATTTTGTTAATGGATTTTCTTTGTTTGATGCTATGAAATGTTAGCAGGGTTTATCATGAAAGTAAATCTCCAGAATAAAATACTAAAAAAAAATAGCGTATTAAAATTTATTTATTGATTTTTATAAAAGTTTGTCTGTAATTTAAAATATATAATAAATATATATATATATATATATATATATATATATATATATATATATATATATATATATATATATATATATATATATATATTGTGACCTTCTGAATGGGCACAAGTAATTAAAGTATTCTGTATCAGTAGTGAATAATTGCATTTAACTAAAAAAAAAGTGAAATAGTGCTAAAATTTTAAATTTTTTCTGTTAATGGTCTTATGTGAGAGTTGCTTATGAATGTTAGTGGGAATTTTTATAAGCATTTATAATTATTATTATATTTGAAGAAGTATTTAATGCAAGAAAGTGGGATGGATTATTACAGGTATTGTTGATATGCAAATTAAGTTGGTATAAATTTATTTTATTTATTTGTGGAATAGTGATTGATATTTGTTTAGATGGTTTTCTGATCTGTTTATCCATTGGCACACCTATCCATGTATAAGTAATATAATCAGTGAAATATGTTTAACTCATAGCCATATCAGTCATATGTTAGTCAGGATAATTTAGTATTCATATAGCAGCATATGTGTATGTGTGTATGTCTGTATCATTTTTAATTTCATTTTCATATTTAATTACAATATAAAATTTGACATTCTATAATAAAACATTTAAAATTACAGTAAATATCTCTGATAACAGATGTGAATATATTTTGAGTGATTAATGGATATCTGGATTGGTGAATTATTTGACATATTAAATTGTGTTATCAACTATTTTATTTTACTAATTAATTAATATTTATTTATTTCAATAGTGTAAAAAGTTATTTTTTTATATTTTTTTATTTGGTTTGATTTAATTTAGAAAATGAAAATAATTTTTTTTTCAAGAAAAGATTTCTTGAATATTTATTCCCTAATTAACCAAGTGCAAAGAGTGGAGTTAATCTTTGGAGGATAAGATGACCTCTTGATTGATGAAATAGAAATGTATTTATTTAAGTAATAGTTAGTGATTATTCATTCAGTCATTCATTCATTATCTGCCACTTCTTCTTTGTGCATTTTTTTAAAAAATCTCTTCCAAAAATCAAGTCAGTTAAACTCCAAAGTTTTAATTTTTAAAAATTATTTTCTTTATTGAATTCAGTGTGGAAATTCTAGCTACCAAACAGCTTTCTTTATTGGATGTCAGGCTAAATTATAAAAAAGGTATATTTTTCTTCATTTTTTCCACTCAGTTAAACATTAAATTAACCCTATCATCTTTGAAATGTATGTATATGCTGATAATTTTAATCTACTTTATTTCCTTATATCTTCTATTAATACTAAGAAAAAAATAAAATCGCATGAATGTTTTAATCTTCTAAAGAAATTGTGTGAACTTTATAATCTTTTAAGGAAATTTATGCAGGACTGCTTAACAAAACCTACCTTTGACTCTCCATTTAAATTCTTCTCTAATTGTATAAAAGTCAAGTTAAAATGGAAGGATGTGAGTATAATATTTTTGTGCTATATATTTGAATTACTCCATGATAATAATTATGTTTGTTATTCATGCTTATAAATTACTTTATTAACAAAGTGAATGTGTGGTTTACAAATAATCAATTAATTACTAGTATTTATTTAATATCACATGTTTCAATCAAGTAGAAGGACATTAATATTACATATTTCTTGTTCTCCTTGGTATGTGGACTTATTGTAAAAATATTATTGCTTAAGGAACTGTAGATTTTATGTAAATAATTAATTAACAATGGACCAAAATAATTATATTTGTGATAATTCATAAAATTAATGGAAAGCTAATGTTTACTTTTTAAAAATCTGCTAAAATTATTGTTGAATTAAAATATTTCCAGAATTAATTGAATGACAAATATAAAGAGATACGTAGCTGAAATTATATATCTATATCTCTGTCATTATTATAAAAATTTATTACTGCAGATGTTATATTAGTGAACTCAATTAGCTATTGCTAAGAACATTGGAGATCACTGAATTAAATCTAAATTGTGAATGTCTATCTTAGAGAAATGTGTCTTTATGTTTAGTAACATGTACTCATTTGAAATCATCATCCCTGTCTTCGCATCAGTTAGGAAACTTTATGTTTAAGAAAGAAAATTTACAAGTGAATTTTTTTTTAGGTTAAAAAAAGAGTGACTTTTTTCTTTTGTTTGTTACTATTGATATGCCATAGATAGATAGACAGATTTATTATTTATGTATTTGCTTATTTAATTTTTGTTATTTCCTTGACTCCTAGAACATCTCGGATGTGCAATATTGCTATGTAATACAATTATTATTTAAATATAATGTCTTATGTAGGTTATATATATATATATATATATATGTTTATATAGGGGTTTATTGAAGATATATATATATATTTTTGTGTCTCAAAGTGAGCACTTGGCTTTCAGAGTAGCACATCTATGAAAAAAATATTGTGTCAGAAATGGTAAAACCTTGTTGATAATAATTATTGCCATTTAAAAGTTTAAAATAGCTAATAGTTTGTCATAAACTAAAAGTTTTTTTATTATTATTTCAGTTTACCATTTACTTTACCATAATATTTGCATATTATAATTTGAAGTTATTTACATGCTCTTATTCATATGTATGTGTGTCTGTCTTATGCATTTATTTCATATAATTAGTAAATATTCAGTTTTATGACTGTTTTTCTTTCTGTTAATTTTGGATAATGCCGTATGCTAAAAGAATTGGTAGAAATAGTGTCATATCTGTGTATGTGTATTTATTTTTCAATGTATAGAATGAAATGTATAGAGTAGCTATGAGAAAGAAAGTTATTCATAATATGTTCTATGTAGATTGGGATTGAGAACTCTCTCCCTTATTATATCTAAGTATTTGCCATGAGTGAAATATATTCCTAGATTGCATACATATGCATTATAAAAATGATATTTTATGAAGATGAGTAGTTTATGTTTTTTTTATTCTGGTGGTGAGACTAAGTTCCACTCCAATACTATACCTCAAAGTAGGTGGGGATTCATTATTTGTCATTAGATTTGTTAGCCAAGAAGCTTGTGCATTTTTCATGTGCTTAAATTTTTCTTGAATGTTTATCTTTGTGTTATCATAGAATTATAGCTATATGTAATGCAGTTGGTGGATAAATAAATAGTAAGATTAAATTCTTTATGGAATATTAAAGCAGAAATAGTGTTATATTTGTTGGTTGGTCTATAGCATTGTCCGAATTATAATACTTAATTAGTAATTCATAAGTAAACTGATAAGATGTATGATTTTGTTTTTAATTATAGCATAAGATGTGACACACACATAATGCAAATAATCTCACAGACATGAAAATATACTACTGTTAAATTTATATATTGGGAAGTAAATATTTTTAATTATATCATATTAATTTACTGCAAGCCTTAAATCATCAAATCGTCAGAATTATTATTTTTCATTTTATTTTTGAATGCATGAAAAGTGTAGATATTTAAAGGAATTATTTAATTGAGTTATTTAAGTTATTTTTTTGACAGCCAAGTTTATTGATTTGTTTTATCGTAATAATTGATAGTGACCTCTCCAATTTGTATATTTGTGCCCATAATATGATATTTAATTTACCCAATGTTGTTTGCTAATAATAAAAAATTGTTAGAGTTAATTAACAGCCCAAATATATTTGAAGTCAGAATATGAGTGCATTATTTATTTATTAATTTATATCTTGTAAATGTCTAGTCAATAAATAATAAAAAAGTGTAACAAAAGAGATATCAAACCCAGATTAGTAATGTATGTGTAAATTTAAGAATTAGGACAATAGTCCCAATGTGAGCTAATTATATCTATTTCAATTGCAAATGTAAATAAATGCTTTATTTATTATTTAAAACTTTGTCTCCAGTTGTTCTTATATGCATTCATATTCTTGTTTCCACATTCTACACATCTATTTCAGCATAAATGTACTACTTTGTAAATTTGATAATAAACATACTGAAATCTGATAATATTGTTCTCTTGATCCAAACATTATATGAAATACTTTACCATTTGGTAAACTTATAAAAAGGTTGCATACTTAGTTATTATTTAGACAATGATGTGAGATTAAAAGGTACCCTATTTCCTTCATTATCTAATTGCTAGTCCAGTGAAACATCATTCAATTCATTCCATTATTATTTTTTATTACAATAGTTATAAGTTATTGTGTAATAGAATTTCTTTAATCAAATTGTATTAAAGATTCCCTGAGATCTGATTCCCTAGTTCCAAATTAATATCAGTTTAGCTATTTAGACTAAGGCGTATTAGATAGTGGAGTTATTCAATATCATGTTTTTATGTTAAAGTTATATTGTAGTTAATCTATGAGTGTATTTAGATGATGGAAGAAATCAAAATCAAATTATAGTTTATTAGCTTGAATAAATAAAACTTTATTAATTTTTATCATTTGGTTGATTAACAAATGAAGCATGTATTTTATTTTAACCATCAATAATATTTTTTTCCTTCATTTATTTGTTCCAAATATTTTAAAACTTTCTTTAACCCTCCACTGACCTAAGCTATACGTCAGGCAAAAGTAGAAGAGTCTCAATATTAATTAAAAGTAATATATAATTGTTAACTTATTCTATTCACTAATAGAATTAGCACCCTGGGAATTTGCTCATATAATGTGTAGGTTCAGTGTTTAGTGAGGGGGGGTTTACAATCTATATCTGGGCCCCTTTAATATTTATAATAAAAACATTTTAAATAGAAAATTGATATTTTAATCATTTATTAGCTGGTCTAAAAATTAAATGTATATAAAATGGCAGATGGAAAGTTTTATAAACATTGTAACATGTGTGGATCTGGTTTGATCCCTAGTCTAGCAATCTAGAAAGATGTGAAGCACATATCTGGCCTACAGATTCATCGCTTCAGTACTGAACTGAGTTCAGACCTATATGACTATATAAGCTAAAGAGTTTGAATTGAAAACATTATAGTGTTTTCAATTTAAGATTCATAGTTTTGTAGTTAAGTAGAGTTAAAAGACAGCTGCTAGAGGATTGCATTGGATCCTAAGATCTAGGTGCAGTGCTCTCAGATCCAAGGCTCCTCACTGATGAAGGCCACAAGCCAGAAACTAGTCTGGAGATATTGGATGAGTAGGCATTAGGTGGGGATTTTATGTACAAGCCTTCTGGCATCCATTGATTACTCTGTCTTGTACTGAGTGGCAATACATATAGAGAATTTTGCCTGTTTTAAGAATATTTATTGTGGAGCATTTTTTAAAATTATTTGCAGTGATAAATCTTTTGATGTTTGGATTATAAATCCTAATAGATAAAAGTGATACAATTTAATCCAAATAATGAATGATTCATAATGACGTTTGAGCCTTTAAAGTACTATCCAATATGGATGAATTTAAATTATTCCAAAGTAGCAATAAGTCATTTTATCTCATAGGTGTGGAATATAATTATTAAAGTCTGCATGGTGAAATTTTTTTAAAATTTTTTGTGAAGTTTCAATCCAAGTTAAAATTTCATTTTTAATGACAATCATCTTCAGTAAAAGATTTATCCAGAAGAAGATAAATTCACTGAGTAAAATTTGTATTTAAAATAATGAATATTCAATATTAAAAGTGGTTTTCCAGGTGAAAGTAAAATTCAGTAGTTTAAATTTATATTTAATGATGATTATAAAATACAAGTCTTTATATAGGTGAAGAAAGAATTCACTAGTTAAAATTTGTATTTCAAAAATGAACATTCAATAGCTAAGGTGAAGATTGATTCAGGAAATTTTATTAAGCAAACTTTCTGGAGATGAGATAAGTGAGTAATAATAGCATTACCACATAATTTAAAATTTCAGATCTAAATTCAAATTTAATATTTTTTTATTTATTTTAAAAATGGATTATATGATGGTAAATGTAGTTAGAAGTTTATTTCTCCATTCAGGACAGTTTCAAAAACATTTGTCATTAAGCCAATTGTTTATTAGGTTTTCCTACTTTATGGTAGCTGAATTACAAGATATGAATATGGCTAATTTTAAATTAAGTACAACATGATGCTCTTGAAATCATTTAATAAGAAAGACTAAACAATTCTTAATACATAGTTCTATTTATAGGTTTGCATCACATGATCAATAAATGCATAACCATTCAAAATTCTATTATTTTGAATTTTTATAAAATGGTTTACAATAATTTTTAAAAAATGATAAGTTGCCAGATGATATTTGGAAGTTTTAAAACTTTATAGCACCAATCTGTAGAATAAAATCTTTTAATACTATGAAATAATTTATTTAAAATATTTTATCATATAATATTTAATTGATCAAACACTTTACTACTTTTACAATGCTTTATTATCCACCCTTTCCTGCAGTTAACAGTTTTGATTGCTCCAGCAATCTTCTTCAGAACATTATAGCTCTTAATCTCAACTATAATAGTTTCGATTGCCACAGCAATCTTCTTCAGAATGTTATATCTCCTAATCTTTCCTAATCTCAACTGTAGATTAGGAGATATAACATTCTGAAGAAGATTGCTGGGGCAATTGAAACTGTAAACTGCAGGGAAGGGTGGATAATAAAGCATTTTCAAAATAGTAAAGTGTTTGGTCAATTGAATATTATATGATATACATTTGACAATGCAATAGGAAACATAGTTAAAATATTTTACATATATAAATTAATAAAATAAAATAAATATCATTTTATAAATAAATATTTATTTTATAGATATCAAAACAAATGATTTTATTTTATTTATTCTTAAATTCTCATTATATTTAATATTTTATTACCAATAATAATAAATTTACTTAAATAATTTAAATTAATATGTATTCAAGATTTAAAATCATTCATGCGCACACACATATATATTTAACATAATGTTTAAACTTTCTATTGTTATTCAGTATAATTTTAAATCATGTATGCACAATAATAAAGTTATTAGTTAAACAAATTTGTTTTTATTATTTTGAATGTAATATCTTTTTATTTTATGTGTTGTTCTTTTAAAATGAAACTGATATGCATGACAATTTCATAACTAAATGTGAATCATGATTAAAAAAAAGATACACATATTCAAAAATGTTTTATTTGTAAAATATATCTAGGCAGACATCTTAGATAAGTTTAGTAATTCATTTTATAAGGCAATGTTATCAAAAATTTAATATTACTTGCATAACATTATTTACAACCATAACAACAATAATAGTAATAATTAATAATATTTGTTATAATGATAAACCAATAAAATTTTTCAGAAGGTTTGCTTTTAACCATTAATTTGAACACATTTAATACCATTATAATATATAACATTATAAAATAAGAAAGCTGTTAGTATTGGTTTATAGTAAACAACAGTTTAAATTATTTTCCTTTTCTTTTATATAATTCAATCTCACATTCTTGTATTATGTGGAATTTTGTTTATAATTTTACTGAACGTTTATTGGAAATCAACTCTTGCATATTTTAGTAGCTTACTACTTTTTTACCTGCATACAATATACGTTTTTAATCAGTTTATTAATCTATTTAGTTATGAATCCAACCAATCTAAATATCAGTATCGATACTGTTTTTTTTTCATGTATATAGTTTTAAAAGAAAAAAAAATTAATTAAAAGAATTCTGTTAAAGGTAATTCAAAATATCTGTGAAATAAAATTTATATTTTGTTGAGTTTTGAAATTTTATATTTTTTTAAATAGTGTAATAAGTAATTTTAATTAAAAAAGCAGCCAGTTATTGGTTTGAATATTTCTTGAAGGTATTTTTATGGTAAACAGCAATCATTTACATTCTTTAAAAGGAAAAAAATATATAAACAATTTCGTAGAGATAAGGTAAATAAATTAAGAAGTTTAAAAAAATAAAAACAAATATGAAAAAAAATATATATATATAGAAAAACTAAATGTTTTCAAAAAGAAATGTATAATAGGGCAAAATAAATTATATTCATTTAGACAGAATGTTCTCCAGTTAATATTAAAGTTGCTATTTGATGACAGCTAAGACAATTCATACTACATTTGAATTGAATGCTATATCAAACCATGGTCAACTAAAGGATCATAATTTGTGGACCAATGTATGCATATCTGGAATATATATATATCTCATCATCAATGTACTAAATAAGCAATAATAAATCAACAACTTAAAAAGTATATAAATTGAAATGAAAAAAAATCAAATCTGTTTACTGTTACATAGATTTTCTAGTAGAAGTTTATTAATCAATAAAAAAATCACATGCCATCAGCTTACATATTATTGTTTTAGCAGCATACATTTTTTTCACTATCTCTATGCCATTTTAGTGTAAGTTTTAGTAAATAACAGATGTCACATAGAAAGGTTTAATAAATCCATATCCTGTTATTCTCTTATCCCAGACTAGTTTTAAGCTTATGGCTTCCATTAATGAGGAGCTTTGGATTTTTGAACAGTGCTATAAGCCCAAACTGAAAAACTTTTTAAATCTTGTTAATTTAATTATACAGTTACACAGATCTGAAATCAGTTCAGTTTTTTAACAACTGTAGGCACCTCTATCCTGTGGGCAGGATTTGATATCAAACAATAAATTATTACATGATTTTATCGCCTGATTTCAACTTATATATAGCAATTTAACAGTATATATTTTGTTTCACCACCTTTATGACACTAATTGTAAACTTTATTAAGTAATAGATGCCAGATCATAGTGCTTAATTCTATGTTGTCCTATCCCATATCCCCAGATTAGCTTCAAGCTTATGACATTCATCATTAAGGAGATGTGGATGTTTAGAACAGTGCACCTGAATCTTTCCTTCTGAAAGCAGCACAAACTGAAATACGTTTTCAACCTTAGCTAACTTGCTTATATAGTCATATAGTGTTGTATTCGTTTGTTGAGAAATAAACAGCGAGTTTATAAGAGACAGTTTACTCCAGAAGTTTTCGCGTATTTAGTTGAAAGTAAAAATAATTATAATGGAAAATAATTATAATTGAAAACAAACTGTAGGGATTTATTTTAATTGAAAATAAAAATAAATAATTATAATGGAAAATAATTATAATTAAAAACAAGTTGTGGGATTATTTTTATCAGAGATAAAAATAACTAATTAAAGTTAAGAACAATCAAGACGGACTTGGAAAACACGCGATTAAGATTTCGGAATGCAGCAGATAAGACTTAACAAAAGAACTCAGAGGGATATATAAACTGCTAGAGGAAAACATCGCGCACTTGTTACAATTCTGTTAACAGATGAAGTTGGATGCGTAAAGCTATTAAGAGCTATTTGCGGCACAACGGTTAAGAGTTGTTGCAGCCGAGTTTCATATATTTTAGCTATAATTCTTTGTACTCGTTTATGTTATCGATTGGATTGTAAGTACCCCTCTGAAATAGCTTAGGGGTGAAGACATTACATATATATTTAAAACAATTTCAGTTTTCATATATTATGGTATTTTTAATTTTTTATTTATTTATCAATCATAAGCACTTCTAGTCTGTGGATAGAATTTGATTTAAATCAATAAAATATCACATGACTATCACACAATTCCAGCTTTTAAAAGCATATATATATATATATTTTACCACAGCCATTAATAAAGAAACTACGATCTGAATCCCGAATTAAACTTAAAAGGATTATCATCTTATGGTAGATTGGTAATGGTTGAGAATCATAATGATGAATACAAAATATATTTACTTAAAATCATTACTAAATAAATTAATAAAAATATAGATTAAATGAATACAAAATTAAAAAAAAGAAAGAATAAAATTACTGTATATGAATTAAAGAAGCTACTTACTTTCCAAATGGCAACGTATATTTAATGAGAAGAATCAGGCTATCTTCACCTTTATTAGAAATTGTTTTTTTAAAAATGTTATTTCGCTGAAAAAACTTATATTCTATTTTCCTAGCAGTTTTTTTCGTTTTTAAATCCATATCACTTTTGTAAGTGTAAAATTATCTATTCAACGCTATAAAATTTATAATATTGTCCATAATAACTTTATGTAAGGATAAAATTTTTCTTTGCAAACAAAATTTATTACATATATACTGCATATATAAAAACAAAAATTTGTTTTTCATATTGATTGTTAATTCTTAGATGGTATTAATTATAGACCTTTTGCTAGAACATAATTTCATTTAACAGTAAAAGAAGTAAAACACTTTTTTAAAAAATTTTAAAATATATTAACCAGAATTTGAAATAATTTTTAATAGAATCAACTTCTAATTTTACTTTGCAAGTGGATGAAATAGTTATTAGTAAGTGTAATAAAATAACCTTCGATATGCTGTTATACATAAATAATTTTCTAAAACAAGATATAATTTTCCGGCCATTTAATCCAAAAATACATAAGCAATTAGATACTAAGACATTACTTTATTTAATTTCTTAAATTGTAAGATGTTTTTAAAAGACTTATTACAGGATATGTAGATAAAAAATGTACACGAGTAATTAATAAACCGGATATCATCCATTATTGACCAAATCATAATTTCCCTGAAGCGGCGTCCTTTTCCTACTAAGTAGCCACAAATATGGCCTATATAAAAAGCAGTTTCAGTAAAAGTACTTATAAAAAATATTAGCGTCAAACCGATGTTAACCCAAAATAATTTTTTATCTGTACTGTGTTTTTTCACAGTACTTACATTTTTTGAAGTTCTAATGTAAGCCAAGACAGTTTTAACATTCAAAATCGGTATTATTATTAAAGGACAAATGTGAAATGCAATTTCCCGAAAGCATGTAAATATAAAAATAAATGTATAATATTTACTTGTAATGTTTCGAGAATATTCATAAATATCACGATTCTTAACTATATTCAAACAGATGTCTCTTAAAAAACGTGGACATTGAATAATAAAACCACCTATACAAACCAATAAGCAGATGTGTTTAGGATATTTAGCAAAAACCTTATCTTTGAAAGAAAAGGGAAATGATATAGCAGAAAAACGTTCTATTGTAATGCAAAGAGTCAACCAGTCACTGATTCCCATAAGATTATTACACATTGGCCAGATGAAATATAATGAAATACTACATTTTAAATAATTATAAAATATAAGGCCTTTGGCTTCAGAAAAGGCCATTAGTAAATAAAAAATACAAACCAAAAAATCTATAACAGACAAAGCTTTAAAATAAACATAAGTAGCCGTTGGAATATTTAAATAGAAAAATATAATAATATTAATGAAGTTAGCTGTTATTCCAAACACGCTGGCACAAGGTAATATATAGAAATAATTAATTGTAAATAACTTATATGCTTTTTCATCTATTTGACATTCTACGCAGGAAGAATTATTCATATTGCCTTTACATACAGTTTTGTTAAAAAACATTACATCATCTAAGTATTTAATCCTTTAATAATAAAGATCTATCACCTTAGCAGTAGAGAAAATAACTTTTATAAAATAAATGTTTAAACAGTTAGCTTTAATATAAGCTTTAAAATGTATGTGAATTACTTTATTTTAACTTGCATGCGTGCTACTTCAAATAAAAATAATGTAATTTACTATTGTTTTTATATTCATAAATAAATATAACTATTTATAACTTCAAAAGAGTAGCACAACAAATTAATTTTTAAAAATATTAATCAAATCATAAGGTGTAACAAAACGCAAATAACGGGAAGGAATGATTAAAATTGTTTCTATAGACAGGAGTTTGTTAAACGCAATAAACTAATATATATATACATACTGAGAGAATTTCTTCTAGCATAGTAATAATTCATTTATCTGCTATCCAATGACCTGGATTCGTATGATATCTGCAGGAAAATAAAATAGATTTTTACTTGGAAAGTAAGGAATATTTAAATTCGTCCCATTTATTGCAAAAATTCTTCTGAAAAAGGTAAAGTATTATCCTTTGTGAATTAAAAAATAAAATCTTGTATTTTCAGTTTCTTTGAAAACTAAATATTTTTGTTTTAATTGTAGGTAAGTGAAACATTTATGTAGGATAACTTTGTTTGTAATAATTTTTTTAAAAAAGATATTTAAACTATTGATAAGAATGTTCAAAAATTATTCAATAACTAGTGGATGAAGAAATAACCATGAATACTGAGACAAACAAATATTTTTGTAAACTTTTTACACTTATCCTACTGACATAATAGTAAGCATTATCATCAGTTGCTAAAGAAAATGTCTTGTTGCAGCCACATTGTTCTATCTTCAGTAATCTGTTTCATATCCAAATAACATTCAATTTTATTGATCGTATTTCTATTATAGAATATTCATGACTTGCATTTCCATCTTTTACCTGAAAATTTGCCTTCAAAAATATTTTGTAAAGATTATCATATTTTAAAACATGACACAAAAACTTAATCCTTTTGATTTTCACTATATTTAATAATTCTCTTTTCATTTCAAGTTCTTTTAATATTTGATTATTAGTTTTCCTTTCCATCCAACTAGTTTTAATTAATTTTCTCCAAAGCTACATTTTCATTCGTTCCAATCTTTTTCTTTTTTGGTTTCCAAGAACCATTTCTTCCAACTATATGTCAGTATATTCCAAGTGGTTTTAATAATTTTCACTCTGTTATTTCTATCAATATTTATATTAAGTAGTAAAGTTTTTTATTTATTTTGAAAAGCATGTCTTGCTAACATTATTTTTCTTTTAAATAACTACTGTCATCACAAATCATACTTTTCAGATAAATTTTTTAAAATTTGTTCTAAATATATTATTTAGTTGAATATAAGATTATATCATATGCATAATGAATACAGTGAATATGATTACAAAGAAATCAAGTCATATGTCACATGACCTAATTTAACAAGCTTATATTAAAATGTTATATAAAGAGTTTGGAAATAAGCTCTTAACAAGTTTTGCAGAATATCCCCAACCCAGACTGGTTTCTACTATTGGTTTCCTCAGTGATCAGCTAGGATATCCAAGCATTTATGAAGTCTGAAAATTTCAGATTTTCTACTTAATAGTTATCCATTAGATAAAGTGCTGGGCATATCCTTGTAGTTTTAATCTAATGCTTGAATATCCTAGCACCTCACTGAGGAAGCCCATAATAGAAACTGGTCTGAGGTTTGGGATATTCTGCAAAGCTTGTTAAGATCTTGCCAAGCTCTTTATATAACAGTGAATAAGTCTATTATTAATATTAATTCCTTTAATTTTCTTTTTTATAAACTGTATTATGTTGCCAATAAATAAATTGAATAAGTAAGGTAACAACAGACAGCCTTGCTTCACTCCACATCTTATGTTAACAGTAGTTTTTGCTACTATTTGTAACTATTTCTGTATTTTGGCATTTATATAAATTTAAAATTAACCATCTATCTTTCCATTCCAATCAAATCCTAAATTCTTTATCATTTTAAACAATAACTTTCAATTCACTTTGTTAAAAGCCTTCTCCAAGTTAACATTAAGACATTCTATTCATAATCAAACTTCTTAGCTAAATCTTTCTTAGTGACATTATTGCTTGTATAGTTCATTATCCAGGTCAAAAACCATATTGATCTTCACCAATTTTTTGTATCTGTTTTGTAGTCTGTTTTTAATTATAAATCTTAGAGACATGAAATAATTGTGTTATTGTTCTAAAATTTGGACAATCATTTGCATTATTTTTTTGGAAAGATAATAGTTTTTGTAAGATATAAAATCTGATATATCATTTTTTATGGCATTCGGTTACTACATCAAATGATATATTTTTAATGATATCACTATCATTTTTTCAAAAGTTCTATTGAAATACCATCCATATTAGATGCTTTATTATTTTTAATCTTAATAATTGCATAATCAAATTTCTCTCTTGTTATTTATAGATCATTTCTCATTCTCATCAATCATGTTTTTATCCTCTATATAATTTTTTATATTTATATTATTATTTCTTTCCCTTTATACATTTTTTTAATATACTCTTTACATCGGACATACACTTTTTTAATTTCAAAATGTATTTAACCTTCCTTATTTTTAAAAGTATTACTTAATGGTCTCCGTTTATTTTACAACATTTTAATTTTTTCATATACCTGTTTAATCTTTTCAACATTTACGTTGCTTTTATTTTCTTCACTTATCATATTTATTCATTTGTTTTCTCAATTCTGCAATTAACCATTTTATATTGATCACTGTCTTTGTATATAATTTCATTCCTTTTTAAAATTTAACCCAATATTTCTTGAGTTATCCATCATTTCTATTCCATCATTCTTTAAACATGCTTTAATATTCTTTCATTGCATATTATGGAGTTTATATTATTAAATTTCTTTGTTATGTCATGATTTTATAAATTATTTAAATACCATTTTCTTGTGCAGATATGCTTTTTTCTTCGAATTTAATATAATTACAAAACTTTATATCTCTTTTCTGGGTAAATGTAATATTAATAATATTAATGCTCAGACATTTATATAGAAAAGGGAATCAAATACTTTATCTAAACACTTTTATTCATGCTTAGCAGGTTGTCGGTATATTACATATCATATTCATAGCTCATTCATTGAAAGCATGCTATGCATGAATAAAAGTATTTAAACAAAATATTGCCTTTCTGTATAAATGGCCAAACATTTAAATTTAATATTATATTTTGTCAAAATAAGCACATAATTAGAATCCATATCAGCATTAAGGTAACCATGACTAGACTATATTTGATTCCTATATCTTTTTTAAATTATAGTATATATAATCAGATATCTTTTAATGTCTGCCAAAACTTTCTGTGAAGAGTGTCTTCTTTTAAGCATGTCATAAAATGTATTGGATAATACCATCTCATGCTGTATAAAAAATTCAATCAGCCCTTCACCTTATGAGTTTATATCACTTAAATGTATCCACATGTCTGGAATTATTATGTACATCCACAGATGCATTAAAATCAACCATCAAAATAACATTATATTTATCATGACAAGATTTAACCATTTTATTCTTTCATAAATACTTTAAACTTCTTCATTACCACTACTAGTAATATAAAAATATACCCTATATATGTATCCACTGGATCTGCTTTTATTTTAATCATTAAAATTCATTGATTCACATGATGAGTATTAAATACACGATTCACTCATTTGCCTCTTAATATAAGGAAAACATCATTTCTTCTAAACTTATCATTTCCACTATAAATTATTTTGAATTCTTCTGATTTAAAATCATCATTATCCATCCATCTAGTTTTTCATATACTTAAAATATCATATCCATCTTATATATTATTATTAATTTTTTAATATCTTTTAACCCACTTTATGTCTATAATAGTGACACATTCTAACTACTATTGGAAATTTATTTTCTTTTCAAGGCTTTTGTAGGCTGATGAACTGAGTGACCCCACCTTTCTGACTTCTGCTGGATTTTGATAAACAAATTATATGACCAGTAAAATAACTGTTAAATCTATTTATTTTACTATAGCTACTTATCTTGAGTTATCCAAAGATTTTTAAAGTATTGTCTTCTCATTGTCTTCTCCATCATCATGCCATTCCCACCCAATAGTTGTTCTATTTTTAGAAAAGATTTCTCTACCCCAAAACAAAAGAGTACCCTAATTATCTATTAGTTCATCTTCCATTCGAAAAGATTATTGACATAATAGAAGGGAATTCTTATAATGGAAGTATGATATATGTCAATAATTTTTTATGAACTAACAATTAGCAACTTTTCTAAATTTATAGATGATTTTTTTTATTGATTTTGATATTTCAATTTAAGAAAATGACATTTTTTAATAATCATGGAAAAACAATTGAGTACTATAGTAAATGAGAGATAATATGTTGAACTTTTTAGTTTTATTAAATTTGTCTTAGCTATGTAGACATTGTAAATGTATTTTCTTATATCTAATATAATAGCCACTTATTTGATTGTGTTGATAAGTTGGATATTTGAATAATTTATTGTTTTTTTTTAATAATGGTTTTTTGTTTTGTCTAAATAATGTCTATTGTACATTGTACACTTTTTTAAGATAATCATTTATATTACTTAACTGGGATTGTATATGCTTACGTAAACTAATTAAAAAAATATTAAAGTATTTTTTTATATGTCAAAGCATTGACCGGGAAGCGAACCTGGGCCAGCTGTTTGGGAAAACAGTTATGCTAACCGCTAGGCCACCAATGCTTGACTATTAATTAAAGTATTTTTCTAAGTGATAATTCATGAAAAGTTCAAAGACCAGAAGACTATGCTGCATCATTATTCATAGAGTTTGACATTCTGACATTTTATCAATGCATATATTTATAATAATTGTATTTCTTTCATGACATAAAATGAATTGTTGGGTAACTTATTTTACAGCAATATACAAGTGACTAAAATTCTTCATAATTCTTATATGAAATCTTTTCATTATTGATTTTATATAAAGATGGTTCATGTCCATATACAAATAGAGTGAAAGACATTATAAATAAATGATGAAGAATAGTGGTGTTAGATTGTATATCAGTAAAACAATTTACTCAATGATGCATCTAATACAGATTATTTAGATGTTTGCTCCAACAACTTTGTTTTCCAAAAAAGAAAGGACAATCATATAGAAATAAAACATGTTTTTGAATAGGTGAAGATGTTAAAATTATCATGGAAGATTATATTTGTTTAAGGGCAGATCATTTGACCAATTTGGAGTTTGAAATCAAATTGAAATAGGATATAGATTTTTGAATTTGCCTGAAGGTTTGTGATGATGGTATATTAGATGTGACAATATGTTGAACTATTTCCATCATTTATCAGTAAATGTTGAATGTATAGAAAATTTTAAACGTTAAACTTTTCAAATACAAGCAACAACAACTAACAAGTTGTTTGCATTTGAAAAGTTTAAATAAAGTTCAAAATTTTCTATGCATTCAACATTTAGTGATAGATGATGGAAATAGTTCAATATATCATCACACAGACTTTTGAAATTTGCATAGTAAAAAATGCTATAGATTATATGTTTATGAAAGAAATTGAGAAGAAATTAACATAAGATGTATCCTAATAAATGTATAATTTAAAAGGATTATATTTTGGGTAATAAACCATCCTATTTAGTAAATCAATATTAATTATTAATTAATAAGATGTTTAATAAAAGATAATGCAAAATTAGAAATAGTAACTATATGATTCAATGATTGATAATATTATCTTTTAGAAATACTGAAGTGAGTTTAAGATAGAACTCAAAAATCATTTATATTCATAATAGATCTTGAAGATGGTTGAAACATACACAAAATTCACTAGTAGAAATTATAATTTTATTAGAATAGTTGCACTGATATTAGAAACAAAATCCAATAATGATTCAATGACAATTTTTTTATTGAAATATATATATATGAATATGTATATTGAAATGAATAATGCCATTTATTTTATTGTCACCCATGGGATCTCCCACACATAGCTGTGAGTTGGTTCAGAGTTGTGAGGATTGTTAAATATGGGAGTTCGAATGGAATATTAAATAGACATATTCAAATATTAATATTATTAAATGACATATAATAAATTGGCCAGCATGTTTCTAACATTGGTTAAAGAAAAGATTTATTACATGTATTTTTATTAAACACATATAATAAACATTTTCTTTAGCCAATATTAGAAAACTTAAGCAAATTTATTACAGACAAGAATAAAAAGGATAATAATGAATTTTAAATGTCATATTGTAAAATAATATTAAATAATGTAATAAGTAGTTAAGGGGTTTAAATTTAAAAAGAAATTGATAAATTATGTAAATGATGTTAAAACTGTTTCTCTTATCAAATAAAAAATGTATATAATGTACTGCAAAATAACTCAGTTAACAAATATATTTTTTATACATATTTATTTAATATTATAAATGACTAACTCCTTTGAGAATGCACTTTTATAATCTCTGTGCACTCTCCTATAAGCATAAGTGTACACTTATGCTTAGAATTTATTTTCTATATAAACCAGTCTTTGCTCACCATGATAAATGAGGCCTTCAATCTATTGAGTGCCTGAGTTACAAATTGTCAATTGTACAAATCTATTCGACCTACTGCAGGAGATACAGTCCCATTTTTAATTACCTGTAATGAAATAAAAAATAAATTTTGAATTTACTGTAATAAATATTCTATTATTTATATTGTGACAACCACGTAAAGTCGTCGACACACATATATATTTATTAATAACATTAGATAAATTCGCTAACAAGAAGTAATAAAGGTGAAATAAATTAGCTATTAAATTTTTAAAAAAAGGAAGGAAAAGAAAAAATTGAAATTCTAATGTCAAAATTTACTGTGGATTTGTAATAGTAAGAGAAGGGGAGGGGGATGCACAAAGAAATGCGTCTCTTTCTCTCTTGTAAGTCAAATGCTAGAAAGTTATTTTTGTTTATTGGGGGAGAGGGGAAGGGGATGCATAAAGAAATGCATTTCTTCTCTCTCATTAAAAACTATATAATAACAAATTAAAATAAAATGTAAAACACAAATGTGAAAAAAAAAGAATTGTAAACTTTAAATAAAATGTAATATGTGATATATAAAAAGAAAAACAATATGGCCATAGGTGTGAAAGTCTGTTGGACAAATTAAATTCCACAGACAAAGAAAATGTTAACAACGGAAGATCTGTGCCTGATCTGTTAGATTAATTGGGACTTACATTCCGGCCATTAATTAAATAAAGAAACATAATGATAAGAATTGGTTGGAAATCTAAGTCTTAATTAAAAATTTTAAAAACAATGAACAAAAGAAAGAGATTAAGAAAATTACAATTTTTATCTGGCATTGCTAGTAGAGACTTAGAAGAAGCAACAGCTCAAAGAAAATGAAAGAAGTGCATGGCTAGTGGCATTAAAGGGATGTGAATTCGGATTCAAGCCATCTCATTACTGACTCACAATGTAAGATCTTTGCCTGACCTGCTAGAGGGACTGCTGCTTCTGTAGCTGTCAACTGAAACTCAACCTAAAGAATCAACAAGCAAAACTGGAACGAGAAATAACCCCACAAACTGAGGAAGTTAATCAAGAGCGCTCGGAAGAAATACCCATGGGACAATTACAACAAAGCCTAGGTAAAAGCATGCATGCATTTTAATCTGTTTACTACTCATAACTAAATACACAATTAATAATTTGATAAAATAGAACTCTATCAACAGGACTTTAAGAACTTTAATATTTGATCTGTTTTCAGATGTTTTATTATAGCCATGTATTTTATAAGTGTGTGTTTTTTTATTATTATTATTATAATGTATTTTTTTTTTATATAAAGTGTGAGTATTATTATTAAACATATTTATCATTAAATTTCGTATCCTTGCTTTATTCTCCTATCACCAAGCTACGACAGGGGGGAAACTGTAATTAGTGATTAAAGGGGCATACTGATTTGTTTAAGGTATTCATGTGCTGCTTGTTCGTGCGAATTCCCAATTCTAAAAAATAAATAGCAAGCGCTGGACATTCGTTAAATTTCTTTGAAATAGTTTGCTCTGTTCAGCAGCCGAGAGTTCTGGGCCAGGAAAAATAACGCCAAGATAATATGTATGTATTGCCTTGGGGTTCGGTCAAGGGTATAGATATGAAGTTAAATTTGTATCTGTATTAGCTCTCTGCTTGTATTGTAATGGTGGTGGTTAAATAAATAAACAATCCATTACAGTTGGAGGCTAAGCCGGGATATTTTGGTTAGCAAAACTGTTAGTAAACAAATAAGAAATAAGAATAAGCAAATGCTGTAAAAATAAATGTATAATAAATAAATAAATGAAAGGAAGAATCAAAGTTGTAAAAAAATAAAGTATAATAAATAAGTCTAAAATATAATTGAAAGTATTAAAGATATAAATCAAACCATCCCAAATAACCATTTCCAGTATAATAAATAAATATAATATAAAATAAAATAATCGAAATAAAATATAATTGAATACACAAATAAATAAATCAACCGTACGAATAACCATTTCCGTAAATAAATAAATCAACCGTACAAATAACCATTTCCGTTATAATATAACATACATACATATGTAATATTATAAATAAGCACTAATTACTCTCAGCATGCACTCTTTAATCACCTCTGTGCACTCTCTCATGAACATCAACTTTAAAAGCATAAGTATACCCTTATGCTTAGAGTTTTTTTTTTGTATATAAACCAATCTTTGCTCACCATGCTTCAATCACAGGGCTTCAATCTATTGGATGTCTGATTATAATTTATCAGTTATCTATCCCCTGCAGTAGATTGAATACATTTGTACAATTCAATTGATAATTTATAACTCAGGCACCCAATATATTGAAGTCCTGATTTAAGCATGGAGAGCAAAAATTGGTTAATATAGAAAATAAGCTATAAACTTAAGTGTACACTTATGCTTTTAAAGTCGATGCTCATGGGAAAGTGCACAGAGATTATTCAAGTCGATCAGAGGAATTAGTCTTTATTTATAATATTACATATGTATTCGCATTATATAAATAACAGAATATTTCTTGCAGGAAATTCAAAATTTACTTTGTATTTGATTGCAGGTGGTTAAAAATGATATTTTATCTCTCTCCCACAGTAGATCGAATAGGTTTTTTACAATTCAATTGATAATTTATAACTTAGGCATCCAGCAGATTTAAGCCCTGATTTAAGCATGGTGAGCAAGGACTGTTTTATATAAAAAAAATTAACTCTAAGCATAAACACACACACTTTTAAAGTCGTTGTTCATGGGAGAGTGCCCAGAGATTATTAAAGCACGTGCTCAGAAAAGTTAATTCTTTTGCTAAGAGAAAGTTTTAATACTATTTACATAATTTATCAATTTCTCTTAAATTTAAATCCCTTAGCTACTTATTATATTACTTAATATTATTTTACAATATGATATTTAAAATTCATTATTAATCTTTTCATTCTTGTTTGTAATAAATTGTTCAGATTATTTCTAACATTGGCTAAAGAAAAAGTATATTATATATATTTTTATTATATTTTTCTTATCTTTTGAAAATCTTTCATATTCTCTTTTAATTGAGCTGCAAATACTTCTATCTTAGCTCATTCTAGGGATATAATTTTTAATTGAGCCAAATACATCTGACACCATTGAAATGGTATAGATTATATACCCATATATAGAGGAGTGTTTCTGTTAAAAGGCTTTTATAAATTGACAATATAGATTTTTTTTTTTAAAATTTATAAAATAAACTGAGATTCCTAATGAAACACACAATTGTAAAAAATATATGACTAAATTGAAAAAAATCTAATTATATTTTCTGACTATCTTATTCCTCTGATGGGTGGAATTAGACAAGGTAAAATTTGAAAGAGATTACCCTATATAAAAATAGTTTATATTCAGAATCCAGCAAATTATGTGCTATTAAAGTGATATGGGGAATGTGCTGAAAACTAATTCTCCAACTGATAATGCGTTATTAATTTTGTAGTGAATAGTGATTTGATTATTTTTAGACAATTGGCTTAAAATGTGATATAGACTAATTGGTGTAAAAGTAACTTTTGAATGAAACTAGTAAGATTTTAAAAGCTTATTTAATAACAATAATAAAAAAAAACCCCGTTAAGATTCATTTTTGACTTCCCACACATTTATTCTATTTATACTTGTTTGAATAAATAAAACATTAAAAAGAAAGAAAAAATATACTATTTAAATGGCTAAAATTAAATAATTCACATAATAAAAATATTTACATTTCATTTATAAAAGTCTTTGTATTTTTAGAGTTTTGTAGGTATCTTTCTGATATATATATATATTGTAACGATATATAAATATGTCGTTACATTTATTTAAAATAAAAACTTTTAAGTTCGCATATAAAAATAAGTGTATTAAAAATAAAAGTAAAAAAAAACTAAACGCTAAAATTAAAAACGTTTGTTATACGTATATATATTCGCACAGATGCTAAACTGTAAAAATATTTTTTTTAATAAATAAAAAAAAGGTATTTGAATGTATTTTTTATAAAAAAAAGATTTATAAAAATATTTTAATAAAAAAATAACGTAAGTTAAAGTAAAAACAGGTATTAATTAATTCCTGTAATCTGTAAATGGAAATGATGTTTATTAATTATCTAAAAGCTGTGTAATTAAAAAGTCAGATGAAAAGTTAGATAAGAGAAGAAAGAAATTTTAGCTTGACCAATGGAAGCACTAAGCCTTGGCTCGGACCCTAACGAAAGTGATAGACTAGTGACGTTTTGTTCATTGAATCCTGGTGGATAATATAAAAAGGGAAATACAGTTTTTTTCGGACAGTTCCAGCGTTT
The DNA here is from genome assembly GCA_028023455.1 of Epiperipatus broadwayi. Taxonomy (NCBI): domain Eukaryota; kingdom Metazoa; phylum Onychophora; class Udeonychophora; order Euonychophora; family Peripatidae; genus Epiperipatus; species Epiperipatus broadwayi. Next base: position 554,223 of record JAQFVV010012659.1, on the reverse strand, counting down.
GTGTTTGAGAGATGAGGTATGACGCACATACCACACTCTCTATTAAAAAAAAAAAAATGAAAAGACTGTGATACTTTGAACCAGCTATTGCCATCTCCAGAACATTCCCTTCCAACGGAGGCGTCGCGGGAATTAATAAAAGCAGAAACCTGGACTCTTCTACCATAAGCTATCTGAAATGAACAATTGTTAAAATCAATCAAGAACTTTCGTCAAGTTTTACAAACTGATAAACAAGCCAACTGAAATGTTAAAACGGACTCTTATCTGACTTTTGTAAGTCTTTAAATCAAATTAATAATGTTTAATTTTATATGTTTTCCGATTGATAAACATCATTTCAAATTTTTTTTTCTTATTGTAAAGATTGGTTAAATGTATGAAATTTAAGTTGTTTATAGACGCTTGCATGGATTCGTTTGCGGTTAATTATATTTTGGTTTTCATATTTGATCAAAATATATAGACATTCGATAAATAATGATACCTTACGGTGAGTATCTAAAATGTATTTATTCGGATGTCTTTTAAGTTATTGGTGACAACGCAAGTATCTTATGGTGAATACTATTGGGTTACTTATAAGTTTCCCTCTGCGATTGTCGGTATCAATAATTTTGTATTTTGATCGTTTATGTTTATTTTGAAATGTTTTTGACCGTGGAATCTATGTAATCGATCTATACCCAACATTTTTAAACAAATCTGTGCGAACGTATTTAAATGTTAAAATTAAGTCGGGCGTGAATGGCTATATAGTTTGTAAAGTTATATTAAGGGAGGGTAATCTTAGGTTATTCATTTCGTAGTTGAATTGGTTCAATGGATTGGATATATTTGTGTAATTAGTCGATGTAGTATGAGGTCCGCTACGGGCAGGATTATAGATATACGCCACACACCCTCTGTTTGCCTATGGATGGGTTTGTAAGTCGGCAGAAGACCGCAGTCCATTCCTATGGAGTTTTTTGTTTATTGATCTACTTGCCAACAGATGTCACATTCCTGTTGGTGGAGAGTCAATCTCTTCTCTATTTCTACTTATTGTTCAGATGTACATTCCTGACAATATAGTATTTTGTGTTGTCGTATCATGCTACATTGAATACATGAATGTATCAGATGGATTGGCGCCAGTTGATTGCGAAATTTGTTGCCTAAGGTTAAATCAGGGAAGAATATTTTCCTTTCAAATGCAGACCTATGTAGTCCATTCATACTCGACCCTCTAAATAAATAGTAAACTCATTATTTGCAATCTACTTAAATTTAGAATTAAAGATCAATATAAAATTATAAACGTTAAATTTATTCCTCAAAATTTAAATATTATTTTATATGTGCGTAAATAAATATTTTTATGTGTTAATTTCTGGCAGTGGCTTTTATTATTTTATATTTAAGATATAAAATTTATAGATTTTTATCTCTGCGTCTCCGCTGAGCTAGTGACTTGGGCTAACGGTCGGAATATTTAAAGAAAGTGGAATCTTAACAGCGCGTATCTGCCTACTTTATAAATTTTTCTAGGCTCAAATGCCTAGATGGCGCCCTTGTAGTGCAGATATTGTTTTTGCGGTTAGATTCGATCTTCACTTTCATTCCGATTGGTACAAACTGGCTACCCAACTTGGGCCGATCTTTAATAAACACGAGTGCCCTGAGAATTTTAAAAGTGAATCATGCCCGTAAATTTTTTCTGAAAATTATATAGATATATGTTTTGTATTAACGTAAAGTTATAGTTTAAATTTTGTGTAAAAAGGTACTGCCAGTAAGAAAAATTGCGCATATGTAAAGAGAAATACGAGGAATAAAAAAGTAATAAATAAAACGTAATTAATAAATATAAATCATAATTTTTTTTTAAAAAAAGTCTTGTTTAAAATTTAATCGTTTAACTTGCCTAAATAACACTTAAAGGTAGGAGAAATGAAACTTGGAAGGGAGGGGGCAGAAATTTAGCTGGTAATAAGGAATCAACAGTCAACATTTTTTTTTTAATCATTATATTTGTGTGTAATTACTGTTTTGTCTTGTAAAAAAAAGTTTTGTCCTTTTGAAATTTTCATATATAATCAATTTGTGTAACGTAATTACTAACACTAAGTAAATTCTTTTTTTTTTTTTTAATGTTTTTTGTTTTTTGAGGAAGTTTACTGATATGTAACGATATATAAATATGTCGTTACATTTATTTAAAATAAAAACTTTTAAGTTCGCATATAAAAATAAGTGTATTAAAAATAAAAGTAAAAAAAACTAAACGCTAAAATTAAAAACGTTTGTTATACGTATATATATTCGCACAGATGCTAAACTGTAAAAATATTTTTTTTAATAAATAAAAAAAAGGTATTTGAATGTATTTTTTATAAAAAAAAGATTTATAAAAATATTTTAATAAAAAAATAACGTAAGTTAAAGTAAAAACAGGTATTAATTAATTCCTGTAATCTGTAAATGGAAATGATGTTTATTAATTATCTAAAAGCTGTGTAATTAAAAAGTCAGATGAAAAGTTAGATAAGAGAAGAAAGAAATTTTAGCTTGACCAATGGAAGCACTAAGCCTTGGCTCGGACCCTAACGAAAGTGATAGACTAGTGACGTTTTGTTCATTGAATCCTGGTGGATAATATAAAAAGGGAAATACAGTTTTTTTCGGACAGTTCCAGCGTTTGTGTTTGAGAGATGAGGTATGACGCACATACCACACTCTCTATTAAAAAAAAAAAATGAAAAGACTGTGATACTTTGAACCAGCTATTGCCATCTCCAGAACATTCCCTTCCAACGGAGGCGTCGCGGGAATTAATAAAAGCAGAAACCTGGACTCTTCTACCATAAGCTATCTGAAATGAACAATTGTTAAAATCAATCAAGAACTTTCGTCAAGTTTTACAAATTGATAAACAAGCCAACTGAAATGTTAAAACGGACTCTTATCTGACTTTTGTAAGTCTTTAAATCAAATTAATAATGTTTAATTTTATATGTTTTCCGATTGATAAACATCATTTCAAATTTTTTTTTTCTTATTGTAAAGATTGGTTAAATGTATGAAATTTAAGTTGTTTATAGACGCTTGCATGGATTCGTTTGCGGTTAATTATATTTTGGTTTTCATATTTGATCAAAATATATAGACATTCGATAAATAATGATACCTTACGGTGAGTATCTAAAATGTATTTATTCGGATGTCTTTTAAGTTATTGGTGACAACGCAAGTATCTTATGGTGAATACTATTGGGTTACTTATAAGTTTCCCTCTGCGATTGTCGGTATCAATAATTTTGTATTTTGATCGTTTATGTTTATTTTGAAATGTTTTTGACCGTGGAATCTATGTAATCGATCTATACCCAACATTTTTAAACAAATCTGTGCGAACGTATTTAAATGTTAAAATTAAGTCGGGCGTGAATGGCTATATAGTTTGTAAAGTTATATTAAGGGAGGGTAATCTTAGGTTATTCATTTCGTAGTTGAATTGGTTCAATGGATTGGATATATTTGTGTAATTAGTCGATGTAGTATGAGGTCCGCTACGGGCAGGATTATAGATATACGCCACACACCCTCTGTTTGCCTATGGATGGGTTTGTAAGTCGGCAGAAGACCGCAGTCCATTCCTATGGAGTTTTTTGTTTATTGATCTACTTGCCAACAGATGTCACATTCCTGTTGGTGGAGAGTCAATCTCTTCTCTATTTCTACTTATTGTTCAGATGTACATTCCTGACAATATAGTATTTTGTGTTGTCGTATCATGCTACATTGAATACATGAATGTATCAGATGGATTGGCGCCAGTTGATTGCGAAATTTGTTGCCTAAGGTTAAATCAGGGAAGAATATTTTCCTTTCAAATGCAGACCTATGTAGTCCATTCATACTCGACCCTCTAAATAAATAGTAAACTCATTATTTGCAATCTACTTAAATTTAGAATTAAAGATCAATATAAAATTATAAACGTTAAATTTATTCCTCAAAATTTAAATATTATTTTATATGTGCATAAATAAATATTTTTATGTGTTAATTTCTGGCAGTGGCTTTTATTCTTTTATAGTTAAGATATAAGATTTATAGATTTTTATCTCTGCGTCTCCGCTGAGCTAGTGACTTGGGCTAACGGTCGGAATATTTAAAGAAAGTGGAATCTTAACAGCGCGTATCTGCCTACTTTATAAATTTTTCTAGGCTCAAATGCCTAGATGGCGCCCTTGTAGTGCAGATATTGTTTTTGCGGTTAGATTTGATCTTCACTATTCATTCCGATTGTTACAATATATATATATATTTGTGTCTTGACTTGTGTGACATTTCTCTGTTTTTGTTTGGTCATTTTTTGAATGATGATTTTGTTTCACTTTTTCTTGGGAACAATTTTTATGTGAGTTGTCTAAAGATAATTTTGCAGATGAGAATCATTACTATTTTAATTTAGAGGCAACTATTTGGAAACATATTTGGTATAGATGTATTCAACTGGTCAGAGCTACATTTTTATCTTCTTAGCACATAGAGCAGTCAATGTCAATCAGACATAGAAAAGATCTTCATCCAGCCATTGAGAATATCATAATTGTATTTGATGGCTTCCATAGCTTTGATAAATGGAGATATGGCTTTCTAATGTGTAGTATTAACTAGTTATTGCTGCTTTCACACTGGTAATTATTGGTTTCATTATAGTATGACATATCAATATCATAGCAAAAAATGTGAAAGAAATTATGATTGACACAGTTTTATATACCAAATCTAATCTATGACCACTGTTTTTTGATAAACAGGATATCTTTTATTTAAATTTTTATTCTAAAATTTAAATTTAGATGTTTAATCTGCCTTTTAAATTATTTCCAATCCACTTACTACCTTTGTTTTCCATTTTTGATGACAATTTTTCTCTTAAAAACTTTTTATTACAAAAATAAAAATAATTTTAAAATTAAATATAGTATGCATTTTATGTTTTAAGCTATTCTTAATATATTAGAAGTATACAGAATATGAATCATATCAGAAAATAAAATGCATACTTTACACTAAAAATTCTCTTTTGTTTTCATGAACCACCTTTTCATCTGCTGTGGTGGCAAAATATTAAATAAACATAAGTAGTTAATGAAAACTATTTTCATGTTAGTTAATAATGGTACATTACAATGTGTTTGTTCCACTGGATGGCAGAATATGTTAATGGAAAAGAAAGTTCGAAAATGATATGATAGATTGTATTTTCTTTTGGAATATTATTAACAAGGTATGACAGTATAATCTTTTATATTGCACTATATTAATTGCTTTGTGATAGTTACTTATTTTAAATGGTGCTCCTGCCATTATATTCACTGAATACTTAATGCCAAATGATGTGACATTATAATAGTATCAATAAAAATGTTCAATGACTTATCCTGCATGCATTTTATTAATTTAATAATTGATTAAATTTAAATATCATCCAATATCCATATTCATAAAATAAAAGCTATAGACATCACTATTATGTTGGCAGAATAGTCACAATGCATTCAGTTTATTAACTGTGAAATACATATGTAGTTGTGAATTGACTTAATATTTAGTTGTATTTTATAATTTAAGTAATTTATTATTTTACTATTATTAATTCAATTTTACAATATTTCTCAATATAAATAAGTAATTATTAAAGTAAAAACAATTAAAATTTTTTTATCAACCTCAAATCTGGTTAAGAATTTTTACAATGACCTATGTATGATAAAGTCAAATCACATTTAGTGATTGAAAGTTCAATGAATATGGATGATGAAAGAATGACAATGATGAAAAACCAAATTGATGTAGATATAATTTAGATACTTTATTCTTAATCAGAAGTAATGTATTTTTATTTACACTAATAATAAAGGTGTGCCTTTAAGTATTTCCTAGGTGCTGTATTACTTTATGAAAATAATATTTCTAAATGGAAGAATCTTTTCCTTTTTACTTTATTTATCTTTTATTACTTCTAATACCTACATTGATTACATAGCACTAAGCATATATCAATTGTCAGTCTTGAGGAATTAATTTATATCTCTTGAGGTATTGTTGGCTATTCTGTAGCAAATAGCCTATGCTGTTCATTATGTAATGTTCTTTTCCTCCTTATTGCATTTAACTATTCATTAATTTTTAGGTTGTTACAAAGTCTCTCAGATCCAGGAATATTCCCCATTTCAACTGGTGAATGGTTTTATATTATGCTGCCTTATGTGGGTAGGGAAAATAGAATCCAGATGTCCTCAAATATTTTTGATGATGCGAGGTGCTCATTCCTCTTTTTAATCTTACCGAGAGTTCTAATGAAAGAATTGAGCTTCATTTGGTTGTGGCAATGAGTGACCTAAATAACATAGATCAGGAAGACTGAGAGTCTTATTATTGAAAAGGTTTTTGTGTTGGTATTGTCTTTTAATGACATGATGAGCTTAAAATCTATTCTAGTATTGGAGAATATGATGAGCCAAATCGAATTTAGCTTTGTACAATAGTTAATGAAGTGTTTGGTTGTCTCCTCTCCACACAGGCACAAACCACAAATTGGATATATGCCAGTATGTCCTCACTTGTAATAGAGAAAGTGGTTTGTGGGTAGCTCATTGATGTTATACTTAATGATGAAGTTTAGATATTTGGCTTCAAGACTCCATCTTTTAAAGTTTGTTTTAAGCCTCTGGTTATTGCTGTACAATGTGTTGACTGTGGGTTGTATGGTTGGGTGCAGGATTGCATACACTTTCCAGAGCATGATTTTAGAGTTAAATGTAGTGTCTGTTATTGTAGTGAATTGCTTTATATAACCGATGATTAGGGAAATTCATGATATCCTGCCTGGTGAGAGCCTGTCTGCTTCCTCCTCTCAATCTCTGTTAATATTCAACCTTTTCTCAGTTAAACCATTAAGCATCACATGATCACTATCTCTTATACTAGCACATATTTGTTTATAAACAAAGCAAAACTCTCCATACAGTATTGCTACCCTGTCTTCCTTGATTACTCTGGTTGGCACAGGATCGCAATACTGTATGGAGAGTTTTGCTTTGTTTATAAACAAATATGTGCTAGTATAAGAGATAGTGGTCATGTGATGCTTAATGGTTTAACACCAATCCTGCCTAATAGGATAGTGGTGGCTATGGTTGTTTAAAGAGCCAAAGACACCAAAATGTATGGGTGCTGAACTGAGTTCAGACCCATATGACTATATAAGCTATTGAGCTTAGATTGAAAACATTTTTGTGTTTTTCAATTTCATTCTCATAGTTTTGTAGTTAAGTAGAGATAAAAGGTGGGTGCTGGATGGTTGCTTTAGATCCTAAGATCTAGGTGCAGTGCTCTCAGATCCAAAGCTCCTCACTGACAATGGCCACAAGCCAGAAACTAGTCTGGTGATATTGGATGAGTAGGCACTAAATAGGGATTTTATGCACAAGCCTTCTAGCATTCATTGATTACTCTGGTTGGCACAGGGTGGCAATACTGTATGGAGAGTTTTGTTTTGTTTATTTTCTCAGTTGTAAAACAATCTGCCTAATACTATATCAACACTGAAATCATAAATGCTATAGGCAATATTTCGATAGAATTTGAAATATAAGAAAATGTACTTAGAAACCTGAATTTATGAAATTACTAAAACAATTTTTACATAATTCATTTAATATTTTATCTTTTTCTTTGCACTTGTAATTTTAAACATATAAATGTTAGAATATTTATAAAAGTTCACACATTTATAAAGAAGAGGTAGATGTGTTATTTTAAAAGTTGGCTTCATTCATGCTAAGCATGCTTTAATACAATGCTTACCATAATTTTACTGAAAGCATGCTCAACACGAATAAAGCTAATTTTAAAATAACACACCTACATTTTCTTTATAAGTGTATAAACATTTAGACTTAATTTCTAATTCGTATTAATCAAATATACCTTTTACAAACAGGCAAGCAGTTAATCATAGCCTTGTAGATCAAGATGTCTAATACAACCTGCAAGATAGTTGGCCCGAATGTTAGAGGTCTTAACTTGCTTCTGTTAGGATGAGACATTGGATCACATCACTCTCACTTGTAGTGGTCTCTGCAAAATCAAAATGACTATTTATCAGAACTGTAAAGTTCACTTTTATAAAATTATGTCTATTAAGGATTGTGTGGTTTCTAGAGACATTCCAACCATCAGAATGTCTATCTTTTTGACATATTCTGTATGGTTGACCAGATGTAAGAAACTGTTCATTCTGCCACAGCCAGATATGGACTCTTTCTTTTTACAAACTTTAAAAAAACTTAAGGCCAGAGACAATACTTTGTCTTCTAAATTTATTTTTGATCAGACTTGGATGCTTTTTCAGTTTCCTTAAGAAGTCCCTATTTATTTAATCTTTATGTATTATTGTTTACTGTTTGTCTTGAGTTTGCATTGGTTTTCTCATATTGTTATATGTAGTCATATTCTATATCATGTTTTAAAGTTTTTTTTAAAAAATTTCTTAGTGTTGTAGTTAGCTAGCTTTATGTTAATCAGTTTATGCACTTAGGATAAAATGACACTTTTCAGTCATTGACACATTTATCTGGAACTTTGTTTTTCTTTGCTTCACACTTTTTTTAAATATTAAGTTCATAGATAATGATAAAGATATTTTCCATTTAAGCATGGATGAGCTAGAGATTTAGAATTTCAAATAGTTGGTAATTTATCACCAGAGATGGCTACTAATAATAATATAGACCTACTAAGATTGCTCTTTACAATACACATATATCTTATTTTTAACACTTTTCTTGCAGACATTCTATTTTTTTTCGTCATGATTTTTTTAAATTCTTGGCTATATGAGCACAGACTTTCATGTAACCCACTACTCTCCACTCTATTTCATAACACTAATACAGGTGTACACATATATGTTGAAAAGATAAATAAACACCAATATACATATTTCATGATAAACCAGCAATCATCAGTTGGTCCAGATTATCATCTCTACACATATATGCAATAAGTGCTCAAATATATATTAAGATAGCAATCTTCATACTTTAATGGACAGGCTTCAATCCACTCCACACTTCAACTGTCCATCCTATTGAAAAATCTGATGATGTAACCCCCAAAGGCCAACCTGAGACTGAGATTCTCATCACACCCATCTTGACCTAAAGTCAACCTGACTCCTCACGTACAGGACATAATCCATTTAATACATATACAAGGGATGGGCAGACGTCTCTACTATGTAATAAGTGGAGAGTGATGGGTCATGTAAAAATCTGGGTTCCTATACCCTATATATTACATATATTGATATAGGTATATAATAAGCCTGTATTTCAGTTATTTAATTCTTATAGTAAATTTACATAAAAGATAAAATTGACTTATATGACTTTAATACTTTATTTATTTATTTTATATTATCTGTTGCTTTCTTATCAAGATCAATAATTACAAAGTCATACTTTTAAAGATTAAAAATTAAAACATTTAAAAGTATTTTATTCATAACTTTTGTTTTATTAGTCTTATTAAAGGCACTGTAAGTTTTAAAAACTCTATCTATGTCAGTCAAAATGTAACTCAGTTTTCCCTCTGTGTTTATATGAATGCATTATATTCAAGATATTTTCATATTGTTTTCAAAAACAAACAAAACAAATATAATATTCAATTTATTTATTATCAGTAGTTTTTTAATAGATCAACATTGTCCCTAATTTTTATTCTATATTTTATTTATAATTTATCTTATCTGACTTAGCTTATTTTATAATTTTACTAAACTGAAAAATAATAAATTTAAATAAATCATGCAATGTAGTATATAAAAATATCATTATATAACAGTAATAATTGTATATATATATTAAAAAATAATATAAAAAAGCTTTTGGCAAATATATATATATATATATATATATATATATATATATATATATATATATATATATCTTACCTAACCCCCACAAATAAAAAAACCACCAAAAAAAAAAAATATAATAAAAAACACCACCTGAGGTTTCGCTGCTACCAGCAGACTTCTTTACTCTGGAGGGAGCGGGGGAGAAAGGGGGGCTGGTTTATTATTTTTTTTTTTTTGTGTTGTTTTTTTTGGGTGGGGGGTGGTTTGGTTTTATTGTATTTTTTATTTTATAAAAAATATATATATATATATATTTGTTCTTATCAATGTGACAGAAATTTTTAAAGGTTCAATTTATTTTGCATACGTAGTGATATCTATCTTTTTCAATATATATAAAATTAACTAAAACCATTCATAAATAAATTAATTCAATAATTACAAATATAACATACAAGGAATAAATAAACAAAAAAAATTTTCTTCCCACCTTTTCCTCCCAAATATGCATTTCCCTAGCCGTTTTCTCTCTACTTTTTTGTTTCATAATTAAACCACTTATAATAATAATATAATGGGGGCAGAGAAAAAAATCATCTTGTTTTTTCTTTATCCATCTTTTCCTGCACCTTTCCTTTCTTTCCTTTCTTTAATATTTTTTTTTCTAATTAATTAAACAATTTATAATAATAATACAATAAGCAGAAAAATATATATATAAATATACACTACATGATTTAAAAAAATTTTTTTTAATAAAAATATAGAAAATTTTATTTTAACTCGTGATCAAATTATTGATGAGATACATTAAATGGTATTTAGACAAGGAGAAGTTCATTTATGAAACGTCCTGTGCTGCACAATCTAAAAGAACTAAAGGTTTATAGGAACCAAGGAAAGGGCCAGAATTTGATATCTTTGGGATTGGTGACTAAACTTGCATGACTCAAATTATACAAAGATAACACCAAAGTTCTGTTCATAATGGCCAGGTCTGAAAGATAACACCAAAGTTTTGTTCATAATGGCCAGGTCTGAAAGATAGGTTTGAGGAGGAAGGCAAAAAATAATCAATCCCAAAGGAATGCACCCTAGCCAGTTAGTCATTGTTTCCAGAATAGATTTCCATCTAGCTATGCAAGGCACCATCCCTAGGGAGGAAGGGGATAACAATCAGCTTCCATGAAGCTTCAAAGATGTAGGGGGGATTTCTGTACCTCTCCCAAATTTTTTTAGTTTTATGAATAAATAAATCAAGCTGACAATCCACAGCATGACTGAAGGTGAGCCAGCAACAGGTGAACCATAGTGAAAATAATATGAATGTTTAATATGAATGTTGATGAATGTATCTCTGGGACAGATTCACATAGCATGTTGTAAATAAGAGTAGATAATGTAGGCCTTTTGTCTTTTAGCATGGAGGCTATAAGGTCTCTGTAAGGCTGAAGGGAAGTGGCAGAGGAGATGTAGAGAAGTTTCTTCCACTCTGAGGCATAGGGAGCAAGTGGAATCAAAAAACCTCAGTGATGTACAAGGAGATGTTTAGTAGGCAAGGCATTCAGATTAATTTTCAACAGGAAATCAAAGAATTTGGGCTCAAGGAACCATTACTTAAATTTCTTGATTAACAGATGGTTGTTGAGCTGAAGAAGGGTTGATCCTGCAGAAACATCAGGGAATAAGATGTAATAAGCTTCCCAAAAATTAATTTTCTTGGAGGATGGCTTATTAGAAATCAGAGTATACTGAGATATATGGGACATAAGGGTTGTCAACCAGCTGGTGCCAACAGGGGAGATTTGTTTGTGGGAGATATCTCTTTAAAGGACGAGGAGTTAGGATATTGCAGGAACATTTTATAGATCATGTTGTAGGAGTTTTGATATAAAAAAGTATCTATGGAGCCTAGGGCTATCCCATTGACCTTTGTGTGTTTCTGCAGGCCTCTCAAGCTAATATTTGCATTCCCCCCTTTAATCAGATTGGTGCACATCTTGTGTACCTTCCTGATAAAGGCTTTAGTGAAGTTGATCTACTGGAATGAAGTAGGATATTTTAGAAAATATTAGTATATCAATGAGGGAGGACTTGGTAAACATGGACATATATACTTTGGAAAGGGAGGATGTAATTTTCTGTGTAGATTGAAGTAGCTTCTCTTGGATAGATTTCCTCATGACCTAAGTAGATTCAAATGTAGGGAAGTCTAAGAAATTCTGACGCTTTGTTGGAAATGGACCAGGAATGTTTTTACCAGAATATAAATGCCAGGCAGATGACTTTGTTATATTAAGCCAGAGACCAGATCAATTAGAGAACTCATTAAGCACAAGTAGGAGCCTGGGAATTAGTTTCTTTGATAGCAGAAAAATGGCCAAGTCATCCACATAGGTGATGTGGTGAACTGATGTATTTAATGCTGAGATATGGATGCCAGGAAGAGATCTCTTGATTTGAAAGAGCAATGGATTGAGATAGATGATGAAAGATAGGCACTGAGAGAGGATCCCTGTGGGATGGAGGAAGTGGTGGAGAAGGGTGGAGAAAGCTTCCCTTTCAGTAAGATGCACACTTCACAATTGTAAAAGAGGTTCTTAATGATATTAATGATTTTCCTTTCATTTTTAATTAGCCAGTTATTAATTAAATTAATTTTTATATACATTAATATAGTTATGTTTGTTGTTATTAAGATAATTAATTTTGTATATTTTTGTTCTATTAGGTTCCTTGACATAGTTGAAGAATTTTATATTTCTTATACAATCTGGTTTATCAGTGTTTTAAATAATGAATATGTAATACAAGTTTATCATTTTTTTTATTAATTGCATTTTATGTTCTTTCACTTTTTTTAAATTTAATTGTTTCCCTGTATGTTCATAGTAAATCACATTGCAATTTCCACAAGAAGTATAAAATCTTTAAATTATATTAAAGAACTTAATAGAAGGATCACATACAAAAGTAACTTTATTAACTGCAACAAACATAACTGTATAACATCAATTAATTTAACTAATAACTGCTCGTTAAAAACAAATGAAAATTATGTACTATACATTTATATAGTTTTTTTCTGGGCATATTATATTACTATTATATGATGTTTTACTGGGAAAGAAAGGAGTTTAAAAAAAGAAAGACAAATAGAAGGAAGGACAGATAAATAAGGAAAAGGAAAAAAGAGAAAAAATCCTCTTATGTTATATTTGTAAGTAATTGGACTGCCATTTTTTATGATTGGTTCTAATTAATTTCATATATAATAAAAACGATAAATGTGATCATGTATGCAATGTAAATAAGAGTTTTAAAAGTTTCAATAATATTGATAAGGGCAAAAATATATAAACTTAAATTTTTTTTAGTTTTATTTTACAATATATATATATATAATTAAAAATATATATATATATAATACCAGATACCCAATCTATTCCGATACAGGAGGGCACCACCAGACCACTACGTGTCTGGAAAATTTGTTTACTGTGATCAGAATAGATGATGATGATGGTTTGCGCCGACTAGACTCAGGGAGAAACAAGAGATCTTAAATTGTTTAGACAATTGCGACAAAAAAGCACAAAGACAAACGTCAGCCAAATTAAGTTTAAACATATTTCATAAATTTTATTATGAGAAAATAAATTATTAAATATAAGTTTATGATACAATAGATGGGGGTTAACTCAGGCGTGTACCAGACATACTAAAGGTAAAGCTATGACAGACTGACTGATCTTCTAATAAACAAATGTAAAAGGGAGGAAGCAAATTTCATTCAGCAGAGGATTCACCTAAACATTGGTTTTTACTTTCAGATATTTAAACCCTATGCCCTTGAAATAGATCAAAGAATCCAGCGCCGAAGAGCTGTTCAAGATCTAAAAAAAATTGTCAGACCTTGAATGTCCTTATATCTGTATGAGCTGCACCTATTACTACGTTTAAAATAACGTGATTGATCCACCTCAAGAACAACCGACAAACATGACTGAAATGAAGAAACAATTAAAACTGGTGAATCCCAGCCAAATGATTGGCGAGAATTACTTTAAAATTAATAATTAATGGTCCCAATAAAAGACAAGTAATGATTAGAAAAACAGTTATGTCTGCCCCAGCACATAAAGAAAAGAAAATAAACTTACAAACAAATTCTGAGTACACGCTCTGATAAATTTAAAACACACATAATAACTACAAAAAGAAATCTATCGGAGAGTGCACATGAGTACGAAATATCAAAAGTTTAAATACTCTAGCAGAATGAAAGTATTGCTCACCTGTAATTTAAGAAAAGATAAAATTTATCTTCCTGCTGACGACTTATAAAATTACAAAGAAAAACACAATTCTAATTTCCGCTTTTTGGAGATATTAGAAACGAAATCTCCACCTGCAGAAAATTAGACAATAAAGTCGTCAGCCAAAAGATTTTTGGAGGTTTAGCAAGAGGGCAAACATAGAGTATAAAATTAATTATTGAATACTAAATAATTACAGGTAAGCATATAAAAAATATATACAAGACTGCTAAAGCATTTACAAAAGCGAGGCATAAAATATAAAACTCATTCGTCACTCTCCAATAAACAAAACTGAAAGCAAATTGGAATCTTAAAACTAAGATTCCAAGACACACTACAAAATATTGGAAATTAGAGCAAATATTAAATAGGAGGCTATATTGATTTAAGAATACATATTTATGATTAGATTTAGCGGAGATTTAATAAGAATTAATTTACCCTGGGAAGAATAAAAATGAAAATAATTACAATGTTCATGGAGAGTGCGCACTTTTAATTAAGTTCATTTTCAGGTTCTTTAGGCAACAAAGTAGATGTAGAGAGGTTCCGGCTTCTTTTAGGTGTTCAAAGCATTACTGGAGCATACTTGGAAGTCAGGGATCCGTCTTTTGTGGAGTTAGCAAGCCATTTGGGTGGTGATAACGAGTATAGAATTTGTCATTTTTGCCAGTGAAAGTCTCTAATAACCGCTGATGTCCTTTAATTAAGAAATTTAAATGTCTGCGCTGCTATAACTTTCATGTGAGACAACCACTTGGCTATCCCTCAAAAATGGATTAACTGACACTCCAAATTTTCGGGGCTATTTATACGATGCTCCATTTCCCGTGAAACACTTTCCTTGTTGTTCAATTTCTTTGCCTTAGGCAGGGCAAATATTAATCTCCTGCTCAATCTATCTAGGAATTCTACCCAGGGTTTATTGAAATGAAAACAACAACATAAAAATCAAATCTCCGCTATTAAAATTGTTTACAATAATTAAAATAAAAGCAACAGGAATGCAATTAGCTAGCCAGCTTGTTTTTAAATCAAATGAATTTAAAAACAGGCGGTATAAGAATTATTCTAAAATAAATCGATAAATATTTAAAAACAAATCCGTTTTACATATAAATGCGTGTGGATTCATTCTTTTTAAATAATAACGAAAATTTAAACCTTTACGTTTAATGAAAATTAAAAGCTTAATAAATTTCTTTTTTCTTTTTTTTTTTGTTTAATAACAACAACATTGAACCGGATTTCAATCAGGTTCAATATATATATATATATTGTAACGACATATTTATATATCGTTACATAAGTTTGTACCAATCGGAATGAAAGTGAAGATCGAATCTAACCGCAAAAACAATATCTGCACTACAAGGGCGCCATCTAGGCATTTGAGCCTAGAAAAATTTATAAAGTAGGCAGATACGCGCTGTTAAGATTCCACTTTCTTTAAATATTCCGACCGTTAGCCCAAGTCACTAGCTCAGCGGAGACGCAGAGATAAAAATCTATAAATTTTATATCTTAAATATAAAAGAATAAAAGCCACTGCCAGAAATTAACACATAAAAATATTTATTTACGCACATATAAAATAATATTTAAATTTTGAGGAATAAATTTAACGTTTATAATTTTATATTGATCTTTAATTCTAAATTTAAGTAGATTGCAAATAATGAGTTTACTATTTATTTAGAGGGTCGAGTATGAATGGACTACATAGGTCTGCATTTGAAAAGAAAATATTCTTCCCTGATTTAACCTTAGGCAACAAATTTCGCAATCAACTGGCGCCAATCCATCTGATACATTCATGTATTCAATGTAGCATGATACGACAACACAAAATACTATATTGTCAGGAATGTACATCTGAACAATAAGTAGAAATAGAGAAGAGATTGACTCTCCACCAACAGGAATGTGACATCTGTTGGCAAGTAGATCAATAAACAAAAAACTCCATAGGAATGGACTGCGGTCTTCTGCCGACTTACAAACCCATCCATAGGCAAACAGAGGGTGTGTGGCGTATATCTATAATCCTGCCCGTAGTGGACCTCATACTACATCTACTAATTACACAAATATATCCAATCCATTGAACCAATTCAACTACGAAATGAATAACCTAAGATTACCCTCCCTTAATATAACTTTACAAACTATATAGCCATTCACGCCCGACTTAATTTTAATATTTAAATACGTTCGCACAGATTTGTTTAAAAATGTTGGGTATAGATCGATTACATAGATTCCACGGTCAAAAACATTTCAAAATAAACATAAACGATCAAAATACAAAATTATTGATACCGACAATCGCAGAGGGAAACTTATAAGTAACCCAATAGTATTCACCATAAGATACTTGCATTGTCACCAATAACTTAAAAGACATCCGAATAAATACATTTTAGATACTCACCATAAGGTATCATTATTTATCGAATGTCTATATATTTTGATCAAATATGAAAACCAAAATATAATTAACCGCAAACGAATCCATGCAAGCGTCTATAAACAACTTAAATTTCATACATTTAAATAATCTTTACAATAAGGAAAAAAAAATGGAAATGATGTTTATCAATCGGGAAACATATAAAATTAAACATTATTAATTTGATTTAAAAACTTAAAAGTCAGATAGAAGTTCATAAGCTTGAACGAAAGTTCTTAGTTATTTTTTTTAAATTTAGAGTTCATGTCAATATAGCTTACAGTATAAGAGTCCAGGTTCCTGTTGGCAATTCCCACGGCATCTCCATTGGAAGAAAATGTTCTGGAGGTAGCATTAGCTGGTTCCATTCTGGTATCACAGTCTTTTCATTTTTTTTTTTTTTAAACAAACAAAAAAATGAGAGAGAACGGCAAGTGCGTCTTACCGTTGTCATCAAATCAAGTTGGAAAAACTGACTGGAACTCAATATTTTTTCTTTTATAGTCCTCCTATGGATTCCATGAACAAAAACGTCACTGTTCTGTTTTTTCGTTATGGTCCGGGCCTTTATTTGCTTCCATTGGTCAAGCTAAAATCTCTTTCTTCTCTTATCTAACTTTTCATCTGACTTTTTAATTAAACAGCTTTTAGATAATTAATAAACAATCATTTCCATTTACAGATTACAGGAATTAATTAATACCTGTTTTTATTTTAACTTACGTTATTTTTTTATTAAAATATTTTTATATTTCAATCTTGTATTTTTTTATTTAAAAAAATACGTTCAAATACTTTTTTTTCTTGTTTATGAAAAAAATATTTTTAAAGTTTAGCATCCGTGCGAATATATATATGTTTAACAAACATTTTAATTTTAGCGTTTAGTTTTTTCCTTTTATTTGCGAACTTTTAAGTTTTTATTTTAAATAAATGTAACGACATATTTATATATCGTTACAATATATATATATATATAATTCAAAACCAGTCATATATATATATAATAAAGGATGTAAATTACAGTCCCCCCACCCCCAAGCAGATTATGAATTAAAAACACTCTAAATGTCAAACAAAGTATCAAGAATATATATATATATATATATATATATATATATATATATATATATATATATATATCAATATATATATACACACTATTATATAATGCTTTATTTTAATTTGTGCTATATGATATATTTAAATATATGAAAAAACAACATAATGCATTACATTTTGTTTCATTTATTAATATTCCACTAAATATTTCTAAATAGTTTCTTATAATAAGTAATTCTAATTTTTCTAAAAATATGGCTGAAAATGTACTCTAATTATTCTTCTAAATAACTAAATAGTTATCTAAATATCTCAGAGTAAATGTAAACTAAGTACATGTGTTGCCAAAATTACAATTAATCCATGACTAAATAAAAAAGTGATGTGATATAATTTTATAAAAACAAACAAACACAAGGCCAAGTTTAATTAATAAATAAATTCAAATTTATTTTCATTAATAAACAAGCAAATGATATATATATATATATATATATATAATATATATATCTATAATATTAATTTACAATATATATATATATATATATATACATGTATATATATATATATATATATAATATTGATTTAGAATATGACTGGTTGTAATTATAAATTTATTTAAACACACATTGATTATGTAAGTAATATTTACTAAGGCTGTAACCTCAAGAACATGCATGTAAAAATGTGATAGTAGGGACCTCCACAGGTCTTAACCACAAGCTTCCAAAATGTAAGCTTGTGGTTAAGACCTGTAGAAGTCCCTACTATCACACTTTTACATGCATGCTCTTGAAGTTACAGCCTTAGTAAATAATATGACTGGTTATATTTTATTATCCTTAGCTTCTAATGTGGAATATTTAAATAAGATCAATAATTTTACATGTGGAGGCATCATTTCTAGGTATCATGTTTTTCTACATATCTGTTTCTAAATAAATAAAAACAAAGGCCATGGATACGTTTTCTCAGATTGGTGATTCAACTAATTTAATTAAACTTAACTCCTCTAAATATTATTCATTCTAACTAAACCTCAAATATATTTCTATGAATATTGTTTTCAAATACTACAGCAAGCAATTCCATAAGCTATGCTAATTTATCAAATGGCTTAGCTATAAAAATATATTCATATATATTGCTTATAATAACTTCTTTCATATACACTTTAATGCAAAAAATTTTTCTTAATAAAACTTCTTTATTTTTTTGACAGTTTTGACTGCCCAGCAGTCTTCATCAGAGCTTTCTCAAATTTTCTAAGTTTGAAAAAACTCTGATGAAGATTGCTGGACAGTGAAAAGCAAAGGAAGTTTGAGAACGCTCTGATGAAGACTGCGGGACAGTCAAAACTGTCAGGAAAATAAAGAAGTTTTATTAACTTTTTTTTTGCTATAAAGTGTATATGAAAGAAGTTATTATAAGCAATATATATGAATATATAAAAAATCACAAAGAAAATAAAGGAGAAGAATAAGAGTACATACTTCTTATAAAAATATACATATGAGTCTGCACATACTTCTCTATCCATGATAAAAAGAGAAATGCTTCATCTCTTTTATATATATATATATATGATGCAAAGACGGCCACTATTTATAAACAAAATATCTATGTAAGTTCAGAGGTCCATTATCTGTAATATCTCAATAAAGAATAAATATTTTATCACCAAAATTCACATCACCCTTGAAAACATATTATAAGTAAAAAGATGTTATCATAAAAATAAATATTTTAATTTATATAATCTTTGTTAAATTCAATCTCATTCATCTGAGATTAATTCATTCGCACAAAATAAATGGACTATATGCAAAATATAATTTTATATTAATTAAATAAACTCATATACCAGTTTTTTGTACTGACGTGTACTGGAGAGAATGCTAAAATATAGTTTCATAATAAAATAACAGTAATAATATATATATTACATCAATTTAGCTTTTTTTTTTTTAAAAAAAAAATAGCAATAACATTAATTTACAGTTTTTATTTTTAAAAATAAATTTGTTTCTGAATGTTTGTTCTGTGGCAATATAAAATACATGAGAAATCATGAATATTGTAGAAAAAGATTCATTAGCATTTAGTTGTCATATTTTAAAAAGTTCTTGGGTGATTGTTTATAAGAGTTGTTTACCCGTAATGACAGCGATCTGATAAAGTCAATTAGCATTTTCTTGGAATTTTAAATGTAGTAGTTAATTTTAAGTAATTGTTCTCATGACATTTGGTAGATTATTTTTAAATATACAATTTGAAGATGTTTTTATTATGCCAGTTAAATTTTGTAGAGAAATTCAAAGTTTAATAAATAGTTAAACAAATTTAGCTCTTAGATATCCAAGTTAATTATTTACTTACACATAATGGAAGTTTATAAAATATCAATAAAAGTAAGCAATAGCTGTAAGCTGTAAATAATTAATAGTACTAGCAATGGCCATTTTCAAACACTTATGAATATATTTATTACCTCCAATTGAGATAATCATTACCATGGGATTTTTGAACACATAGTTTGATATCCAGGCTTCACATACTTGTGGCACTGTTTTATCCAAAGAGAATCACACACCTGATATAAATTTTCGAATGTGGAATTACTTTTAGATGCATGCTGAAAATAGAACACAAGTATTATATTTTTAATAAAATAAAACATCTTAAATTAACATTGATAAAACATTTCTTCATTATTTCAAATATTCATGCAGACACACCTTATTGTTATTACAAAATAAATGACTTAATATTACATATTACTAAAATTTAAACCTATTACACATTTCCTTTATTATTATATTTTAGCTGCTCATGTAAAAATATTTGAACAAAACATTAACTTTAATAAAACAATTATACATATTTTAAAATAATTCTGTCTGCAATATTAGATTTCTAACTATAAAAATAATATTAATGTGATATCAATAACTTTTATAATTAAGTGTTAAGGCATTTTGTTTATAAGTTAGCTTTATATCTGATTAATAAATTTTTAAAATAAATCATAAATATTTTAAAGATTGTACTGGGTCTATTAATCACATTATGTATATATAATATAATAAGCATGCTAATATATCTAAACAAGATTTTCCAATAAATGTCACAAGAGAAAGCATTTAAAAAAATCTCTATCTAGAATATCCCTATCCTCAAATCAGTTTCAAGCTACTGGCTATCCTCAATGAGACACTAGAATATTCAGACACTAGATCCAAAATACCAACTCAAGCTCAGCATTTATCTAAAACTTAATTATTAAGTAGAAAATCTGAACCCATTACTTGGATTCATTTTCTACCTGCATTATTTACCAATGTGGTAACTTATAGAAATATAAAATAGAAATTATATTCACTAATAAAATTCTACCTATCAGTTTATGCTAAAATATCACTTTTTAACATTCTAATCATCTAATAAAATTTTTCTCAATATTATCAATTCTCGATTTAATATAAAATAAATCCAGATTCCATATAATAGAACCATATTCTAACAAAGGAACAATAAAAGAACAAAATAACATGTATTTAATATAGGGGAAGATCTCTTTTATATCTCAAGATACATCCTATTCATATATAAGCTCTATTAATAATATGCTTTATATGTGCACTAAATGAAAATTGCTTACAAAACAGGATCCCTAAATCACAACAATCTCTTTATAAGAAATATAATTTTCTCTCATTCTATAATTATATACAGATCTGTTAGTTTTATTAGTATAAATAACTATATTTGTTTTGCTAACATTTATCTTCATGATATTAAATTGATACCCTTCATTAAAATGTTCAATATCACTTTGGAATTCAATATGATCCTCATAGAAACAATTCTTTTAAATAATTTACAATCATCAACATAAGTAAGTATCACACTTTTTTTAATATTTTGATAATATCACACATAAATAAAAAAAAAAATTATTAAAAAACTATCTAATTTTGTTTATATATATAAAAGTGACTATTAATCAGATAGTTTTTAAACCATGCAAATAAATGAGGACTAAATCCTAGCATTTCATGTTTATAAAATAACCTATCATGTAACAATATCAAATGCCTATGACATATCAAAATAGACAACCTCAATTTGCAACTACTTAGATGATGCATGTGGAATATGATTAGATATTACCATTAATTTAGTAACAATAGATATGCAGGGTAGAAACCCATGCTGAAAATTAGGCAATATTTTAATTACATTTGACATAATATCATACAAACATTTCTCATAAATTCTAGCAAAAGGTGACAGAATAGAAATAAGCCTACAATTGCCAGGATCAAATTTATCCTCTTGTTTGTATATAGGTACAATCTTAGCTATTTTAAAAAAGATCAAAAAATAATATATTTATTAATAGATAAGTTGATGATATACTGTAAAGAAGCTGCCAAACAGTCGGAACAACCCATTAATAACAAAGTTAGAAATCTCATCACAATCCATAGATGATTTTGATATAAAACTGTGAATTGCATTTATTATTTCAGTGATATATATATTTTATTAATATCTATATTCCAGCAACTTAAATTATCAAACTTAACATCTGACAAATCATTATCAGATAAATTTGAATAAATATTTGAAAAATGATGACAAATTCTTTAAAGAAGGCTGATAATTATTTCTGCACATTTTATCATTAGAAATTCTCTCATTTTTAATATATTTCCATAACACTTGAAGATTTTAAAAAAAATTACTTTAAATAGAATTTAAATTATTATCATAATCTCTTCATAAGAAGATAATAATAATAATAAAAATATTTAAAATACTAGTATATTTTATATACCTGGAGACTAGATGTAATATAGAGGATTTGAACACAAACTTTCAGACTCCTTTCAACCATCCACTCTATCTCATATAACCGATACACATGGCCACACACATGTGAAAAAGATAAATGATCTCCAATATACATATTTAATGCTGAATCAGTACTCATCAGTTGGTCTAAATCATTATATTCTCCACATATGTATGTAATCAGTGCTTGGTTTTATATTAAGATAGCAAATCTTCACACTTTAATGGACAGGTTTTAATGTTCTCCATCCTCCACCTCTTTAGCCATCCATATTATTGAAAATCTGATGATGGAATGCTCAAAGGTTGTGTTGATGACACTATTATTGTCATACCCATGTTGATTTTAAGTCACTTTGACCTCTCATATATAGGACCCCAATATGTCCATTTAAATATATAGAAAAGGGATCATAAGAATTCAGCTGAGTCTGTAAAATTTGAATACAAATTTTATTAGAAGTGAAACAGTTCAACTTCAGAAGCCTGTATAAAAAGTATTTATTGGTGAGTAAATCGATCATAAAAAGATTAAAAATACATATTTACATTTTTTCCATGCCAATTCAATGAAATTAATATAAGGATTGTCTATTTTATGTAAGTTATGTGTAATAAAACTTTAATTGTAAATTTTTATAAATCCCTAATCAATTATCTAAAGATTTTTAAAAATTTACAATGTTACTGATATCTTTTATTAAAACACTTACATTTCTTATGTTTTTTAAGTTGAATTCACTTACAGAATTTTTTTTCTTTCACATAAAGCATTATAGACAGACACAGCTGTATAATTTTCTATTTTTCTAAATAAAAAAGAATTGATATTATATACATATATATGTATATAATATAAAATACTGATGTGAGCCAATCAGCTTGAAACCATGGTCTGGAGGTTGGAGATAACAAAAGAGATATTGAATTTTATTTCTCTCAGCATTTATGTAAACAAAGCTTGTTAGGAGCTATTGGTAAAGCTCCATCATGATCATATATATATATATATATATATTGTTGTACTGGGTCTAACCACTGAAACCACTTACTTACACATATATATAAGTTTTGGCCGGTTTCAAACTCCTTCATAATACATTTATAATCTTATAAAGGTTACATGAACGAACCGGCACGTTCGAGCAAAATGGGAGATCTTATTGATAGGTTTAACTATCAATAATGGCCCATCTCGGCTGCTAGATTCAAACCCCTACTATCCAAATACTTTATTTGTTTCAGGGTAAACCCCAGGGCGCCAGCTAGTCTGAAGACTAATGTATTCGGGCAGTAGGCTCATAATCCAGCGCTCGAAACATTCCCTAAAAACTAGCTCAGTCTAATTTTAATTCAATAACAAAATTATTAGAGGTGGAAAGAATTAATAAAAGGTTGGTAAAAAGAATTGACTGACAAATAAAGTTTAAGTTTGAAGACATTTTATTTTAATTAACATTAATTAATTTTAAACATTCTATAAATTTAATATAATACACACACATTTTAAATTAACATTTCTAGACTAGTTTAAATATTCTTGTAGATTTTAATAATAGAACCCTATTATTTATCTAATTTAACTCATAACACTGATATAATGATCACACACATATTAACTCATATAGCATTCACAAATATAATAATAAAGCATTAATAGCATTTGAAACTTAAACCCACATATCAATAGTTCATTTTATGTATGATAGAGTTCATATAATTTGAATCTTGAATATTTACAAATTACAGTGGTGGCTACTATGTATAAATGATAATAAGTAAATGTTTACCTAGGATTTTTGGTAACATGGATATTGCTTGTTGTTGGCTGCTTCTGCTGCTTCTGATGGATTATATCTAACCGGTTAGATTTGGACATTTCTTGAAGAGATTTTATGCGAAACCATTTACTTTATTCTTGAAGACAGTTGAATGTTTGACGGAGGATTTCTGAGTTGTTATGCAGACATTATTTCTCAGGCAGGTTTTGATGATCTTGTTGGACTAAAAAGGCTGGAGCACAAGCATATATTTCCAAAAGCTGCTCAACAATGCATGTTTGGTTCTGGATTCATAATAGAAATTGTACAAGACTGTCACTGCAAACTAGACTGAATAAAAACTCTTAACTGATTGTCCGATAAAATATTCTGTATTTATACCGACGAAGTGTTTTTCTTTTGATATCCTCTGGCAACTATCTGTTGTCGAAATTCTTTAGCAATTAATTCTAAGACAATGTGTTTTTTGATTGATTGTTTAATTAGTAGTAGCTATTTCAAAATGTGTTGTTTTCATATCTTTAATTAGTAGCGCACCGCTGTGTTTTTTTTTTAAATACATTTTTCATTTATTTATAATATTTAATACTAATACATTCGCACGCACATATATAATTTTACTCTACACATCAAAACTAGTTTTAAGATTATTTTTCTTCTTTGATTTAAATGAAGAGATTTATATATATTTTTAAGGCTTTTAAATTGTATTTCACCAATAATAATAAACTCTTTACTTCCTTTTTATAAAACCTTCAGTTTAACTTTAAGAAAACCCCCTTCCCACTTTAAATCAATGATTTTTCAACTTTTATTTCAATCTCTTTTGCAAAAGATTTTTTTGTTTTAATATTTTTTTTACGACAAAATTATTTTATATACTTGTGCCAATTTGGCTTTGGCACATTTTTTATATATATATATATATATATATATATATATATATATATATATATATATATATATATATATATATATAATACTTTGAGATTAAGACTCCTGTAACTGTTACAATAGGTAATAAGCAAGGTCATCTGTCCATAGCATAAGAGAATATTACTTTATAAAAGAAGAGTGGATCTTTTTTCATATAAATTGTCTTTCTTTAGGACTAGAGAGCATTTCAATTACCTATTGTAATAGCTGAATATATGTTGTATATTGCTATATTCTTAAATAGAAAGCTCAAAAAATAATTGATATTTTAAAAATTGAATACGATTCTATAACCAAACAGCCAACAAACAGTCATTATTATCATACAGCCTTTTACCAACATGACATTTATTTATGTAATCTAGTATATATTATTATTACTATTACTACTACTAAATTTGACATTACCCAGCTGTCATGAGTCATTGTAATGAAATTTAATTTTTGAATCCAATATTTTCTTCCTAAGCTAAATTAGCTAAGAAGATTTAATAAACAATTATGTGGTACATATTTTAAAATGCTTTTATTTATGCTAGAATATCTTTTTGTTAGTTAGTATGTTTGTTTGTAAACTTTTGAATTGCTTTTAAATTAGAATAAAATTTTAGAATCAATGTTTAATAAATTTAAATTCAATAGAATTGCTTTAAACTTGGTATATCAGTAAAAACACTAGGCAAATCAATATGGAACACATCTTTTCAGTAGGTGATCTAGTTCCTTAGATATGGAACAGAGGGTGAGAAAATATTGAATATTTTGATATAGAGTTTAAAAAATTCTTTTTAGAATTTTAATATGTTTTAAGTAAAACTTATAAAAGAGCACCATAGAGATTTTTTTTGCTTTCAATTTAAGATTATAAAACATTTTAAAATTGAGATTTAATAGATGTAAGTTCAATATAATTTATTGAAATTTTATACATAGGACACAATATTTTAGATAGATGATATACTTTCTTCAAAATGGAAGAGTGGGAGGGATGAATTTATTAAGTTTACAATATAGCTTCGGTAAGGCATTTTTTTTAAAATAAAAATTTCCAATCAAAAACAAAAATGTCAAACATTTTTCACTTAAAAAATATTTCATATTTTTTATCACTTATATACACATATATTATTATGTACACATACTAAATATGATACATAAGGGTTATACATTTTAATTTATAACAGAAATATCTAGTAATATATATACATATCAACTATAAGTATCCAGTTGATTTAAAGTATAATATAATTTTACATTTTTATTTACTATGCCAATACAAAAATGTTAAAAATAATACATAATTTTCTTTAAAGTAAATGCTTTTATTTAGTATGCATTAAAAAGGAAACAAATAATTGTTTCTTCAACTACAATTGGGTTTTTAGATATAACTTGAAATGTTTTTAGATATAACTTGAAATAAAAGCACGGAAGGGGGGGATTAATTCAGTCAATCCCTTATTATAACAAATAGAGATTGATTTAATTAATTTGTGAACCTTCCCCATGATTTTATTTTAAGTTAAATCTAAAACTCCAATTGTGGTTAAAGAAATACATTTTTTTCTTTTTAGAACATGGTAAATAAAAGCAATTAATTAAAAAACTATTTTTTATCTCTATTATTACTCAATGTGATATACAATCTCAAATAATTATTATATATAGATGCATGTTTTGTGTAAATTAAAAGTAAATCTATATAATAAATAATGATTTTAAATAAAGAGATAAATAAATAGACATGTAGAATAATATATACACACATAAATAATGACAGATAATAAATAAATAAATAAATAGACAAATAAAAAATATAGATAAAAAGAAATCTATTTGAAACTGTTCATCAGTAAAGAATTAATTAATACTTTAACACTAATGATATGCCATCTTTAAAAAGAATTACATATATAATTGAATAAAATTATTATCTACTCCATAATACAATTTTTTGAGACAGATATTATATTCAGTGAGAGATTTATGTAAATATGTATGAAAATAAGACAAAATATTCTCCATAGTGGAATGATTAATGTAATGGAAGTTTAATTAAAATATTGAATTATAACATTGATAAAATATAAAATGTATTATTAACATTGCAATTCAATATTTTAACTATATGTATATTATTTGCAATAATTGATTTTAATGAGTACAGTTTTATTTTTATATTTTAGCATAATTTTAAACATAATTATAATTAGATATTTCTTTTTTGCTCTTCCCTCTTTTTTCATTCAGTTTTGTGAAATAGTTGTTAATATTTCCAACTGTTGAGTACCTAATCTGGATTTGAATCAATCTGAAAGTTTTGAGCAATTGAGTGTTCCAAAAAAAGGAATTTCTTTTTAGTTATAGCAATCAAGCATCTATTCAATATTATCATCATTACTTATCTTTTTGCTTATTATATAGTAGTGCTTCTCAACCTGTGGGTCACGACTCCTTTGAGGTGGAACAATTCTTTCACAGGGGTCACCTAACCATTACAAAACATTTTCGATTCATAACAATAGCAAAATTACAGGTTGGCGGTCATCACAACATAAGGAATTGTATTAAAGGTTTGCAGCATTAGGAAGGTTGAGAGCCCCTCTATAGAGAATACAGCAATAATTAAAAAAACAAAACTCGAGCAATAGACTAGCTTGCTATTCATAATTTATATGATGAAACATTTTAAGATATATTTGCCTTTTGCAGTATTTCTTTAAAGCTGATATATATACATGAATAGCTATTTAGCTATAAAATAGTCATCTTATTAAAAACCCATAATTGAAGCATAAACATATTTAGGTTTTGGATTGTTAGAATTCGAACCTTGATCAATGTGTTAGCAGTACACTATAAGACATTTAGTATATATATATATATATATATATATATATATATATATATATATATATATATGGCTGCAGAAAGGAGTTTTGCTATTAACTGAAAGGAGACCCTTTGATTCCTCTTGGAGGCCTTAAAGGAACCGAGCAGGGCAAATTCCTAATGTCCACTCCATATGTTCTTGTCGTTGCAGCTGTTATTACTATGTGATTATTCATATAGTATACGAACATGGTGTGGTGAGTTTATATATATATATATATTTATGTAACTAAGTATTTTAAAAAAAAATTAGTTGTAAGAATTTTAATTTTTAATTTTCCACTCTAATCTTAATTAAAATTATATGAGAAGAAAATTATTTTATACAGTAACTGTTATCAAGAAATGTCATTAATGATAAAACATATATTTAAAAATTTATTATAAAATTAATTGTGTAGACAATTTATATAAAAAATGTAAAATTGTTACCAAAATTATTAAAAAGTTTTATTATTTTCTTGTTTGATTCTAAATTTATTTTCAGTAAGAAACATAATATAAGTGCAGTTACACTATATAAAATAGTTTTTATTCCAATTTTATAAAATTAATGCATATATTTAGACATCTAAAAAAATTTATACACAGTGTGAATCTATATATATCATTATCCGTAAATGATTTATAAGTTTATTTGTTAATGTAATATGAAACGTGCACAATGCTAAATTGATAACTACAGGAACAAACTAACTATTCAGTTTATCTGAAAACTCACTACTTAGATTTTGACATTAATTTACAAGCAAATATGAAAAGAATTCATTTCCTCGGTTGCTTACAAATTAAAAATAATTTAAAGCCTAATATAGCTTGAGTATTAATCTTCAGATTGTTCCTAGTTTAATATATGTAATAATTCTATTAATAAATTGGAACATTTAAAAGGGGACTGTGAATTAAACTGTGAAGATATAGTTTACAGTAATTTAAGTTTCTTGCGAAATTCACTTGTGATGTTTTTAAATTACAATCGTGGCACAAGAATGATTATTAAGTTGTATGTATAGACTTTATAAATAATTCTCCTATTTGTTAATTTAAATACTGTTAAGACATTTATTCATTAAATTTTTAGAATGTACAATGAACAATGTCTCATTGAACTTTCTTTTCTTGTCATTTTCTTTCATGCAAATTATTTTGATGGCTGATCTCTTCTGCAAAGACTATAGACACTTTTGAAGTTAGGTGACATATAATTGGCTTATAATTTGGACACAATGATCAATGTAATAATTGTTCAGTATATTATGGCAAGTTCTCTACTTTATAATGGAACTAAGCTTGCATTCTGCTTGCTTGGCTAGAGTGGAGCAGATCACGGGCTTCTCTACTCTGTCATTATATTTTGACACTGCTTCTGATAGTCAAGAAAGGATGAATGAACACAAATATTAATAAAGAATCAAAGCACTCCTCTCCAAGTAAAATAAATCATAACAATCTATACTAAATGATTTAGTAGAAATGAAATATACAGATATAGGAGATTAAATATCTAAAGTAAGTAAAATAAAGTCATAATAGTATATATAACATGATCACCAGCTCTTATGCTAACACATAATTATTATTAAACTGTTTAATGGCAATTATGTGCTAGCATAAGATATGGTGCTCATGTGAGGTTTAGTGGTTTAACACCAGTCCTGCCTAATAGGATAGTGGTGGCTATGGTTGTTAAAGAACCAAAGACACCAAAATGTATGGGTACTGAACTGAGTTCAGACCCATATGATTATATAAGCTATTGATCTTAGATTGAAAATATTATTGTGTTTTCAATTTCATTCTCATAGTTTTGTAGTTAAGTAGATATAAAAGATGGCTGCTGGAGAGTTGCATTAGATCCTAAGATCTGGGTGCAGTGCTCTCAGATCCAAGGCTCCTTGCTGATGAAGGCCACAAGCCAGAAACTAGTCTGGGGATAATAGATGAGTAGACACTACATGGGGATTTTATGCACAAGCCTTCTGGAATCCATTGATTACTCTGGTTAGCACAGGGTGGCACTACTGTATGGAGAGTTTTACCTGTTCATAATAGTATATAATTAAAGTTCATGCAAGTTAGCTTTTTCATCTTTAATAGTTCATGTTCTGAATTCAGGTATTCATAGACTTTTTATGGAACAATGGATATAACATAGTTATGTATGGCCTTCTTGAAAGCTTCTAAGAGATTGCCATTGATGACTAAAATGATCTTTATTAATACAGGTTTTTATTTTATTTAATGAGCAGATCTAGCCGTGTTTTTCTCATTGAATAATGTCTGGTCTTACCCCCAAAAACTATAGACACTTTTGAAGTTAGATAGCATATAGTTTGCTTATAATTAGAATACAATCATCAATGTGATGATTGTTCAGTAGATTTCAGCAACTTATCTATGATGGAACTAAGTTCACACTTTGACAGCTTGGTTAGGGTGGAGCAAATGGCAGACTTCTGTACTCTGTCATTATATTTTAATTCTGCTTCTGACAGTCAAGAAAGGATGCATGAACAAATAGTAATAAAGAATCAAAACACAATTTTAGGCATAATCAATTGATCTTCTGAGAGGCCACTTTATAGTTCACTGAGCTATCTTATCAGTTTTCATCATGGTTTGATTTCATATATCCATTCATTGGTTGCAGATTTTGGTCTACTGACCAATTACAGACTTTACAAAAATTAGCTTTGAAATGGCATTATAACAAAAGAAACGATAATGTTTTGACTAAACAACATATAATATTTATCTTTTACTTAGTCAATCGATTTATCTAGAAGTTAAATGTTTTTATAAAAATATCATTTTTACCCACCTAATTATAAAAATAACTTTACAATTAATAAATATTTTATTTAAACTTTATTTTAATTATTTCAGAATTAATGGGTCTAATATATTTATCCGTACATGTACTTATATATATATACTTTCCGTCTATTAAATTTGTTGTAAAATCTTTAATTTAAAAATTCCTAACAAATTTTTAAATTATATATATGAAGCACCTAACTATCGCTTCAATATACTATATTTTAAATATAAGAACATGTTTAATATGTATTGTATAAAGTCCAGTTGGGTGCCTTGGCTGAAACTAATACTTTATTATGCAAATATATCACACCTCCCAATATCTATAACTTTAAGGATCTGGTGAGCTTTATCTCATAAAATGCAACACAAAATATATGTACAACCGTATTACAATTAAGTAGCCAAAAACATGCTAGGCATACTTTGCTAATTATACAATGTAAAATTTATCTCTAATATGATTATACATATCTTTTGTGTTAATGTCTATAATCAAACAATACCCGAGGGTTCATATATGTATGAAGTTAATAATCGATTACATATTAATGACATGAAATATTAACAAAAAAAAATATGGTCAGATTTAAGAAAAGTAATAACAATTTTTATTGACAAAATATATATATATATAATTATGTTTTGATACTCTGGCATTTTAAATATTAATGTAAAAAATACTAGAACAGAGTTTAAATATAAATGTAATAAGATTTAAAGTATACTTTCAATGCTTTTGAGTCATATTCATGGTTAGCCTGCTGAGGATATATATATTATTTAATCTATATTAGTATTGATTTGAAACACACATGCTATATTTTTATACGATCTCATGATGCACAAACGTGTTTTGGTCTATAATGATTACATTACTTTTTTAAAAAAAGATTATTATAAAACAAAATCCATTCATATATATATATATATTTACAATAATCAAATCAATATTAAATCTGATTATTTTGTAAATCTGATTATTTTGTAATAAATTTAAACTTAAATATGGCCTAAAGCATATTAACTTTTTTAAACCAGTAAATATATTTCAAGATATAATATGTATATATTGTACTGAGGTACATCGTGACTGAATGTGTAGTATTGTTTAAGAGTAAAAATATTTAGTAAATTTCGTCTTTAAAAATAAAATGGGAAAATTAAAGTAAAATAAAAGTTTTAAAAGTTGAAGAATAGGAAAATCTAAAAAAACAAAAGATTAGGGTAAGGGGGTTTATTGTTAAAGTAAAAAAAAAAAAACGATTTTAAAAGGAGGATAAGATTTTAGAAGAAAAAGAAAAGGGTGAAATAAAAAAAAATGTTCAAAATAAAAGTAGTAAAAAAAAAAAAGTTTTGTCTTATAATAAAAAAATTAAATGTGTGCATGTATAAAATTTTGAATAAAAAAAAATAGAAGCCCAATTGGAGCGAAAACAAATGTATGATGAATTTGTGAGATAAGAAGTGCTGGATATAAAAAAAAACCTTTGTATTGTTAAAAACGTTTTTTTTCTATATTCCATTTTTTCATTCTTTTTTAAAAAAAAATATTTCCAATATTTATAGAAACAAAATTCATAGATTCATTTTAAAATCATTCAATTCAAAATTAATCAATTTTAGTCAAAATAAAAAAATTAAATCAAAGAATCAAAACAAAACTGTAGAAATTACTATTCAGACAAAATGATGCGTTGCTGAACCCATCGTATCATGCAGCTGGCTGAAGCCTTCTTTGCAATACCATCAGCAGATAGTTCAAAGGGAAAAACCATGTTCGGGTGAAATCGAAGGAACAGCACTGAGATCAATGAGTGTTATATAACATTGCAAATTAAGGATAGATTTATGTGGAGTTTAGCGCTAACCGGTTAGAACCAACATTCTTTAGAAGCTACATTTTGTTATTTTCACATCAAGTCAGATTCAAATCTTACGTAATGTTTTATTTTCCTATTCTCCAATTCTTGATATTTAAGGCGTGATAGATAAATAAATAAAAACTTTTAACTTTACAAACTAGTATTTTTATGGTATAATTCATATTGGCTCCCTTGTTCAACTTTTATTCAGAATTATTCATTATGTGTATGTGTGAATTTTAATTCAATATGTTCTGTATTTTTTTTTTTTTTTTGTTATTTATAATGTATTAAAATATTTATTCAAATGAAAAGAGCATGCGTGGTTGTATTATAAGACCAAATGATTATTAAAAGGAAAAAAAGCGAGATTTAAACTGACATTGAAATATTTATGTTGATAGATGAACATACACATTTATGATGAAATAATATGTTTAATAAAGTGGGAATTGAAAGATTTCATTGTTATTGAGAAGTGATTAATCTAAAACTAAAAGAGTAGGGATTATTTGTTAAAATAAGGATTTTTTTGAATGATGCCAAAGCTTTATCATACGATAAATTTTTATTATTATTGAAAATAGAATTTTAAAGTAGGCAGAGATTTTTTTTAAATTTAAGATAGCTACAACTCGATGAGCTAGATGAGATTTCGGGTACTAGATTTGTTGCTGGTCAAGCAAACATATTAATTACTCCATGATTAACTGGTGCCTAAAGGGATTACCTCAAAATAAATAAAGTGTGTTGGTTGGCCAGTGTTTAGTTTAGTAGCTGAGTGTTTATATTATTGGTAGATTGCTGCCAATGATATTGCTCACTCTACCTGAGGGACCAGAAACCTTCAGAGATAGGATAGTTTGTTAATGAGGGAAATAATATATTTCTATTGTTATTACTATAAAATAAAGAAGGTGGGTGGTTCAATATATATATATATAAATTATTAATCAATGTCTGTATTTCAATTATAATAAAATATATATAATTAATCAAAACAATACAATAATTAATAAGTAAAAAATATTTTAAAAACAAATATATACCACAATTTAATAGAAGTACTTTCAACTATCTATGTAGTCGTTATCAACTAGATCCAAATTATATTACAAAAAAACATTACAAATGTAAACAAAAAGTAATATGTCATACATTCATATGATAAATAGACAGGTTGCCAATATAAAAATTAATGAATTGTGGGAAAATTGATATATGACACACATATATATATATATATATATATATATATATATATATATATATATAACACAGGAGAGGAAGTGATCATTGATTAGTAAGGTGTAAGATACGTGTTAATGTGAAACTAGAGAGACAAAAATTATTAAGAAAAACAATATTTACAGTTGATATTCCTAATCTTCAGAAACATTCTAATGAATTTAAATTAGAACTTACAAATCGGTTTCAAGTATTAGTAGATTTTGAACATGATTCAGATTTGAATGAAATTAATATGAAAATAACTGATACACTTTTAAAAACTGCAACAAAAATAGCTGGTAGAAAAAAGCAGCAATTGACCAATAAAATTTCTACTGAGACTAGAGAATTTATGAAGAAAAGGAGGAATATGAAGATATACAAAAATGATGCATTAAAAAGAATTGAATATCTCGAATTTTGTAAAATGGTGCGGAAAAGAGTTGAAAATGATATAAGAAAGTATAACTGTGAACTAGCAAGGAAATCTGTAGAAGAAAATAAAAGTCTTAAGAATGTAAAACAACATATTGGTATTGGTAGGAAATTTATATCTGCAATAAGAAAAAAAAAGGGAATTGTTACTAAAAAGAGAGATGACATCATGAAATTGGTAGAAGACTTTTATCAAGAATTATATAGTAATAAAGAACAAGTACCTCCTATATCTATTACATCTTCCAAATTGCCCAGAATTTTAAATGAAGAAGTGAGATACGCAATTAAATGTATGAAGAAAGGAAAGGCTCCAGGTAATGATGGAATTATAATTGATATATTAAAAGAAGCAGGTGAAGAAATAGAAATTTTTTTAGCAAAGTTATATACCAAATGTCTAAATGATAAAAATGTACCAGATGATTGGAAGAATGCAGTAATAATATTAATATTTAAAAAAGGTGATAAAGAAGATATTAGAAATTACAGACTTATCAGCCTTTTATCAGTTTTATATAAAATTTTTACCAAGATAATTACAACTCGTCTACAGAGAACATTGGATTTCCACCAACCAAGAGAACAAGCTGGATTTAAAAGTGGTTTTAGTACAGTAGGTCATATCCAGGTGTTGAGAGAAGTTATAGAAAGGATGAATGAATATGAGTTGTCATTATGTTTTGGATTTGTAGATTATGAAAAGGCATTTGATTCTATAAACATTTCTTCAGTGATTAAAGCATTGGATCATCAAGGTATAGATCCAGGATATTGTCATATTTTGAAGAATGTTTATAAAAATGCAACAGCAACAATTAGATTACATAATGATACTGGGAAAGTCAACATTGAGAAAGGTGTAAGACAAGGTGACTCCATATCTCCAAAATTTTTTACAGCAGTGCTGCAAGAAGTATTTTGTGGATTAAAATGGGAAACTAAAGGAGTGAAAGTAAATGGAGATTATTTAAGTCATTTAGATTTCACAGATGATGTAGTTGTTTTTGCAAATAATGCTTCAGAGCTGCAGGATATGTTGCAGGAATTATCAGATGAAAGTAGGAAAGTAGGACTAAAGATAAATGTTAAAAAGACTAAAGTAATGTTTAATCGATTTGCTCAAAATATGAAAATAAAGATTGATTATGATAAATTAGAAGAAGTTAACAGTTACAAATTACCTTGGTCAGATTATTAATACAGATGGAAACATAATGGAAGAAATTAATCATAGAATTAAACTTGGTTGTAGTGTTTTTGGTAGAAATAACTTGATACTAAAAGAAAATATGCCTATGTGTTTGAAAAGGAAGGTTTTTAACAAATGTGTTTTACCAGTTCTTACTTATGGATCTGAGACTTGGACACTTAATAGAAGAGCAATACAGAGACTTCAGACCACTCAAAGAAGTATGGAGAGATGCATGTTGGGAGTAACAAGAAGAGATCGAAAATGCAATGTATGGGTAAGAGAACAAACAGGTGTTACTGACCTCATTGAAAAAATTAAAAAATTGAAGTGGAGTTGGGCTGGACATATTGCTAGAAGAGATGATAATAGATGGACAAATTGAAATTTTAAACTGGATTCCAAGAGATTGTAAAAGACCCAGAAAGAGACCACATGTGAGATGGATGGATGAAATAAGAAAGTGTGCAGGGGTGATGAGGAGAAGAGAAGCTAAAGATCAGAAAAGATGGATTAAACTTGGAGAGACCTTCATCCTGCAGTGGATTGATAATGGTTGATGATGATGATGATGATATATATACATATAGACCAGCTGCAACTGGCCATGTAAAAAAAAATTATTGCTCTAACAATTTTTTTTAAAAATTTAATATAAATTAAACAAAAGATATTAAATGTGAGAATTGAAAGATCATGGCTGAATACAAAAGCTCTGAGCTTTCATTCCATTATTTTTGTATTAATTGGTTGTTTCATCAATTTTTAAAAAAAAATATTTATTGTAAATGAAACAAAACATTTTAAAATTATATAAATAAATTTCCAAATTTTAATAAAGCTAAATTAAAATTTACATTTTTAAATATATCTGTTATATTTGCTAGATTTACAACTTCAAATATATATTTACTAAAATACCCTCTGAATAAAAAAATATTTTTTTTCACTAGTCAGTCAATTGTAAATTTTTTTTAGCTTTATTAATAGTTATATCATTCATTAATGTCAGAACCCAGCATTGTAAAGACCCATGGTTTTTTTAATTAGTTGCTCTAACAATTTTTTTTCAAGATTTAATGTAAATTAAAAATTAGATTTTAAATGTAGGGACTGAAAAACTGTTGATATGATGGAATACAAAAACAATGGGCTTTCAGCCTGTCATTTTTGTAATAATTGGTTGCTTTAACAAATTTTTTTAAAGATTTAATGTAAATTACACAAATCATTTTAATATTATATAAATTCATTTCTGAATTTTAAAAAAGCTAAATTAAAATTTATATTTTTAAATACATCTGTTATATTTGATAGCTTTGTGGCTTCGAATATATATTTACTGGAGTGCCCTCTAAATTAATAGTTACCATTTATTAATTTCTAAGTAGATTATGAAAGCATGAAGCACCTTAATGTTGTATTACAAATCAGTGTTTGTAACTGTTTCTACAGCTAGCTGGGATGAAATACAAAATCACTGGTCGTTTCTGTTATTTTTTTGATTAAATATAATATTTATAATGGTTTTTTAAAAATTGGTTGCTTTAACATTTTTTTAAGATTTAATCTAAATATGTTTTTTTATTAACATCGCTAAGTCTATCATTCATATGAACTACATTAGGGGATCGACAAACCATGAAAGCATGAAGTGTCTTAACATCAAATTACAATTGACATTTGTGGCTGTTTTTACATCTGGATGGGAATCTTTATCATGAAATATATACTATATCTCTGCAGTTAAGAGTACTCATACTCATTTTTTACCAGAATTTTTTATTTAATGGCAGAATTACTTTCTTTGCATAAATGTAGTGATTGTGACAGCATCAAACAAACATTCATTCACCAATCAGACAAAGAGAAAATATAGATTTTATATATAAAATATAATTGGTGGTATTTTCTAGCTCTTTGTATTTTCATATTTGTCATGGCACAAAATTCTAATAATAATAATATTCAATACTAATTGTCATTAAACATCTATATATGAAGGCAGTTTGTCTTTTATCTAGACCCCCTTTTTTGGGTCCAGTTGAGATATACTTATTTGAGAATTTTTCTCTAATTTTAATAAATAACTAAATAAATCCTGATGAACTTAAAGTACTCCACTATGAAATAATATATTAGAATTACAATAATATACATTAAAAAAAGATTTCCAATATATTACATTCACACATACATGATCCAGTCAGCAAAGTAAAACTCCATATAGTAGTGCCACCTGTGCTAAACAGAGTAATCAATGGATGCCAGAAGGCTTGTGCATAAAATCCCTATTTAATGCCTACTCATCCAATATCCCCAGACTAGTTTCTGGCTTGTGGCCTTCATCAGTGAGGAGCTTTGGATCTGAGAGCATTGCATCTAGATCTTAGGATCTAATGCAACCCTCTAGCAACCACCTTTTATCTCTACTTAATTACAAAACTATGAGCATGAAATTGCAAACACAAAAAATATTTTCAATCTAAGCTCAACAACTTATATAGTCATATGGGTCTGAACTCAGTTTAGCACCCATAAATTTTGGTGTCTTTGGCTCTTTAACAACCATAGCCACCACCACCCTATTAGGCAGGATTGGTGTTAAACCAGCAAGTGTCACATGATCACATCTCCAATACTAGCACATAATTGTTTATAAACAAAGCAAAGCAAAACTCCATATAGTAGTGCCACCTGTGCTAAACAGAGTAATTAATGGATGCCAGAAGGCTTCTGCATAAAATCCCTATCTAATGCCTACTCATCCAAAATGTATGGGTGCTGAACTGAGTTCAGACCCATATGACTATATAAGCTATTGAGCTTAGATTGAAAATATTTTTTGTGTTTTCAATTTCATGCTCATAGTTTTGTAGTTAAGTAGAGATAAAAGGTGGTTGCTAGAGGGTTGCATTAGATCCTAAGATCTAGATGCAGTGCTCTCAGATCCAAAGCTCCTCATTGACAAAGGCCACAAGACAGAAACTAGTATGGGGATATTGGATGAATAGGCATTTAATAGGGATTTTATGCACAAGCCTTCTGGCATCCATTGATTACTCTGTTTAGCACAGGTGGCACTACTATATGGAGTTTTGCTTTGCTTTGTTTATAAACAATTATGTGCTAGTATTGGAGATGTTATCATGTGATGCTTGCTGGTTTATGATCCAGTCAGCTATATACATTTGATTTTCTTATTAATTTAATCTTTAAACACTGTTTTGACATTATAAAAGAATACTGGAATGACTAACCAATCAATTCTTTAGAAAAAATAGCAATTTATCATTGTAATCTTACTACAACTTAACCTCTTAGTAATTTTTTCATGAACTTTTATTTATATTTTCAATTTCTTATTGGGTTTTGAGAAGAGAGGATGGAGGAATGGGAGAAAATTCCAGGGATATTTTGAAAATATGCAAGCTTTTATAAGTAATTTCTTGTAATATTACTTACATAATATTGACTTACAAAATTATTTGATGTAGATAAATTTCAAACAAAAATTGTTTTAGAAATTTTGATTCTTTTTTTGTCTGTAGAAAATTTAATTTTTTTTTTTTTTCAAAAATGAAGGAAGGGGATTAGGAAATATAGTCTCAACTTGTTATTTATTGTAATGCTACTATTATGACTTAATTTATAAATTCAATGTGGGTCACCTAAAATATAGATTTATAAAAAATTAAAAAGAAAAAAAACACACAAAAAAAATATTTTACTGCCCTGCCATACATTACAAGAAATACTTTTTTTCTTTAACTTGTTAGAAATTAATTTAAATATAAATTTTGTGTTCTGCATTGATTCTATTGTTTAAAAATGTTTTTATTTGAAACCAACTAAAAACATTAGACTTGGAGATGATCATTTAAATTGTTATATTATTATTTTTAGTTTTTAATTTAAAAAGTAAAAATCTTTACATTTTTCATTTAGAGAAGGTCCCAACTTATCTTTTGTGAAAAAAGAAGAGGAGTATAGAACAATACTGCATTGTCCACACATTCTTCCAATAAATTATTCAGTTCAAAATGAAATCAGCAATGATGTCTTTGATGTTTTTGAAGTCTGCTATGTCTGAGGGGCTCTGAAGACCAATCAGATAGTGAAACACATCTCTCTTTTTTTCTGTAATGCAATACACTAGAGTAATTTTTACAATACATGTTTATTCACAATTTTCACATTGATGTTTTGATAGATAATATGCAGACAAATTAGCACTAACATTACTGCATAACAAGTACTATAAATTTGAATACTCTGTTTAGGAGAGAATTTTTTGCTACAAAGTTCTTCTGATATTTATAGTAAAAAATTCTATCCTAATTATGTCCATTTGTATTTACAAAAATAAATAATCTTTTATTTACATTTTTAGTTTAAATGTACAAACATTTCAAAGTCAAAATGTAAGCAACTAACAAGCAGATGGTGAGAATCCAAATCAATAAGAAATAAGTTGTTATTTTAAGCTCTGTTTTTTGTTAATTTGTTGTTGTTTTAAAGACAGCCAGTTCATTTTTATTTGGATTGTTTGATTTGATATGTACTTTGTGTTAAATATAGCTCACAATTATTATTTTAATAAAAGTCAACAACACAAATCACCCATCTCCCTCCCTCTCTCCTCACTTTTATAAAGTCAATAAGAATATATATATATATATATTTTTAAAGACAAATAATAAAATTTCCGAAACAAATCTGTTATAAATCGAAAAGAGATTATTTAAAATTCTACATCAATTAATTTTGTAAGTAAATATTAAATAGTATTAAGATGAGGAGAAATCCAATCAAATCTTGAAAACTTAGAATTGACAGTATTTTATTCCATTGTCTCCCTTTCATTCTCTCTACCTTCCATTTTCTCAAACCTAAAGAATAAATTGAAAAGACAAATAATACCAAAATTTTACACACATACAAACAAGAACTGTCAATGAAAAGTAAGGAGAAGTTTTAGATTCCATTTTGAATTTATAAATTATGAAAAATGCCTTTTCTCAAATACAAAGAATCTTCACTTGAATTTGTAATCAAAGCAATGTTCAATGAAAAGTAAGGAGAAGTTTTAGATTCCATTTTGAATTTATAAATTATGAAAAATGCCTTTTCTCAAATACAAAGAATCTTCACTTGAATTTGTAATCAAAGCAATATTCAAAGAGTACCCTCAAACAAATATAAGTCACGAATCATGTATTTGTATATAAAAATATCTATATAATTTATATTACTTCTTTTACCTATTCTTGATGACTTCATTTTTTTCTTAACTTAAGAGTTAAATATAAATCAATATATATATATAAACAAATGTAAGCCTTAAAACAATAAACTAAGTTTTTATTTATTTATTTGTTTTAATAATAAATAAGCTAAACAATCTGTGTAGAATAGAATACCTGGTGTGGCAAATACAATAAACAATAGCTTGACATTTCCATTGTATAGGGGTGTTTAATTTATTCTAACTAAAATTCCTCAAATAAAATAAATAATCAATTAAGATAAAATTAATTTTTTTAATACCTTTAGTATGTTCTTAAATAGTTAAATGGATGAAGCTCTAGATGTTCTTTTAGCTTAATTAAAATGAAAGTTCATGAAAAAAGAACAACAACTGATGTCAATTACTAATTATCAAAAAATTC
Organism: Epiperipatus broadwayi; assembly: GCA_028023455.1. NCBI lineage: Eukaryota > Metazoa > Onychophora > Udeonychophora > Euonychophora > Peripatidae > Epiperipatus > Epiperipatus broadwayi. Next base: position 512,782 of record JAQFVV010012659.1, on the reverse strand, counting down.
CTATTTGCTGCTGTCAATTAAGATATTCCTTTGTAACCTAGATAAGATTTTTTTTGGCAAAGTAAATGATTACTGGACCCATTATTCATCTCTACTCACAGTGATTTTGCTCATTCATTTTTTTGTTGTTGTTTACTTGACAAAGATCATAATAATAAAAGTAGCTTATTTTTAAATATTTTAGATAAATATGTAACTTTCTATTGACATATATATATATATATAAAATTTAGAACAGTTTAAAATCATTTTACATGTGTGTGTTGGAATTCAATTTCACATTCTAAACATTTTCCATAGCTTCTTCTTTGTATTTTTCCAAACATATTATTTCTAAATAATAATTATTTAAAAGATTTAAGTCTGTATTTAATTGACTGGGAAGTCTTTGTACGTAATTTTAATCAGAAGGGAATTATACTCTATAGACATGAATTGTTATATTATTTTGCCATGTCCTACTCCCACTATGCCCGAGTAAGAATAGCAAAATTATGGAGGAATTAATTATCCTTTGTTCCGATAAAACAAAACCTAGAGTTGCTCAGTAGTTTTACACAATTTATTAACGTAAGTTTATAATTATGAACAAATATATATTAGATAAAATATTACAAGAAGATATAAATACAAAAGTTAGTCATTGGTGGCCTAGCGGTTAGCATAGCTGCCTTCCAAGCAACTGGCCCGGGTTTGCTTCCCGGTCAACGCTTTGACATAAAAAAAATTACAAAAGTTAACATATCTATTGCATATGAGTCCTTTCACTGTTTTGAGGAATTTATAATGATGAACAAATATATATTAGCTAAATAGTTACAACAAGATATCATCATCATCATCATCAACAACAACTATTATTAATCCACTGCAGGATAAAGGTCTCTCCAAGTTCAATCCATCTTCTCTGATCTTTAGCTTCTCTTTTTCACATCACCTCTGCACTTTTTCTTATTTCATCCATCCATCTCACATGTGGTCTCTTTCTGGGTCTTTTACAATTTTTTGGAATCCAGTTTAAGATTTCAATTGTCCATCTATTCTCATATCTTCTAGCAATATATCCAGCCCAATTCCACTTCAGTCTTTTAATTTTTTTCAATGAGGTCAGTAACACCTGTTTGTTATCTTACCCATACACTGCATTTTCTATCTCTTCTTGTTATTCCCAACATGCATCTTTCCATACTTCTTTGAATGGTCTGAAGTCTCTGTATTGCTCTTCTATTAAGTGTCCAAGTCTCAGATCCATAAATAAAAACTGGTAGAACACATTTATTAAAACCCTTCCTTTTCAAACACATAGGCATATTTCCTTTTAGTATCAAGTTATTTCTGCACAAAGCACTCCAACGAAGTTTAATTCTATGATTAATTTCATCCATTATGTTTCCATCTGTATTAATAATCTGACCAAGGTATTTTTAACTGTTAACTTCTTCTAACTCATCATAATCAATCTCTATTTTCATATTTTGAGAAAATCTATTAAACATTACTTTAGTCTTTTTAACATTTTCTTTAGTCATACTTTCCTACTTTCATCTGATAATCCCTGCAACATTTCATGTAACTCTAAAGCATTATTTGCAAAAACAACAACATCATCTGCAAAATCTAAATGATTTAAATAATCTCCATTTATTTTCACTTCTTTAGCTTCCCATTTTAACCCACAAAATACTTCTTGCAGCACTGCTGTAAAAAGTTTTGGAGATATGAGTCACTCTGTATTACACCCTTCCAATGTTGACTTTCTCAGTATCATTATGTCATCTAATTGTTGCTGTTGCATTTTTTTTCTCAAAGTAACCTTTATTAATAAAAGATTACAAAAATTTTGGGTACACTTACCCATTGAGGATTACACAGTGATTCAATGTAACAAAGTAAAATGTACATATGTTCAAGAATAATTACATCCATAAAAATTGCTGTAATGTGATTAATGTGTATCTGTACATGGATCCACATGGCCCAGCTGTCCAGAAATTAACCATCACCCAATGGTACCACCCCTGTAGCCCCGAAGCGAAGACTCAAATGCTTCAGTTGAATAGGTGAAATCCAGCATTATGCTAACCACCACAACAGGCAGTGAGGTCCAAGGCCCAAGTTCACCAAGCAATAAACTCTCGAACCACAGCTGAGCCATGTCAAGATCATTCTGAATACCTCTTCCTCCCAATTAGCAGTCCAAATGAACAGGACCACAATCAGTCTACCTGCCTAACATTGGAAAGCCAACTTGGGTAAAAACTAGGAAGTAATAAGTAAAGAGCCAGATGGACATTGCCCAAAACCAGCCTATCAGGGGACACAGCAGCCAACCAGAGCAGGAATAGCACTAACTTTGACCATGTAGCCCCTCGGCAGGTGTTCTGGGCAATGGAAAAATTGTTAACAGCCCACACCATAAACCAGACACCTAATGTTTACAACCAGCCACCCCTGAAGAAAAGGAGGGGAGTGCAGACCCATGCTCACAAAACAGAACTCCATCAATGTTATAAAAAAAATTGCGGTGGCTCAAAACAGATCAACTGCTTTACAAATGCACTAAATTTAAAGTTAACAAATGAAACCTAATAGTAGCGAAAGCAAATCAACACTGACCTATCAAATAATCCACCAAGGGGTGCAGTATTCCTTCATGGTGAAGTTCATGTGAAGGTAGTGACTTTCACCCTCCCGGAAGGCATTCCCAGGCTAGACAATGATCGTCGATCATCCCTCAAATGAACCAAGCCCCTTATGACCACTATCACCACACTTGAGGAAAGGAGTGCCAACTCATACCCACCAATACAACATTTAATTCATGTAGTCTTGAAATCAAGCCAGATTTACTTGGACACCATGAGAATAAATTATTTGTCCATATCATCTTGCACACTGAGGCAACAGAGCTGAACATCCACCCTTGATCATCATCAGACTCCTGTGTCTGCAAATGTTCACAGCAGCTGCTCAACCCACCAACCAAAGTCCTTCAGGGTTCACAATGATTTTTATTTGTTGATACTAGTTGGATCCTGTTTCTTTTGATTAAATTTTAGATCTTGATTAGTAATGAATGATTCAAGTATAATCTGAAAGTTTGTTGTTAAACTTTGGAAAATTCTCAATAATTATTGTTTAAAAAGTATGATTAATTTGTAGCTTCAAAGTTTTTGTTTAGGTCTAAAACATCATTTGTAATCATTTTTGTCTTCAGATCATTATTTTTTAGCTCAGGAATCACTTCATTGTAGTTTTGTGTTGATTTTAAAATTATTTATTTATTGATTTGGGGGGGGGGCAATCCATCGGAAGGGGGGTGATAACTTCTGTTGTGATCATCGGAGAAACCTGATTTTTGTGCAGGGCCATAGCTTAGGTTATTTTCTATAATGTTCAATTCTGAAATTGAGATCGAATTAATAATTGAAACTTGTTTAACACTGCTAAAATATGATGCAAAGATAAAATTCCTAAAACCATCATTGCTAACATATTATATTCCACGTTTTCTACGAGATTTGATGTGCAAATGAATTTCCTGTTTATTCTATTGATAAAATTAGGATTTCTAGTGTCTATTCTTTTTAGAAATATTTGGTTTCATTTAAAATTATTTTTAAAAGGTTTATAATATTTTAATGATTCCAAGAATTATTTAAGCTAGCTTTTGTCTCTTTCTAATGGCATCCATTTGCATAAAACGGAACGATAGATAATTTCAATTATCATTGAATGAAAATTGTTTCAAAATTTCTTCTGAAGATGAAAAAACAATAAAACAGATATTCACTTACATATTGGTAAACTTTTTTTTTTTATGAATCCAACAATGGACTATGACTTTGGTGAACAGAACAGGGAGCCTGAAACAGCGAAAATTGGAGTCCCAGGCTCATATTATTCAAAATATGACAATATCCTGGATTTATACCTTGATGATTCAATGCTTTAAGCACCAAAGAAATGTTTATAGAATCAAATGACTTTTCATAATCTACAAATACAAAGCATAATGGCAACCCATATTCATTTGTCCTTTCTATATGATCTATTGTACTAAAACCATTTTTAAATTTAGCTTGTTCTTTTGGTTGGTGGAAATCCAATGTTCTCTGTAGAAGAGTTGTAATTATTTTGGTAAAAAGTTTGTATAAAACTGATAAAAGGCTGATAGGTCTGTAATTTCTAATATCTTCTCTATCACCTTTTTAAAATATTAATATTAATACTGCATTCTTCCAATCTTCTGGTACATCTTTATCATTTAGACATTTGGTATATAACTTTGCTAAAAAAATTTCTATTTCTTCACCTGCTTTTTTTAATATATCAGTTATAATTCCATCATTACCAGAAGCCTTTTCTTTCTTTATACATTTAATTGCATATCTCACTTTTTTACTTAAAATTCTGGGCAATTCGAAAGATGTAATAGATATAGGAGGTACTTGTTCTTTATTACTATATAATTCTTGATAAAAATCTTCTACCCATTTAATGATGTCATCTCTCTTCTTAGTAATAATTCCATCTTTTTTTCTTATTGCAGATATAAATTTCCTACCAATACCAATATGTTGTTTTACACTCTTGAGACTTTTACTCTCTTCTACATCTTTCCTTCCTAGTTCACAATTATACTTTTTTATATCATTTTCAACTCTTTTCTGCACCATTTTACAAAATTTGAGATATTCAATCTTTTTTAGTGCATCATTGTTGTATATCCTCATATTCATTCTTTTCTTCATAAATTCCCTAGTCTCAGTAGATTTTTTTTTGGTCAATTGCTGCTTTTTTCTACCAGCTATCTTTTTGCAGTTTTTAAAAATGTATCAGTTATTTTCCTATTAATTTCATTCAAATCTGAATCATGTTCAAAATCTACTAATACTCAAAACCAGGTTTGTAAGTTTTAATTTAAATTCATTAAAATGTTTCTGAAGATTAGAAATATCAACTGTAAATGTTGTTTTTCCTAATAATTTTTATCTCTCTAGTTTTGCATTAACACATATATTACATCATACCAATTGATGATTACTTCCTGTGTTAAATTTATTAAGAACATTACAATCTTGAAATATGTATTTTCTGTTAGTGAAAATATAATCAACTTCTGCTGTACTTTCATTTGGATGCTTCCATGTCCATTTCCTATTAACATTTTTCTCAAAAAAAGGAAAGTTTTTCTTTTTCTGCAAACTCCACAAGTCTACGTCTTCTCTCATTTCTATTACCCTAACCAAAATTAATTATAGCACTTCCATCTTTCATTTGTTCACCAATTCTAGCATTAATGTCTTCCGTAATAATTTTAAAATGTTGTTTCTCTGATTAAAAGCCTTTTGTACATTCATATTGAACCGAGTTCGAATATGTGCATTCGAATCACTGGTCTCTTAGGCAGAGAAGAACATACTCGGAGAGTATGTATGCCCAAACGATAGCTATAAAGTATATAACTAATGTTACATTTCCAGAACATAGCTTCTTCTTGGCTGTTGAGTTGAACACCATGTCCAAAGCACCTTTTTTTGTTTGTGTATAAACACGGGCGCCAGCTATCTATTCAAGGATGAATAAATAACGCACTTTGAGCAATGGCCACTAACTCAACGCCTAAATCCACGACTAGCTCAGCTATTTGTAATCACTAATAGATTATACATAATTAGTGGTTAAAAGACTTGATAAAGAATTGTAAAAAGAATTTATAAAAAGGATTGTAAAAAAATTGATAAAAAATTTGATAAAAGGAATTGATAAAAAGAATTGACCGACAAATATAGTTTAATTTTAAAGATAATTTATTAACTAACATTTATTTACTAAATTTAAACATTTTATAATTCTAATAAAACACATGCATATTTTAAATTAACATTTCTAAATAGTTTAAATATTCCTGTAGATTTAATAACAGAACACTCTAATTTAACTAATAAATATTGATATAATGATCATGCGCATATTAACTCGCACACACATAATAATAATAATAAAGTATTACATAGCATTTGAAATTTAATCACACATATCAATAGTTCATTTATGTATGATATAAAGTTCATATAATTAGACTCTTGAAAGATTCATACGAATTAATGCAATGCAATGGCTATTACAGTATAAACAAAATAAGCAAATGTTTTACCTAGGCTTTTGACTGTAGATGTTGAATTTTGTTCTCTTTGGTGGCTGCTTTCGGTGAGGATATTTCCATTATGAATGCTTACCAGCCGGCTGGGCCTTTTCCTTGCTGAGTTTTCTGATTTTCACGATTATTACTATCGGAGACAAATAGATATGGAGATTTTCTAAGATGTTAAGCTGACATTATTTCATGGGCAGATCTGCTGTTTTCTCGGACATCTGGGCTGGAGATAAACGTGCATTCCCAAGATCTTCTCATCACTGCATTTTGTTTGTTAACTGCTCAATTAATTTCTGAACTGCTCTACTCAATTACTTTTGTGAACTGACTCCCTGTCCGATAAAAAGTCTATTTATATCTGCAACGTGTTGTCGAAATATTTCCAGTGATAATCATTTGATAAACGTGTTGTTTTATTTTATTAATAACCATTGCTGTGTTTTTAATGATAATCTTCTTTTATTTCGCATACATTTTTATTTATTTACAAATCGCACATATATACGCACGTATATTTTTAATACAATTTACTATTTAGTTTTAACATTATTTTTTTCTTTAATTAAACTTGAATGAAAAGAGATTTGTACGTTTTAACTTTTTAAATTATATTTTTACGAATACTAATAAAACTCTTTACTTCCTTTTATAACCCTTAGTTTCATTTCTCAAACCAAGACTCCCCCTCCCCCCTTTTGGTTAATTAATTGTAGCTTTTTTTATTTCAAAAACGAACCCTAGAAAACTATTTAATTCTTATCTTTTTTCTAAAAAAAACTCTTCAACGTTTAATTTTATGTTTTCTTTTATGAACGATTATTTTAATAATATAATTTTAGATAAAATTATATGTGCCTATATCAATATAGGTACAATATAAAAATTTTCTATAACTTCATCACTATGAGAACTTGTTGGGGCATAAATCTGAATTATCTGCATTTATTATCTGCTATTAAGTTGCCACACCATCAATTTCCACAATTTTGTTCTTCCACTTTTTATTTATAATGAATCCTACTCCACTTGTATTTCCAATATTTGTGCCTTTGTAATAGAGTACCTGTCCAGTTTTTAAATCAATTGTCTCTTCACCTTTTCTTAACTCCTCAACGTCCTATAATGTCCCATTTAATATAAGACAGTTCTTCTTCTAATTCTTGCAATCTTCCTTCACTTGAAAGTTATTTGCAGTTGTAAGTATCTAAATAAAAAGTCATTATCAAATGGCAGCCTGGGTCCACAATCAGAGGATTCTTACCATCTTTCACATTTGGCCACCAACTGCAACCTTGGTTGGTGACTTTACAACCTCCTGGGAATAAGGGCCATGATTTTTTTTGTTTGTCATAATTGTATATATCTATTGGAAAAATATTTATCATTTACACAAACATTCATTCTGCCTTATCAGGGAACTGAGAAGAAAGACCATGGTGTTTCTTGACCTTAAACTCACATGTAAAAAAACCAATAAACTCACTATGCTGGCATGTTGATGAACAGCCCATCCATGTTCATATATTATATGAATAATCACATAATAATAACAGCTGCAACAACAAGAACATATGGAGTTGTCATTAGGAATTTGCCCTGCTTGGTTCCTTTAAGGCCTCCAAGAAAAATCAAAGGTCTTCTTTCAGTTAATAGCAAACTTTTTTCTGCAGCCACAACAAGATATAAATACACATAAGTTAACACATATATTGCATATGAGTCCTTTCACTGTTTTGAGAAATATAAATCCTTCCACTTAATATATAGATTGGCTAACTAAGCAAAACAAAAACACACATTTACCTTAGCATTGGTTTTCAGTCTATCATAATCCTATAAGCCATTAGGCATTTCAAACCATAAAAAGATCGGGGAAATCTCTTATAAACCCCAATTGTCTTGATAATCTTCAGGAGCAGAGATCCTGGGAAATTAAAACATCACCTGCTGGATTCTTTCACTGCTTCTAGCTGACAAGAAAAAATACTAGTTGACCCACATATAAAGATTGGAAAAAATCACATCCACTATTTCTCTTTCTGTCTTTTTATACCTCAAGTTATTTTGTTTTCTGAAGTATTAATCTGAGTGGAGTTTCATCACTTTCAGTCTTTCTAATAATTTAATTTTTCTGAGAATTCAATTACCAGTCAGGCTGTCGCTAATTGAATTTTTCTAGTTATCTAATTATTTTTTAAAAAAAATATACACATACATATCACTCTCCCCTTTTACTTCAGAAAACAGACAAGTGTTTAAACATAATCTTGAATTTTTTTGGGCCTACTTTTTTTTCTTTGTGATCTGGGTGATCTTTGCTTCTTCTTGGATTTGATTTTGGTTTCTGGTTCATCTTCTTTATTTTCTAAGTAAGCCTGTTGATTCTTTTGAGTTTCAATGCCCAGTTCTGCATCCACTCTTTCTTGTTTTCCCTCTAGTTTTGCTGAATATTAACTATTCATTGGAATCTGGATGTCATGTGTGAATCAATGATGAACATGGTTTATATGTTTCCAATATTCCTTTCTATTTTGTATTTGTATCTGAATGGTTACAATTTGTCTGGACAATTTACCGGTGATTATCCTTTTTCTTTTGTAGGCTTTACAATATAGAGTACTTCTATCTTTAATTTTGTGCACATATTCTTCTTCATCATTCTTCTCTTTAATATTTAGGTAGAAAAATTAATTTTCTGGCTTAATGGTGAAAGTCTTATAAGTTTCCTTAAATAATGAAATTGAACATTGGATCCATAAGCTTCTTAGGTTTGTTAATACTACAACTATCTTCTATGTCATGTAACATGTTTTCACACTAAGCTTTCCCTAACTTATCACTTATAAAAGCTTTTTCCATCCTTATTTTATTAAGCTCTTGATTATTATTTTTCTTATTTATTTTGTGTTTGCTTTTATCTATGTAATTCAGAACACTCTTGTTTAGAATGCACTTTATATTGTAAAATATCTTCTAAAATAGTATATGCCATCATGAATGCCTGAATTCTCTGCTATACCATCATTACAAAATTTTACTTTTTTAAAATCATGTATTATTCAAACTCTTATTTGTTTTTTATTTCACTATATTTTATTCAGAATGTGATACTTCTAACTTCAGACTGTTTGTGTTCTCTCCAACATTGACAGTCTGTAATACTCTTGGTCATTTTCCTGAGCTAATCTAAAGATTTTATATAAGTTTGCATGTCTTCAGCATGTTTGATGTCATTTGCACTCTCTTTAGTTTGTTCCTCTTCTTGCACAACTTCAACGTTTTTTTTATTTTTTACATCAATTCTTTACATGTTTAAAAAATTTCTTGATGCATTTTTTTAAAGTTCTTTTTGTTGTATTTCTTGATTTTTTAGTTGCATTTTAAAATTTATTTTTACATTTCATTCATAAAGCTGATATATCTTTTTTGTTGTTTTTCTTCAAATTTGATATCTTTCTTTTGTTGCTTTTCTCTAAATTTGTTATTTCTTTTTTTGTTGCATTTCCTTAAATTCTTTATCTCTCTTTAGTTACATATTTTCAATTGTTAGTTGTACTTTATAAAATTGTTCCATAAATCCACACAACACTTTAATATTAATTGTGCCAGTTATCACTTTCACAGAGATTTTTATGCTGTCTGAAATGATTGTTGTTCTATCAGCACTAACTTTTCCACCCTTCTTGCTGTTGAACACATTATCATTTATACATGTAATTAAATATTTTACTAATTTATTCAATTTTTCTTAAATGATCTTATAACTATTTTATTTATCCTTTTTCAGATTTGTCACTATCTTAGATATTTTTATTTATATTTTATCATTAAATAAATACACAAGTCTCAAACCTTCTTAGCAATTCATCTCCAGTATAATGTGCTATAATGCATTAATTATAGTTTCTCTCCAAATATACTGTCATTTATCAAATTCAAACTATATATATATATATATATATCACATGCTGCTCTTATTTCTTATTCACAACACTTTAAAGTCAATTTAAAAGTATATATTTCATGTCACTTATAACATTATCTTTCACTATGTTCAATTCATTCATGCTCTGTTTGGTACAATGTGACTGTACAAAATAAAAATAAGAAGGGAGGAGCTTTTTAGATCTCACATTGCTTCATCAAATATAACAATAAGGAAGTTGGGGTTAATATAAATTCAAATAAGAAATGGTAAACAAAATAAAATATATTCAATAATATAAACAACACTCTGATGATGATGATCAAATAACTTAAACATTGAAGGGTATGTTAAGTATAATGATTACAAAGGTATTTTTTTGTTTTTTTTGGTTAGATCAATTTAAAATTAATCTTTAGGTTCCAACCTTTTTTAGATAAAAAATTATTTCTGGATATTTTACTATTGCTGATTATCATCATTTTTTATACAATTCTGTTATTTCTATATATCCCCCTGTATGATTTCTCAGGGTTATTGGTATATTAAAGACTTATGTCTGGAATGAGTTTAAAAAGCAAAAACAAAGTAAATTGATTAGTAAAACTAACTTAATAATTTATTTACAATAAATAATAGTATATATAAGCTTTAACACTCTGACAAAGAAGCTGTCAGTAGTAACAAAAACAATTAAATTTAATAAAATGCGATATCATTGCTTAAATGTTTGGACTGCTGCCAGATAATTACAATACCTATTAAAATATATATATATATATATAATTATTAAAAAGACTTAATAGTCAAATATAAGAAAAGATCTTACTAACTAATAAAAATGTTTTAAACCATGAATTTTGTAGCGAGTATAAGATTACTATATATATATATATATACACACTTTTAATGATAGACTTTATCAATTCAATCCTGATAGTGATCACAGATAATGTAGATGAATTTCAATATATATATATATATATATATTGTAACAGGCACACATGCTGTTACATTCTAATAAATAAAATTAAAAATAAAAAGTTCACAAATAAAAATTTGTTTTTAAAAATTGAAAATTAAAAGACATCTAAACTCGTATATATATAAAATCGCACAGATGGAAAATTATTAAAAGAAAACTATTAAAGAAAAAAAAAGTATTTTAAAACTAAATGTTCATAAAAAAACTTAAAGATAAAAATATATCTTTAAGAATGTACATAATTTAATTAATGCTATTGTGTAAAATGGAAATGATTATTTTCAATTAGTTAAAGTAAACTAGTCCTTGGGCATTCCAAAATTTATAAGTAAAGGTCAGATAGGAGAGAAAAACAATAGGAACAGAATAGCCAACAAAAGAAATCCCTCAGGAAATCGACCTCAGCAAAAAGACCATCATCATCATGATGTAATGTTGAGTTAATTGGCAACTTTAATATAAAAAGAAAAAAAAAGGAAATAAAATATGAGGTGTGCTATATGTGTTAAGTCCAGGAGAATTGGAGAAGAAGGGATTGAAAAGACACTATTTTAATCCCTTCAGTTCTAAAAAAAGAAATGAAATATCGTTTTTCCATATTGCGGACCCCAGGACATCAGGGTCTAGCAATAAAATCCAGCAAAGAACTATACCAGCTACAGTAAAGGACTAATGGCTAATTGCATACTCATCTCCTCTGGACATTGTGGAAATTAACACCTTTTAAATTATAAGCAACTAGAAAGTACTCTAACTAATGAACTTTAATTCTAAAACTTTTCCAGTATTTTAAAACAGTAAGAACTCTAACTAGTGAACTTTAATTCTAAAACTTTTCCAGTATTTAAGTAGAAATTCCTATCTGACCAAACCAAATCATTTATTAATAATTTTTATTGAATGTATTTTTTTTAAAATCATTTCCATTAATTTATTTTTTCTGTTCTTTTAAGTGTTTATTATGATTTTTTTCTATTAAGCTAAACTTTTAATTAAATCATGTTAAATTTAAGTCAGGCTTAAATGGCTGCATAGATTTGTAAAGTTATGTTAGTTTAAGGGACAGTAAATCTTAGGTTATTTGTTTCTCAGTTAAATTGGATCAATGGATTGGATATATTCATGTAATTAGTAAATGTAGCATGAAGATTTGCTACATGCAGGATCACATGATATGCTGTACTTGGACAAAATAAGTCCCATTTCGTACTGACCATCAGAAGCAGACATATTCCCTGTTCCTTGGATCACCCCTTTATCCTATGGAATGGGATAGTAAGATGGCAAAAAAGACCACAATCCCTTCCTATGATGTTTTCTTTTTTATTGTTCTTCTTGCCAGACAGATGTAACATTTCTGTACTGGATGAGAGACAATTTCTTCTCTATAGTCATGCTGTTCAGATGTGCATTCCTGACAGTATGCCATTGTGCTGTTGTATTCATGCTGCGTTGAATATATCGATATATCAGATAGTTGACATTAGTTTGACTGCAAACTTTGGGCTTAGGGTTAAATAAGAGATATAGAATATTTTCTTTTCGAATACAATCTATGTAGTCTATCCATACTCGACACTCTAATAAAATATTAATAAATTCATCTGTGCGAACTTCTAAAATAAAAAGTTAAAATGTAAATTAAATTATAATGTAAACATTATAATAAAAAAATTCTAAATTTTATATATGTGCAAAATAAATGTTTCTGTATATTGTTATTCTGGCAGTGGCTTATTCTTATTTTTTTATTATTTTATCTTTCTTTCTTTAAAAATAAAGTATACATTATCTCTGCTGCTCCATGAGCTAGTGACTGGAGTTAACAGTCTATAATAAAATAAAATTGGATCTTAATTTAAGTATCTGTCTACTATATAAATTTTCCAGGTTAGAATGGCCTGGTGGTGCCCTTGTATGGCAGATACGATAAGACTACATTACACCCCGACCGTTATAATATATATGTCTTATGGCAGAATCTACTTATTTCATCATGCTATAATTTGCTTATTTAAAATAGGTCATGTTGCATTCTTTGCAACTTCAACATTTGTCTCTGGATATAACTGCATAATTCCAAATCTTTTGACTGGTGTGTCTTCAGTTTTATTAGCCACACATAGTAAATAATTTTTTGCTAGCCAATGTTAATGTGACTGCTTTGGATGCAATATTCAAAAATGCTTTTAAACAGCTTGCAAGATAAAGCTAACCAATACCCATTCTGAGGGGGGATTAATGTTTTTGCTTTATGAAATCAATTCACACAGCTTTCTTCTTAATTCAGGATTAGATCACAGTTGTTTTTCAGATCTATTTATATCTCATGTCCTCATAATATGTTTTTAACAACAATTCATAATTAAGTTTATATTAATTTATTGTAATGTTTTTCACCCATTATGTTTATCCATACTTACAGACTGAGATTTGATATGTTTATTATGCAACATATTTTTTAATAAATATTTTCTATATTTATATAATTATTTTATAAATGATTGTAAAAATAGTTGTTTCTTTCGTTTGCTGACCAGAAAGGAAAATGAAATAAAAGAATATCATGACCAAACTCTAAAATTCATTTCCTAACATTCTCAATTTTACTGCATTATAATTTTGAATAATGTATCCCGATTTATCATTCAATTTAAGAAAAAATAAAATTATTTTTTTAAACGTATTCCAAAAGGCAAATCTTATTGATCACAAAATAAGTACATTTTTAAAATTCAAATTCATTTGAATGCAATAATATTTAATTAAATTAACCATTTTCTCTGTTTCCCCTTAATTCAACTGGTCATAACTTTACTAAGTATAATTTCTTATTCATTTTTAATATTATACTGGCCATCACTTTAATAATTATAATTTTACTAAATATTTTTATTATACAAAATATTTGTTAGTATTATGAGCTTTTTAGATATATTTCCTTTTAATTTCTTAATCTTATGTAATTTAAGTTACACATATATTTAATATGCACCCATACACACACAGCAATATTAATTTTTACTAATCAATCTATTAGAGATTTTGATTAAGCTGCCTTTCATAATGAAACTAACTTAAGGTGCCATCAAATTTGTATTATATATATATATATATATATATATATATATATATATATATATATATATATATATATATATATATATATATATATATATATATATATATATATATATATATATATATATATATTAAATAATAAGTGTAATAGAAACCAATTGGTCTAGGATAGGAATGTTCTAGATAGAGATTTTAAATATCATTCTCTTACCACACTTGTCAATTAAGAGTTTGTTTGAGCTATTGATACACTCCCTATCTTACATATTTGTAAATACAAGCTTACAAAAGCAATGTCATGCAATATATGACTTGCTTTATTGATTTTATATATATATATATATTATAACCATATATTTTTTATATATATATATATATTATAACCATATATTTAGGTCTTTAGGTTAGATATATATTTTAAAGCATTAAGAACAAATTTTTTTAATTATATAAGATTATAATTAATATTAAATGATATGTTTCAATAATATAAGTTAAAGTAATTCAATTAGTCCAATTAATTTGCAGTATTTAAAAGATTATCTTAGGTTGTTCAATATGTATTTGAAAATAAAATTAATATTTAAACTAAAGAAGAGTTCACAGACAGCGTTTCCCACCTTTTTGCCCCCCTTCCCTTGGTGCCCATTGCCCTTCTTCTTAAGATTGGTGTTTGTGGGTTGTTTTTTTTGTGGGGGGGTGTTTGTTTTTTTTTTTTTTTTTGTGGGGGGGGGTTCCTCCCTTCTAAATGACACCCCCCCCCCCCCAAACCCCCAATATAAATCCCCTCTTTTTTTGTGGGTTTTTTTTTTTTTTTAAAAAAATTTTAAATTTTTTAAAGTTTGGTTTTTAAGGTTTTTCCCCTCCTTTGTTTTGGGGGCTGGGGGGGGAAAAAAACGGGTTTTTTTTTTTTTGGAGAAAAAAAAAAACTTTTTTTTTAAAAAAAAAAAAAAAAAAAAAATAAAAAAAAAGAAAAAAAAAAAAAAAAAAACAAGAAAAAAAAAAGTTTTTTTTTTTATTTTTTAAGGGGGATGGGGGGGAAAAAATTTAAAAAAAAAAAAAAAAATAAAATAAATTTTTTTTTTTTTCCGATCTAGAACTTAAGCTATTTTAAATAAATTTAATAAATAAAGTTGTTTTATGCTGTTTAAAATGATTAGTTAACTTAGTTAGAAAGTTTAGTTGTTGATTTTTTAAAATAAATAATTTTAAAAATAATAGTTATGATTTATTAAATATCAATTTATATCAAAATATTTAAAAGTAAAATTTTAAAACAGTAAGTATAACTGACTGAGAGTAGCTCTAATTTTTAATTGATTTTAAATGTTAGTCAATAGATAATTTATTTTCATTGTATTAAAAATGGTTATATTAATGTGCATGTGTGTGCATGAGTGTTAGAGCATGCATGTGAAATGTTAAAAGTTAAAAAAATATATTAAAAGTGTATTTTAAAAAATTGGGTACAGTCAATCAATTTTAAAGTTATTTAAAAAAACATTTAAATAATGCAAGAAAAAGAGTAAAGAAAGAGTGTTTGAATAAAAATGATTGGTTTGAAAATTAGTGAAATTTTTTATTAAATAATTGATTTTTGATAATTATTTAGAGCTAATAAAAATTGTTAATTAATAAGTTCATTTATTATCTAGATGTTATATGGCTGAATTGTCTGAATTTAAATTACAAAGTTCAAGATCAGAACAATTAAAAAATCAATAATGATTACTAATTTAAATATTATAATACAGACTTGCAATTCACTAGTTTAATAAAGATGCAATGCGGCATTAATTTTGGTGCATGAGTGAAGAAAAACAAAGACACCCACTAGTATAAAAATAGACATATTTAAAAATTTAAATACTTCCACTTTTACTTCATCATACTTTATTTCATTTAAATTTTAATTATATTTCAGTTTTGAAGTAAATTATTTGTTTTATATTTAACTATTTATTTTAAGACAATGTTAAAATTTAAAGTTTTCTTGTTTATCACCATCATGATAGCATAAATAACCAGTAAGTTATCCATGCAGTGTTTTCTCTTAAAAACATAGATTAAATTGAATTCTTAACATCTGCAGGACAGACTTTCTGCTCTTCCAGTCAGTGTTCATCCAGGGATGCATGCCACACCAAAATTCCTAATATCACATCTTAGTAATTTTGCAATCCCGATTATGATGGGTATGGTAGACCACCTTGCTACTGGGAAAAGACAAATACACAATCTGTATCCAATAGCACTAGTACCATACATAAAGAAAAATAAAGATTCTACCATTGTCAACAACATAAGACCTATCTCCATGACTCCCATTATGCTCAAAGTAATTGAAGGAGTAATAAATGAAAAAATACAGCAGGAAATTTTTTAACCACATTGTTCAGTCCCAATATGCTAAGAAAGGATCTTCACCTTTGACAGCAATTGGTGAAGTTAGGACACCTTTTAATTATGTTAGATCCAAGTGAATGTCCAAGCCTATTTGCAATTCAACTCGACATATTAGAGGCATTCAACTCTGTCAACACTCTCAAACTTCTTGCTCTATTAAGTGAAATCAACATTCCCTCTCAAATTATCCAGATCATAGAAAATCTGCTTAACAATAAATTCACATTGCCCTGAATGGGTGCTATACTAATGGTTTCCAATCCAATATTTCCATTCCACAAGGTTCCTCACTCAGCGCCCTGCTGTTCATCTGTTATTTAAATCCGCTTCTAAAAAACATAGAAAATTCATTCCCAGAAATATACATACCCAGAATTAAGAGATCACTCAAGGTATTCACATATATGGATGATATCTTGGTTATTCTTCCATCCCAAAAATTCCTACCAAAGCTTTACTAAATAATAGACAATTTCTCATTGTCACCTCATCTTAAATTCAACCCCAAGAAATCCTCTTTGTGGAAAATTTTTTCGGAAAAAAAATAACCTCAAGATTTCTCACCAAGCCACAAGAATTTCTGGGATTTCCTATTTACCTTTCTCAATCATCAATGTCAAGACAGATACAAAATAATCTAATAGATTCTACCTCTAAAATAATTCAAACTCTCTCGAAAGTATATTTGTCATTACAAGGAAAGGTGGCACTTCTCAACATGAAAGTCATGTCGAGAATTGCATACTATCTGCTGATCATTACCATTTCAAAAGCCTTTTCCAAAAAGGTTAACAGCTTATGCTCCAAACTTTTCTGGAAGGACAGCACCACATCAATTAGTATGTCCAGAATGCAAGTACATCATAGATACAATGGGATCTCCTTCCACTCCATTGATGCAATTATTTTTCAAAAATCTTTTACATTAATTATTAACCTGATGAAAAAACATGAAT
Organism: Epiperipatus broadwayi; assembly: GCA_028023455.1. Lineage (NCBI taxonomy): Eukaryota > Metazoa > Onychophora > Udeonychophora > Euonychophora > Peripatidae > Epiperipatus > Epiperipatus broadwayi. The sequence continues at coordinate 495,269 of JAQFVV010012659.1, read as the reverse complement.
CAATAACTTTCAGTGATCCAATTTAAGCTACAGACTGTCCTCTGCCTCATAAAATGTGCTGGCTGGATCAACTGCTCTGGACACTTAACCAGCATTTAACTATAGATCAAAAATTGCAAAAATCAAAAATTACCATCTGGGAGGCATACAGTATAATTAATCTGAATTATCTCACAATTGCTCCAAATCTCGGCTTCACCAACTACAAATTAACAACAATTTTGAAATTTCTCACTCTTGAGCCTAAATGCATTAATCTCATTATTAAAATAAACTTAGAAGCCATGCCCACAAATAAATTCCTTCATTTCAAAAGATTCTACAATAATATAGACCCTATTTGACAAATATGTAAAAGGTAAGAAGAGTCATTCAACCATATAATATACCCATGCCCTGGGCTCAATAAAATAAATTTAGCCATATACCAAAACTTAAGGATGGATTACTACAAAATCATGCCTATAAGGGAAGCCTTACAAACTAAACAGTTTCCTATTATTAGACTTTCCATCTTTATTGTATATGCTATATGAAATATCAGATGTAAGCTATTGTTCACAGTGCCTGTCTCTGAACCAGTCAGTCTTTTCATGAACATTATTAGGAAAGTAAAAAACAGAGACTTTATCATTGCTTCAAAATTCATGTATAATGAAATGTGGAAGTTACTTAATATACCAAATCCACCGAATCATTAGTGGCTAAGCAAAAGATGAATAATAGATTAATTTTGCATCAATGCTGATAGGTGAATAGAAAAGCTACATTAGCATATTATTATTTATCAGAAGATAATCAATATACAAATGGTCCCCGACTGTTGATGATGTGTAAAACATAATTTTTTTCTGTCTGTTATAAGTATGTAAACATTATTTTTCATAAATAAAAGCTTTTGAGATTAAATACTAAAGTTAGTTGTAATATTTTTTCCAAAGAAGCCAGAAGAAATTCATGTAAGGAAAAGTATATTGTTTGATTTTTATCTGACATTAGTTAAATTCTGAACTTTTTGCTATAAGTCTATATTTAACAAGTTTCAACTAACTTTCAATTAATTATTAACAATGATTATAATTATTAAAAAGTCCACATACATATATCAAGCTAGGATATAGAATGACAAACTTTGATAAAAGCATTATGTCTATTAAAAAAGAAGCAGTGACAATTATTTAAATTTGTCTTACAAAAATTATAATAAAAGACAGATTTATAAAATTAACCTTTTAATTATTATAATGAAAAGTCTATGTTCAAATTGCTTTACATCATAATGAATAACATAGCTACTCATCTTAAATGCCTTTATTTATTGGTTTGAATAGTTTTTCCAAATAGTACATTGCAAAATTATATTACCTGTTACATTTAAAAAAAGAATTAAACTTATATTATCGTAATTAAAATAGCTAAAAAAATGGACTTGTAATAATAAAACTATATAAAAAGCAATTTATAATTAAGATTATTCTTTTGCTTGTTGCCCCTCTAAATCTAATTGCCATTAAAATGTATTTTAAAAGAATTGTTTGCTAATTTGAATTTGTCTGCTGTCAGCTATCCACTATATTTAAAATGGTGAAGTTTTATTTCTGAACATTTTAAAAGAAATTTAATTATAAATTTTCATCTTTACATATTGATTCTTATCTTAATGAATGATTGTGTATGTTATATATTACTTCAATGAAGAATAAAAGGACTTAAACAAAGAGATAATTCCTTTACAAAGGGAAGAACATTTTAATTTATATATATATATAAAATGAAGGGTATTATAATAATGTATATATTTTTGGTATATTTGGAATTAGTATAGTATTATTGTTATTAATTATTATAATATAAATATGTTTCTAAAATGGTTTTAAAGGCATGGTATGAGTAAGATATATAATTGGAGATTATTTTACGAGTTAATTTATTATTCCAGAGTTTTTCTGAATGAGTATTTAAAATTAGAAATTATTGTACCCAGAGGTAAACAGCCTTTTGTATATTTATGAAAAGTATTTTGAATGAAAGTGTTATAAATACCAGTATGTGAGTGAGAATTTTAAATAGTTTAAACATAATGTTATATCTGTTATGCAGTAATAAGTTTGCTGGTATACCTATAATCTGAAACCAAGTGAATAAATTATGTCTTTTTGTATGTGCTTGCAAGATGTTCATTTATTCATATGTTAACTATTATTATTATTATTATTATTATTATTATTATTATTATTATTATTATTATTATTATTATTATTATTATTATTATTATTATTATTATTATTATTATTATTATTATTATTATTATTATTATTATTATTATTATTATTATTATTATTATTATTATTATTATTATTATTATTATTATTATTATTATTATTATTATTATTATTATTTTATTATTATTATTATTATTATTATTATTATTATTATTATTATTATTATTATTATTATTATTATTATTATTATTATTATTATTATTATTATTATTATTATTATTATTATTATTATTATTATTATTATATCCAGGCTTTTTATTATTAGTAGTATTTTTGAGACAATTTTAAGTGGATGTTATATTACTTTTATGCATATTTAACCACTCCATAAAAGAGATAGTAGCTTGCTCATTCACTGTCACTGCCTGCTCTTAGTACCAGGTATTTTGATAACTTATATTTTCCTGGTTAACTCTGCATACAATTTTAATATTAGAATATATTTTAGTGTATATCCACAGGCATGTGCAGCTTTACAGATTATTATTAACTCTGCTATATTTTTTTAAAAATTTCAATTATATTACAGTGTTGAGCATTACTATTTCTTCACCAGACATTTTTCATGTTAGGTGTTTTTATATTGCATAGTTGTAGCTATTATATTAGTACTTATTAATTGTCTCCACACTGATTTTTTAATACTATTTTTGATTAAGTGAAATTTACAATATCTCACAGTAGACTGGACAATGGCATAGAAGTATATTGTTTTACATTCCATATTAGGTTGGAAATAAAGATTGTATTTTGTGATAAAAAACTATTGGGTAGTAAATATAAGCTTATATGATGAAATTATAGAAATGATCTTAAGAAAGGTGCATCAATGTATTAGTTAATAATATTTATAAAATATAGATAGTAAATAAAAAAAAATTGTAATAATTATTGTAAATCAATAAATATATATATGTGCTTTGCACACAGATAATGAAGCTATTAATAGTGCTTGAAAATAAATAATATCCAAATGTTACTGCCAAGTGCTTTCAGGATAATTCATATATTTATTTATTGATTTCAAACGCTAATAAAATAAAACTGCAACTATTTCAATAATTATTGTAATAATTATCTTTATTATATGGATTATTAAGTAATAACCTGTAGATTTATATTTTACATTTGTCTAAATATGATAATATAAATCGTGCTAAGTGTTTTAGCATGATTTATATTATTATATGGATTATTATATATTGTAAATAAATATATTATTATTAATTAAATATGTTTTTATTTTATTGTCATTATAATATTGCATAAGCACATCTATTTATCAGAAAATCTACTTTAATAATATTTGTATTAATAATTATTTGTTTAAGAATACATTTCAATGATCACATAGTATTTATATATTCATTTTGCTTAATAATTATTTAATTATTTTTACCAGCATTCTTAAAAGATAAATGCTATATTATTTGTTTCATTCCAAATGCACTTGTTGTGTAGTGGGCAGCATAAAAGATGTCCCTACTGCCATCTACATTTTTTGGTATTGCTTATTCAAATTTGCTTCAGAAAATATAAGATTTCTGTATTTTATGGTCATTAGAAGTGAAATAGCTATATTTAAATAATTGTAAAGTACTTAGAAATATTTTTCTAAGTTATTAATTATATATTACTTAAATATTTGAGCATTCTGTTATGTATTTCATTTTTACTTTCTTAAAATACTAAGTTCCAAAATACATTAAAACAAATATCAAAAATTCTATATTTAGTTTAAATAATAATCATCATATTTTGTTAAAAAGTTAAAGTATCATTATTAACATTTGGTTTCAAGTGCATTTTATTCTGAATTTGAGTCCTGAGATCAAGATATCCTAAACTTGTAAATGAATTCATATTTGAAATAAATATACCTTAAGAATTAAGATAAATATTTTAAATTATGAAAAGAACCTTGAGTTTTAATAAATATATTTAGCTATGTCATTGTCTACAAGATAACTCATTCTGGAGTGGTGTTTTAAAACCCATGTTATATGATGCTTATGCATATAACCTATGATTACTCAGCTAGCCCACAAAATTCTTTGGATGACAGTTCAGGTTACAATATATATATATATATATATATAAAGTAATAACCTGTATATTTATACTTTACATTTGTCTTCAATATATTAATATATATATATATTGAGATGGTTATGTGTCTCATGGCAGTCAACAACATATAGTTGTGGGTGTGCCTGTATATATATTGTGCCCTTTTGTATGGGTCACCATTTAAGTTTTGTGCTAATTTAGTAGAAAATTTTAAATTTAAGAAGTATTTTAAATGTGTGATGTTGACTTTGCTTGTGGTAATGTTACCATAAGTTTAATTAAAGCAATCTATGAGTGTTTGATATGTGAATTGTGTTGGTATTGGGAAGATATTTAAAATGATGATGATTATGATGTAATACTGCATTAATAAATTTAATAACAAATGTTTAAAGCTAAAGTATTTAAAAGACAAGTTAAAATTAGACAAAAATATTTATTTAATTCAAAATATATGTTAAAAGTGAATAAAAATATTTTAAATTATAAGTATTTAAATTGAGATTAATATTTGATTTTAATCATATCAAATAATTATTTTAAAATCTATTATAATATCTTAAATATTTAAAAATATTTATTTTAAAAAAGCAATTGTTAAGTTTATTTTTAGCAAGCGTTCTTGTGTTATAAAGAACAGATGTTATACACACGCGTGGAAGTTGTCTAATAAAGTTGCATAATTATTTTAAAAAATCATGTTGTAAAATTTATAAATAATACGTGAGTTATCACGAGATAAAAATAAAGATATTAATGTAAAGTATTAAATTTGATTTTATAAAATATTGTCTTAAAAATGTAACGTATTTAAAAAGATTTAATTTATTTTAAATGATCTTATAAAAGTTAAGATTTAAATCAAGTGAGAAATAATATTTCAAAAGAATGTTTAATAGATTTAAATAAATGATAAATATTGTTTTAAAAGAATTTGATAAAATATTAAATATTAAATAAGTCATTATTATTTATTTTTAATATTGTGTTGGTAAATATGTAAATAAGAAATTTTGATTGTTTAAACCTACCAATCAGATAAGGAGTTTCTGGCAGTATATAAGCTGGATTCAATTGTTGAGGGGGTCTCTCTACAATAAAACTTCTAAGTCGTTTGTGCTATTAAAAAAATAGCCAAGTAAATTTATAAACGCTCTTAAAATCAGTTGTAAAATCATAAGAGTGTTATTGAATAATTTATAATATTTTTAAAGTAATGAATATGCAGTAGAAACTTAATATTCCCTATTATCTTCTCAATATCGAAACTCAATTTACGTACAAATAATCATGGAAACATCGCGTATCGGAAAAATATGTCAGAAACTTTATGCTAGAAAAGTAACAGACGCTGGATTAGTACATAAAACTACAAGATGGAGAAAAGTAGTATTTTGGACTATAAATAGTTTTCAAAAGTTAAATTACTATTGTCTATTACTAATAGATATTTTAAAGAAATATAAATATTTCTGTAAAAGAAAGTATTTTGACAAATTATAGAAGTAAAATATGTATCTTAAGGAAAGATATAAGATGCAGTAGTAATTTTAAATAAATACTTGCCTTGTTAAGTCTTTATGCTTAAAAGACTAGAGATTGATAATTTGAAAAGGCAAATATATTATAAGTATAAGTATTTTAAAAAATCGTAATATAATAAAATTATTTTATTAAAGTTATCTAAACGCTGGACGTTATAGATGAAGAAATTAATTCTTACCGGAATATGGTATTTATAAATGCGCAAGTAATACATGGATATCCAAATCAAGTTAAACTAAGCCAAGCCAAACTAAGTTAATTTAAAATAATTGAAGGATAATTTTATAAATTATAACTTAGTTTTGAAATAATAACTTTTTGAATAATATTCTATGAAGAACTGGATCCAGAGAATTTATAAACTATTTTTTAATTTTATTTGTTTTCTTGTGGAACTTATTTTTTTTTTTTAAAAAATAAACGTTATCATTTTTTATTATAAACTTTCAAGAAACACGTGATACAACGGAACAGGAAATAGTGTTTTATTGACTTTATACGGAGGATATTTGTTAGAACTTTTATGGTAGGACAAAAATCGACGCTGGACTATGTAATATGATTTTATTTTATTTATTTAACATAAAATTTAAATATTATTAAACTCTTAAAAAGTAGGTTAGGTACATTTATTAAATAGTAACTTAAAAATAATATAATAATTAATTACATAAACTTATTTTTATAATTAATATAACACGGAATATTCTAATGAATGTTTATGAGTGAAAATGTGAATGATTTTTATTTTATGAAGCTGCAAATTCCGAAGAATACTGGATAGCAGAATGGACAATATTATTATTATGGTAAAAAATATTGTATAATGATTTTTAATGAATTTAATATGTTTTTCTTTAGATCAACTGAATATTATGTTGTTGTAGAATGAATGGATAAATATTTTATGAAAACACATACATTATATTGACAACAAACTTTATTAAAATATGCATAAGTTTTTTAATTTATAATATAAACATGATACAACATTATGTAAAGGCTTAGAAATAATTATATGATTCTTTCGTAAATAATTTTGATTTTTTTATTTATGCTTAGTATTAAAATGATGTTTATTATTTATCTAAGTAATTATTTTATTTTTGCAATTTAGAAAAGGATTTTAAAAGTCTATATTTTTGTGTATTTTGTTTATTGAATAAGTTAAGTTACGTTATGAGTAGAAGCCTATATTTAGATTGAAAAGTTTACTAAGTATAGACAATATAGTATGAGTAATTTGGATAATGAATATTTTATTTGAAGTTGATATTTGTTTTCCGGAAAATGTTTTAAATAAGTTTAGAATATGTTTTATAGTTAGAAATTTATTAGAAAGGTTAGTAAAGCACATAAGGTAAAATAATGATTTTACACAGAAAGGAATCATAAAATTTATCTAATGTAATGTTTTATGAATTTAAAATTGATAAATGATTTAAATATTAATGTTTGAATAATACAGATATAGAATGCATATTTTATAAAACATATAACAAGAATTACATTAGGTGGAATATAATTATAGCCAATCATTTGTTTTACATTATAAAGAGATATTGATTTTATATACAGATATTAAGCAATGCTAGTAATAAAGTGAATACATGATAATACATTATAAATGATATTTAATTAATGTAGTTATTTAATAGGTAAAGCTACATTATGTACACATGCTACATAAATAGTCTTGATATATTGTTATTTGTAGTAATTAAAGTACAACTATTTATTTAAAATCTAAGTTTAAGGAAAACACACTGTAATATTATTAATATAGCATTTGAAGGAATGTAATTGCTTATTAAGTACATAAGTTAATAACAGTGTAAGCCTCTTATATTTGTATTTCTTATTTTTTATTTTATTTGTTGTCATAAATTTTAAACTGTAAATAGTGTAAATAAATTTTATTTGAAGTTATTGTAAATAAATTTGTTAATTTGTTTTAAAAGTGTGTCGAGTTTCATTATTTTTCACCTCAGCATTTTGACATCAGATGATTTGAAATAAACATAATATTTGCACAAAATTGAATTTGTTATTATTATTTAGAAATGAATACAATATTTGCTTAACATTATTTTATAAGAATTGATTGACATGAACATAAAATATTGCAATGGTCATAAGATGATTATAATGCACATTATAAGAATACAATATTGTTTATTGCCACAGATTATTAAGTATAAGATTTTGATCTATTTTAAAATGAAGATACCATATGAAGTAAAAGATCTACATATAATTATTTATTTATTTAATGATTAATTATATCATAGAAATAGATGAGATTAAATTACACTCTAAGATTAGTATTATTATTATTATTAAATAAGTTAGGTGTATTTAAGTTTGATATAAAATCCCACATCATACTTATTTACATAAATTATTATTATTTTAAAACTTAGAAGAACCTGAGATTATTTAATTATATTTTAAGTTAAAAGTTAGGAATTATTTTAGTATTATTAAAGATAATTTATTTCATTTAAAAGTCATAAGAATGCTATAGATGTAGTGGTAAAGTGATAGGGTAGTGATAGTATTCTTATGCCATTGAGACAGTATCTTGGGAGATATTGACTCAGTGTAAATCTGCTTATTACTTTGTAACTTTACTTCGCAGTCTCATAATTTTATAAATACTTATTTAATTAGTATAATCTAGAACTATATTGATTTTTGATGATTGATAATAAATTTAATTAATATATGATAATATAAAAGTATATTAAAGATAGATATGCAAATTTTAATTAAGCAGAATAATGTAACTGAGCTAGTTGTATTTTAAACTATTTTATATATCAAGAAGTAAGGGTACAATATATAAAGTTGAAAGGAAAAGTAGAAACAAATACAAACAAAAATTTTTTATAGATATTTTCTATTTTACACTAAAGTAACATTTAAGGATTAAATAGTTTTGAATTAAAAAAATATTACTATCTAAACATCTAAGAAGATCTAATTAATATTTTATTAATTCTAATTTTGAAATTAAAACAAGCCTGATTTTATGTTATAATATACATACTGGTAATTACAAAATTAGACTACATATTTTAATTAGGTCAAATCATTTTTTAATTAAAACTTATATAACATATATTGATAAAAAGTCTAGAAAGTTGTTTTTGAAATGATTAAAATAAATTAAAAAGTAACATTAACTTTTTTCAATCAAGATAAAGAAAACGTATGGAGTTTTGATTCACATGGAGATCCAGGCCACCTTTTCTGTGGTACCTGAAGTCTATAAAATTCTAGACTAAATGAAGTCCATGAATGTCAACAGTTATTTGGATTGTACCTCTCTTGAATTTGTCAATAAGCCAGTCTACTGTTTTAGAAGGGACCAGGTTATCACGAAAACATCAGATTGCTGAAGAATTAATTTATATATATACTGTTTTATTTATATGCAGAGCACAGATAAAGGTACTATGTGATGTATATATATATATAAATTATAGAGCACAGTATAAAGGTACTATGTGATGTATATATATATATAAATTATAGTTGGTGAGTAGAATTTGCTATATATTAAGAACAATATTATTCTAAATAATTTCTTGAAAATGACAGTTAAAATTTTTAAATTACAATTTTTTTTAAGTAAATAACTTTAGTCAACTAAAAATAAAACTAGAATAATGAAAGAAAATAATAAATGACTGTTTTCATTTTTATTTATTAAAAGAAAAACTCAGAAATTTTCTTTATTGAAAATGATGATTTTATTTCGAAATTAAAAAACAAAAAGTAAACTTTAAAAATCTTTCTAGATTGGAAAACAACAGAACTTGCTAAAATATTTTTAAAGACATAAGAATAACCTACAAAAAAAGAAAAACGTTTATGAAAGACTATCAAAGAAGTAATATTTTTTTATTTTGTGGAAACAGAAAAACTTTTATTTACAAGTAGAAATAGTGAGCCAATAATTTAGATTAGTAAGAAGATATATATATATATACACACATGCATGTAAATTTTATGTATATTTTCATCATGGAATTATTTGTGTCTTGTGAAAATATAATATGGTTTAATAAGTTTATTTTTTAACTAATAAAATATCAGTGTGCACACACATTTCCATGGGAACCCGTATAAATATGTGAAACAATCATTATTTATGTATCATTAAAATGTGATAGCTTATTTTTTTATTATATGACAATTCCATATATTACATCATGTCTGTGCTTGTACAAATGCATGTCATATAGACACATATATGTTAAAATTAATTATACTTTATGAATTATTAAAATGAATTATTGAATTTTATTATTAGTTTATCATAATTCTGATATGTAATGTTTTTTATACAGGAATGTTTGTGTTCTGATATATAGGTGTTTTATGTAAAACTATTGAGATATTTATAAATCACAATGTGATAGCTTATTTTCTTTTTGTATTAATCAAAATCAGAATGAAACACTAAACATTATATAATTACCATTTCGTATGCTTGCTCAAAACTGTTATTAAAACAGGCAAAATGCTCCATACAGTAGTGTCACTCACTGCAAGCCAGAGTAAATGTATGGGTACTGAACTGAGTTCAAACATATATAACTATTTAGGCTAATGAGCTTGGATTGAAAATATTATTGTGTTTTCAATTTTAGGCTCATAGTTTTGTAGTTAAATAGAAATAAAAAGTGGCTGCTGGAGGGTTGCATTAGATTTTAAAATCTAGGAGCAGTGCTCTCAGATCAAAAGCTGCTCACTGATGAAATCCACAAGCTAGAAACTAGTCTGGGGATATTGGATGAGTAGGCACTAGATAGGGGTTTTATGCACAAGCCTTCTGGTATGCACTGATTACTCTGGATTGCACTGAATGGCATTACTGTATGGAGAGTTTTGCCTGTTTCAAAATCAGAATGCTGAATTTATATTTATAGCATACTTTCATACCTTAATTTTATTTTATTGTTTTTAATTAATAAATTTATATTTCATTGTTAAAGTTATTCCAGTGAATTTACTCAATCCCAAATTAGTTTTGGAATATTATATGTTTGTATTATATCTCTTACAGTAACACTTATAGAGCTTTTTCTCACTGAGCTGGATTCATGCATAATGGTCTATTATATAAAAGTTTATATTTAGTGTTTTTGGACATCCAGTTGATGATAATTTTATTACTTCTCTAATTCACAATGGGGATATCCTTTAAAGTTCATGCACTATTATAAATTTTATTTTAGTATTAATTAGAAATTAAGTTTATAGTTGGCCAGCACATTAATGATATTAATTCGCCAGGGCATTGATAATGATCAACATAATTTAGTAACCCTGCATTACTATTTTTATTGTTATGTATTCTGATGGGATTAGCACTTTTAAGTATGTGCAGCCAAATAATTATGTTATATTGCCACCTTAAGTTTAATAAGAGTTAAATAATTAGCCTGGTCTATAATAGACCCATTTTAAATCCAGTCATAGGATTAACTGTTGATTTATTTTTATTCTTGATCATTCATGATAATGAATGATTATTACTTTTGTGCAATACTAGTGAATTTATAGTTCGTTCTTTGCTGATCTCTCATATTCCTTATATTCTTTATTATTCCTTTTAATTTTTGTAGTGATGATTTCTATCATCCAGATTCATCCCTAATTTTCCGTACCATTACAATATGTATATATAATAACAAATTAAATTATTAGATTTTATATCTATGTGTCTGGTTACACATTAGTCCACCAATTTTATGTAACAGATTAAAATATTATTTGGAGTGAAATATCAAAGGCAATAATATTGGTATTTATCTCATCAATAATTTTGGATAATCACAATAGAATTATTCACAAAGAGTTTATTCAGTAAAACTCAGCTTTTACTTTAGAAAAAAATCCAAACTTTTATTATGAACTTCATTCACAGATTACATCTAATATTAATTAATATTGTAGAACACTTAAAATATAAAAATTAATCAACTACATCAACAATTATGACAAAATTTCTAGCAAAATATCAAGCATCTGGACTATATAATAAGTGACTGTTATGCATACTACCCCATACTAACACATGTATATATTAGAGATAAAATGCATTAATAAAAGCTTTTAACTATATCTACAAATAATAAAATTTATTAACAAGTTGTTGATAAAATAGAAGGAATATACTGATAGAGAAATATAATGAATGATAGTGAAATATATTTTTGCGTGAAGAACAAACTTTTAAACTTTATTTGCCATCTCTTTTATTAATTTGATGAAATTATTATTACTCAACATAAAAGGCAATAATAATGTTTAAATTTATTTTATATTTTACAAAGTTTCTCCATTTACGTAAAGTTCTAGATTTAATTTTTTTTGTCAACTTTAGACATTCACTCTGAAGCAAATATGAAGATGTTTAAAACTAAATAAATTAATGAAATAGCATGATTTTTCTATTATAAGTTTATACTATTTCATAATTTGCAAGATATAGAAATAGATTGTGCATGATGTAAGCCATGAAGATAATTTAAAATGATTTGTATCTTGCATTAATTTAAAACTTTATTTAGTTAATATAAAAAAACTGAAAAATAGATTTGTAGCAGAAAATACTAACATTATTTATCTACTGTGGATGTCAGAAAAGAATTTCATTTAAGATTATGAAAATGATTTTATATAGATGGCTCAAGCGATTATAATTTTAAATTAAATTTAAAACAGTTTCCCTCTCACAATTGTTATATAAATAAAATATTTAAAATTAAAAGGCTCAGGTAATTCTAAACCTACAATAATTAAGAATACTGCACAGGAGACCCTAGAGAAAAATAATATTAAAAACAGACTGAATTTTCGAGATTTGTTAATATTTATCGGGATTTTATTTTATCATTGCAAATTTTTTTATTAATATCATATAATTAAATTTTTATAATTTAAAATTAAATTTAAAATATTTTTTCTTTTTCAAAATTTAAAGATATAAAATTTTAAAGCTATGTTAAATAATCTCACATATTTGTAAGACAAAATATTGCTCAAGGACCCCTTGAAAATAAGACCAAAAAGTGAGAATATATATATATATTATAAATCTTAAATAAATATATATTTTATAGCAGAATAAAAATATTTGTCATTTGTAAGCTAACATCAATGATGTCTTTTTCACATATATGTGGTCATGTGTATTGGTTATATAAGATGGAGTTGATAGCTGAAAGGAGCTTGAAAGTCTGTGTTCAAATCTTCTCTACTAACACAATGACTATTATTGCTATCCAATTACAAGGGAAAATGTTTTATCCAGCTCTTGCTTCTCTCCTCAGCATGGATCACTGCAAAACTGCTTCAAAAGTAGATGAGACTAAAATGCAAAGCAATATAGAATGAAATGTTAGACTTCTGGAATTAGAATTTGAATGCCTACTTTTTTGTTTCAGACTTATTTATACCTATTCATGCTGTTCAAACAAAATATTTTCAAATAACATATACATTACTAGCTTGGAAAACCATGACCATTGCATTATTAAAACAATATATTTTTTGAAAAAAATTCTCTTTACTCTTTTCAAAACATGTTGTGGATACAAATTTTATGTATGTTATATCATAAGTCAAGTGTTGGTGGCCTAGAGGTTAGTGTAGCTGCCTTCCAAGCAGTTATCCCAGGTTCGCTTCCTGGCCGATGCTTTGACTTATAAAAAAAAAAAAATGAAATAAAAGAAGAGAAAAAAGGTTTTTCTCATTTCTCTTTCTTTATTTATATTTTGTAATATAGAAAGAAGAAAAATTCATTGACAACCCTCAATTACAGCTCAATAATTTATTCATTTTTATCAATTCCAAAATTTTAATATTAGATTCAAGTCTCTCGTCAGGTTTAGTATAAAAATGTCAAAGATTTTATTCACAACTAAATTTCTGTATACTATTCAATACAAAATTCTTTTGTTTATCAAAATCACTTTTTTTTCTTTCTTCATAATGTAATTTATCATTTAGTTTTATATATATTACAAAGTAAATATTTAATAAATATTAAATCAAACGATTTTTGTGATATGTTGGACTATTTCTATCATTTATGAATGAATGTTGAATGTATAGAAAATTTTAAACTTTATTTAAACTTTTCAAATACACACAACTTGTTAGTAATAACACACAAATAGACAATACAGGTTCGTAATTACACAATGTTTCAAGTAGTATTATTCTCCACTCTTCTTCAGGTGTTGCTGACCTATATGCACAGTGACAATATTCACTTAGAAGTTGAACTTTCACCTTTAGATTCTTGAATATCGAATTTAAGGCAAACTCTCTACCAACAGAGCTATTCTGTCTAATAAAATTTAAAATTTTCTATACATTCAGCATTCACTCATAAATGATGGAAATAGTCCAATATATCATAAATATTTAATAATCTTTAATAATATGCATAAATTAAATTTTTTTAACCTTTAGGTAGTTTACATTTTTTTATTTCTCAAGTGATATGTATAAGCATGCACACATGCAAATGACAGTTTCTATGTTTATTAGTCAATTTATATGATTTTTTATTAAACATTTTTTTATACAACTTTGTAATATAACTATATTTGAACTGCATCAAATTTGTTATAGTTACAATGCCATTCCTTTTAAGATTAGACAGTGAATCAGTGTAACTTTTCATTTCTCATTCATATTCTTACTTCAAACCTGTAAATTTTATTCATTTCAATAATTATTATTTTTCTTTCAGTTTCACAAATAATGTTTTACAGACTGCATATGTCCATAATATGCAGAGACTTTCTTGATAATGAATACTATAAAAAATGCATAGGATTTCAACTCTAGGACCTATAAAAATTCCAACATATAACATTAAGGTATATGTTGAAGCATGGACACTAAAATAATTATCTCAGTTGGACTTCTGATGGCTATCCACATCAAATAAAAGCCTTGCTCCCTTTTGAGTCTTAGAGAAGTTGAATGATATAATAATTGAAAATAAGGCCTTGCTCTTTTTTTAGTCTTAAATGTTGATAAATTCAACAAACACTCAAACTATACATTGGTTTTTCCGAGCCTTACAGGTGAGCAAATAAATTATTTTAAAAAAATGTTGTGGTAACACTTAAGACAATGTACACTTTAAAACATCACATGAAAACATGGTTTCTCCCTTACATTACCAAATCCCAATCTATACATAGAAATGGAACATGTCTAAACAAATTATAAAAGCATTTTTTTCATCTTCTGCATAAATCAATTTATCTCCTCTGATCATATGTTTCTTAGTTATTTCCAACATATTAATTATTAATTTTATTTTTTTCAATTTCAATAATAGTCTATTTTGCTTTATAGCAAGCTGGTAATTTCTCTTTTCAGTAATTTTAATGTCACTTTCTAAATTGTCATATATTTTAACTTTTGAATACATTACAAGTAATTTTTTTTCTTTTTAAAACATTTTCTTTTTAACAGATCCAGAGTCAACAAAGAACAAAGCACCCTTTACTCTTTTAAAATTAAGTTTTATCTCCAAATATTTGTTTAGAGGTGGAGATATCATTTGGACTGACCTGAAAAATATAATATTCTCTTCATTTTGGAGTGGATCTTTCATCTTTCTCTTTTCCATTTTCATTTTTATTACACCTACTGGCAGTGAAACTTTACCATCTGTCAAAAGTAATCCATTGATTTAAACTCCAGCTAATATTAGAGTGTTTTACTCTTTTTGATTATTTATTTAGCCTTTTTTTTGTAGGCTTATCAATGTCAAACATCTCCATATTTAATTTCTTCATATGTTTTTTTCATATTTCTTATTAATATTTAGACAGCAAAATTCATTTTGTTGCTTAAAGATAAAAACTTCAAAGGATTCCTTAAACAGTGAGCTTTGACATTTATCTACATCACTACTTATTTTCATAGATGCCTGAATTAGGACTTTCTCTTTATTAGCATCATTAAAAAATCTACTTTCAACAAATCAATTTTAGGTTTCTTAACTAACTTCAACCTCCTTTTCATTTCCATTTCTTCTTCAAGTTTTTCTTCTCTTTGTATTATATTTTGAATACTTTTTTTGCAATTTGTTTTCACTGGATTCAATAATTTTTGAACTATTTTTTCTAAATCACTATGTAATTTTCTTTCTACACACTATATTTTCTGTTGTATTTGCTATTGTATTTGACCTGCTATTTTTAGCTTCAGGTTCATTAAAGTCTTTTGTACCACTTCAAACTTTTCTTTTATTTCTTGATGCATTTCTTTAAATTCATTATCTCTCTTTTGTTGATTGTCTTCAAGTTTTAAATGCATTTCTTCAAATTTTGAATGCATTTATTTAAACCCACTATCTCTTTTTGATGCTTCTCTTCATTTTTTGAATGCATTTCATCAAATTTTGAATGTATTTTTAAAAATTAATTATTTCTTTTTTGTTGTTTTTCTTCTAAGTAATTCAGCATTTCCTGATTTCTCTGTTGCATTTCTTCATTTTTTTTGTCACCATTTACTGATTTTTTTTGTTATATTTCATTCATAACTGATTATAACATTTCAATATTAATTGTGTCTGATTTCTTTTCTGAAGGTTTTCTACTATCAGAATAGCTTCCTGCACAATTGCACCAATTCCATTGTCTGTAGTAATTGTTGTGTTGATGCATCCATATTTAATTCTGTCTATATCCTTTTGTTTTTAAACATCTTATCACCAGTATATAAAACAAAATGTTATATAATTTTCTTCTCTTATGATGATTCTTCTTTGTGCAGATTTACAAGCTTAAATATATTTAATTCATAGTTATGTGAATTGGAATCTGAATACCAATGATGTATAATGATATAATCTAAAACATATAATGATCCATTCAATGTGTATCAAAAATTTTGATTGAAATTAATATGATAGTTGAATGGTTACCAAAATTCAAATAACAAAATGATTCAACTAAAATATAATATTAACGGATGTGATAATGATGATTTATAACTTAAAAGTACAGATATTTCTAAAAGTTTTTTATTTGTATTTTCAGTTTCAATAGAAAAGATACTCAAAATCATCAAATCTTCTAAACAAACGTATAATAATAAAAAACTTTTAAAGAAACGATCATCAATTATGACTACCATCCTTACATGCTCATCAGTGGATTGCATGCTTTCTCAAGATTGTGAATATTAATTAGCATCTGTGTAAAAAGCATATATTTAGATTGAGTTACAAACAAAAACTAAATAAATGAATAAAACATATTTAACAATTTATTAGTAATGAATATATAAAACTGTTGCATATATACTCACAACTATTAACACATACAAAAAAATATTAAATATCATAGTACTAGTATTTATAATGAAAAGATCTTATCATATTAAATATTAAATAGTCACAAATCATAGTTTTAAAGATATCATTCTCTTGATATTTTAGGGTTGTTTTCATTAGTCCCTTCGACAATGGTAGTTCTTCTCCTTGAACACTGGTGATGTTAGAAAAAGTACTGGTGATGTTTTATAAAGCATAATAGTAAGTTGTGGATAATTTATATAATACTGTCCGATTCTTCCTTCACAGCATTATAGAGGCATTGCACAGGCAGGTTTTGCAAACTTCAGTGTCACTTTCTGGATCTGACTGCATTTTTCAGGATGTTTTGGCTGGTGTGGTTTTTGGTTAACTAGCCACACATAGGATATAGATTTCTTTTAAATAAAATAACCATACTGACTGTTATAACTGGAGTATTGAAAAATACTTTAAAACAGTCAGCAAAATATAGCTACTAAAATTATGGTGAAAAAAGAGTTTTAATCAGTCATTGTTTCTCTTCTCAGCATGTCACGACAATACTACTTTGAAAGTAGATGAGAGTGAAATGCAAATCAATATAGAATAAAATGCTAGATTCTGGGAATTAGAATTAAAATGTCTACTTTTTTGTTTGAGACTTATTTATACCTATTTAATGTTGTTCAAACAACATGTTTTCAAACAATATATATGTCACCAGCTAGGAAAAGAATGACCATTGCATCATAACAATATATTTTTTGAAAAACATCCTCTTTACTCTCTTCAAAAAAATGATGTGGATACAAATGTTGTGTACATTATAGCATAATTTTATACACTTATATAAATAAAATAAGAGAAAAAAAAAGAAAATAGTTTTTATCTTTTTTTATTATATTTTGTAACATAGGAAAAGTAAAATTTCATTACTGAACCTCAATTATAGCTCAACAATTTACTTATTTTTATTAATTTCAAAATTTTAATATTAGAATCAAATTCTCCATCAGGTTTATTATAAAAACGTCAGAGATTTTATCCATAACTAAATTTAAAATAGGCAAACTAGGATACTTCAAAAATGCTTCAGATTTCTGGAAACTATGCAATTCAAAATTCTTTTATATATCAAAAGCACTATTCATTCTTCCTTTATAATATGATTTATCATTCAATTTCTCATAACTTAAATATCAATAATATATAAACTTTTCCTACAATTTTGTAATTCTACCAAACTTGTACTGTTTAAGTTAATATGAAATGGTAAAATAAACGAATAAAAACCTTAAAAGCACTAAGCCAGTGTTCACCAGGTTACTGCCAGAATCACAGTGCTGAATAGAACTGGGTCATTAAAAATATGTATAAATAATGGTGAAAAACAATATATAAATCAGGCCCAATGGGTCATAGAAATCTTTTATATATACTTAACAATTTTTAATAATATGCATAAATTATTTTTTCTCTTAATCTTTAGTCAGTTTACACTTTTTTATTTCTGAAGTGACACATATATATGCACACACCTGCAAATAGAAGTTTCTATATTTATTAGTCAATTTATATGACTTTTTATTAATTAAATTTTTTATACAGCTTTGTACTATAGTCACATCTGAGCTACATCAAATTTGTTATGGGTTACAATTTATAAATATATTAAACTAAACATAGCTCAATGTATGTGTAAAAAAAAAGAGTAAATCACCCTCCATCTGGTTTTGATTTAAAAGCACTCTAAATGTTGAACAAAGGATCAAGAATAGAATGAATCCACCTATTCATGGTAGCTCTGATGTTTATAAGCACACCTTTGTCAAAATTGTTGGTAATTCAGAGTGAAATTAATTTATTAGTCTGATAAAATATGGCTCTTAAGAATTATTAAACTCATAATTAATTATGCAAGGTTAAAGACAGCACTTTTTTTTCACCTTGAGTGTAATAATTAAACAAGATTTAATATATAAATCTTAAATTAAACATAGCTCAATGTATATGTAAACAAAGGAAGTAAATCACCTTTCCCCAGGCTATGAATTAAAAGCACTCTAAATGTTAAACAAAAGATCAAAAACAGTATAAATCTATTTATTCATGGGAGCTCTGATATTTATAAGCGCATTTTTGTCAACATTACTGGTAATTCAGAATAAAATTAATTTGTCATCCAGATAGAATATGGCAACTTAAGAATGATTAAACTCATAATTAATTATTCAATGTTGGGGACAGTATCTATACATTCAGCTATGTTTAATTTAAAGTTTATATATTAAATCTAGTTTAACAAGGTGTTAAAAGAGAGATGCTCTAGCCTTGTATAATTATGAATTTAATAACAGTTAAATGCCATATTCCATCTGGCTGATGAATTAATTTTACTCTAAATTATGAACAATGTTGAGAAAGGTATGCTTATAAACATCAGAGCTCCCAAAAATAGGTGAATTCATTCTATTCTTGATCTCTTGTTCACCATTTAGAGTGATTTTAATTCATAACCTGGGGGAGATTGATTTACTTTCTTTGTTTATATATATATTGAGATGCTTTGTTAATCTCAAAATGTAATTTGCTTGTCGGTTGGTTAAGCAAACTTAATTTCAATTCAAGTTATGTTTTTATTTAATTTGTGCTTTATTGAGTATGGTATTATGTATATATGCACACACACTAATAATAAAAAGATTTTAAAATTAGCTGTCTATTTTAATGTAACAATTTTACTTTAAAAAAAAGATGAACTAAGTAACCAAATTTTATTATTTTGTTTATAAAATATTTTTATATTGTCCAGACACAAAGCTTAAGCTGTAATATTTTCTTTATCAATACTAATCTCTTTTGTTAGTTAATAGTTTTACAAAAATATAGTTTTATTTCCATTAAGCATTATTGTTTGGAAAATTTTTAATTAAGTTAATTAATGTGGAATTTCATAATTAATTAAAATGCTGGCTTATCAAGTAGAAATACTTTTAATCACTGGTTTGATGATTGAAGAGATTCTTTAAATCCTGAATGGAAGGAACAATGTTCAGAGGTTCTATATAAAGGTGCAACTAAAATTATTAATTATTCTATTCTATTATATTCTGCTGATTTCAATAGACTGTGTTCTATTCTGCTTGTGATTTACTACTGCCATGTTATATGTGCCCATCTGGAAAATAAACTTCAGACTCCCTCCAGTTTCAATATCAGAAGCTATGTGTAGCTAAGGCACCCAAGGATGAACTCATCTCCAGCATGAACCTTTATTCTGCATATACTAAATTCATCTGTGAAACTGACCTCATGAATTGGCCAACTGCAACATCCTAGAACTCATCATAGCAAACACTTCTCAGCAACCAAAAAACAAAAAATACCCATGAAAGTATATCAATATGCCAAAGGTACATGCTCATTTGATATAATCTGTACAGAACATAAGAGCTCTCTACTCATATCATTATGGACTAATAGTAAAATATTTTCATGGATTATTTTTTTCTGTATATTGATAAGCCATAAGGGTGTATGTAAATTATTTCATTAATTAGTATTTTTATGCTCATATATTTCTTAATGTATAACTTGTTTTCATATTTTAATTTTATTAATTTTATATTCGTCATATTGAGCTTAGCCTTTTATAGATGTCTTGTAGATGATAAATATTCCAGTTTATACCCTTTAATGGCTTTAATTTCTTTTACATTTGAGAATTAAATAATAAAATTCAATACTTTCTAGAATCATTAATCATTTGGTAACATAGTTACTTAGAAAGAATTGTAGAACAGAACTCTTTCCCCTCATTCAATTTTTTATTGTTTTCTCAATCTAGATTTTCTGAGCAAAAGTAAAAAGACTTCTTGTAAGTTAGATTTAAAAATAAATTCTGGATTAATATTTTTTAATTAATAAAGTCTTAGAACTTAACATAGTCATATCTTACTTGATGTACATGGGTGTAAATATAACAAATTCCATATAAACATTAACCTGTGAAAGTAATGACAGTTTTTCTTGCCTTTATATCATAAATGTATAAAAGAAAAAAGAGAATGTTCTGCTTGAGTATGCATGTATGTAAATGATCCTTTTAAAATACCATGGGGAGGTTTATATATTCATTTGGCATTTTATTTATATCTATGCATACCACTAAATACTGTCAGATCTTAATTTAGCATTGGGTTCAGCTAAGTTTCTGCCCATGCTCATATATATATATATATATATATATATATATATATATATATATATATATATATATATATATATATATATGTTTTAACTGATGTTTATTGATGGTATAAAATTAGTGGTCATTATTGATTCTGCGTTGGGTCAAGAGTAGTAAATCTTCCCATGTCTTGATATGTGCTACTTAGGGCCTACTTATTATTGTTCATTACATATTTCCTCTAATGTCCTAGATCTTGCACTACAAATGAGCTGTGTTATTAAAATTTCAGCATGTGTGAATTGGTGTAAATAATAAAGTTTGCCAATGCTTAATTAATAAATAATGTTTTGCAAAGATATGTGCACACATCTGCAATTTCCAAGCATATGGAGAGTTCTATTATATTTACAATCAATTATTTAATGAGTTAAATTAATTCAAAGAGAAGAATCGAAACAACCAACTGTCAGATACATTAACTACTTCTTTAAAAGGGTTTGTACTAACTTTTAATGTATGATTAAGCTAACTATACTTCAAACCTATCCATTAATGTAAACTACTTATTGTTTTTTGTTATACTATTATTAATAAATATTGATGTTAATTGTTAGATTTGTCTGGCATTTGTTTACTGTTGTCTGCCTTATCAATTGTTTATTTTATCAAGAATCTTTACTCTTCCTGATACAGCAGCAATAATTAATTTATATATAGGTAAACAACCATGTAGACATGCATAATGAATATCCATGTCAATCCCAAATAAATATTCTAGGCTAGAATCCTAGTAGCACTTTTTGTTAAAGAATACTAGGTACAGGTTGCCTGGTATAATATTATATGAGACAGCCTGTACCTAGTATTCTTCAGCAGAGGGTACTAATAGGCAATTCAAGTCTGCTTGTAGCAGTGAAACCATTGGTTGTGTTTTAGAGTTTATATTTTTTGGCTAGACTGGTTGAGTTGTGAATTAAGCTTTTAATGTTTATATATATTAAAGATGGCATAAATTTGTTCCTCAGTTATCATGAACAAATATGATTTAATGTCTTCTTTTCTGATTCTAACAATTGTAAGCTCTCATCATCAGCTTACCAAAGTTATTAAACTATGGCACAGTATGTATTGTAAATAATTTCTCTTTTAAAACTCACAAATGGATAGACTCATATGATAATTTATTACACCATATCTCATAGGTTAGTTGCAATTTATCTACAAAATTGACCATGAATCTTTAGCCTATCTATCATTTCTTTTATGTAGCAGCATTTATTATTTCCAGAAAAACAAAAATACAAACAACAACAACAAAAAAACAATTTTTTCATTTTTTTGGCTTTACAAAATTATAATTCAAAAACTTTACATGGCACCAGAATAATTATTTTAATTAACTATTAAATTTTATTCTTTGTTGGATAACCACAACTAATTTTTTTCTGAATTTTATTTTTTTCTTCACTATTTCCCAGAATTATTCATTTTATAACTATTAAGCCATTATATTATTTATTTTTTCACAGTAAGCTATTATATGCAGCAATATTTTCTGTTATTATATAAAGTTTTTTATTTAAAAATATATAAAATGCTGCCTCAGTAGGTCTTGTACATATATGCAGAAATCCATGTATACCACATAAATTATCTAAATATTTTGCTGCTAATATTTGTATTAATTATTGCTTGCATAAGTTCTACTATTATATTAATTATACCATGTTATAAACTACTTATTGATTTAAATAATGATGTAATAAATGAGGTTACATAATCTCGGTCTATTTTAGTATATATATTAAGTATATATAAAATATCATTATCACTGAATTGTAAACTATGTCTTTATCTGATACTCTAAATTATAAGATTACTAATAGACTTGAATCTTATTTATAGTAAGAAAATTTTACTTGCTTTATTATATAATGTGAAAAATGAACACACATACAATTATTAAATTTGATGATCTTTATATTTTTTATTTTGTTATTAACTTCTATGAGTTATCAACATTTGTTTTATTTGAGGATTGATTTTATTTCCTTCAGCACTGTAATTTTACAGCATCTATCTAATAATACTTATATTGAAATAATAATAATTTGTTTGAAAGCACACTTTTGATTAAGGTGTTATGCTGTTTACTTTTTTGAATATTAAGCAATTTTTAAATGTTTTATTACAACACACATAGACAAAAAATGTACTAGAATAATTTATCAATCGAATGTCATCCATTATTGACCATATTAATACCTCTTTAAAATGTCGTCCATTTCCCACAAAATATCCACAGACATGACCCATAAAAAACACACTTTCTGTAAAAGTACTAATAAAAAATATTAAAGTTAAACCAACAGCAACTCGAAACAACTTTCTATCAGCAACATTTTTTTTACCAACTTGTAAAGTTTTTATTGTATTCATATATGCTAAAACAGTTTTGTAATTTAAAATTGGAATAAATATTAGTGGAAATACATGAAACACAAATTCTCTAAACCATGTGAATGTAATAATGAGTAGAGAGTTATTGTTGTTTCGGGAATATTCGTATATATCAGGATTTTTAAATAAAATAAAACACGTATCACGCCAAAAACGGGGAGTTTGAATGAAAAAGCCTCCAACACACACAAACGTACAAACTTGTTTAGGATATTTGGTAAAAGCATTATTCTTGCATGTTAGTGGAAAAGATATCGCATAAAATCGTTCTATAGTAATACAAAGAGTTAACCAGATGCTGATACCCATAAAGTTGTTGCACATTGGCCATATAATATATAAAACAAAAATGCATTTTAAACGACTATAAAAAATGAGACCATGAGCTTCGGTTAAACCCATAAGCAGATATAAAATACAAACGAAAAAATCAATTATTGATAAGGTTTTAAAATAAACGTAAGTTGGCGTTGAAATATTCAAAGTAAAAAATATTATTATATTAATAAAATTGCCAGTTATTCCGCAAAAGCTGGCTGAAGACACAATGTATAAATAATTGATTTTATATAACAAATATGCTTCTGAATCCATTTTACATCTGATACATGAAGAATTATTCATTTTACACCAAAGCAGTGAAGCTAACAAGAATAAATTAGGTATGATATTTTATCTCTCTCTATTGTTGTCACTTCAAATTTAATGGAACCATTTCCATGTAAAAATATAAAAATGTCAAGAAGTTATTAAATATTTTAATATTTCAAATAAAACAAACAGGTTTTCCTCACTAAGCAGGTAATTTATACATTTAGATTATATAAACAAAGGAAATTATTTTTTTGCTTAATTTTTAAAAAATTGGTTTGTGAACGTTTAAACATACAAGAAAGCTTCTGAAAAAAAAACAAAAAAACAAGTATAAATCATTTAGTAAGAAGATATTAATTTGTGTTTATAAAAATAAGCATAGGCATAAAAACGCATATATATCATGCACACATAAAAAATAAAATTTATTTAGTTAAATATCACAAGTTATATATATATATCATGACATCCTAACAATATTTAGTCAGTAGTTCTATCTACATTTTGAAAATCTAAATTACAAGAGATACTGCAGTGAGATTTTAAATTGATTGCAGTAGATGAGAAGTGGTTTACATTTTTCATCTGCTTGTAATTTTGACTTTTTAAACATAGATAGATCTGCTAAATAAATATAAACATTAGTTTGTCTTGAAATTTGTTACTTGATTCTAATATAATGATACACATATATAGATTTTTTACGTAATCAATTGAACATGTGTGTGATCAGGTGGGTCAGCAATATGAGATGGCACTGAGAGTGGTGGGTCGTGTGAAAGTCTGAGTTCAAACCCCGCATATATTACTTATATAAATGCAGGTTTAAACTTGTACAATGTAGTAATCAATTGAAGAGATTTTCAAGGTTTGTAAAATGACTAATAATTAATTTTGCCTTGCATACATAGTAAAGAAAAAAACTTAAATAACATCTCACCTCGTTTAATTTCACTCCTATTATTTACATTGTTAAAAAAAAACAAAATATCATGCATCTATCATGTGATTTCAGTTTAATCACTGTTGTTTCAGTAGCATATTTTTTTTTTTCATTTAAGCTACAGCGCTTACTGAGAATTTCAGCAATTGACAGATACAGATGATAATGCTTAATAAATCCCAATCCAATGCTGTTCCATCCAATATTCCCAGACCAGTTTTAAACTAATGATTTTCATCAGTGAGAAGTTGTGGATCTTGGATCAGTGTATGAATCTTTAGAATCTAAAGCACCTTCATTATTAAGCTGTCAGCAGAATTTGAAAAAACAATAAATGTTTTCAATCTAAGTCAACTTGTCTATATTGTCATATAGAACTAAAATCAGTTTGATTTGTATACATTATGGTATCCTTAGCCTTTTGACAATTATAAACACCAATAAAATATGACATGATTCTATCATATGACTTCAGCATATTCAGTTCATCAGCATACTTTTTACTTTCATCCAAGCTATGCCACTTTCTGTAGATATATATGAAAGTACTTAATAAATTCCTATCCAATGTTATTCTATCGAATATTTCCAGATTACTTTTAAGCAAGATGGCTTAAAATTGGGCTGATAGCTTGATTATAAACAGAAAGATAAATGATGGTTTGCAGAAGAAAGGTGCATTAGACTGGAAAGTAACTGATCCAAAATTTAAAGTTCCTCACTGATGAAAACCACCGAATAGGAATTTATTAAGCACTATAATTTGATCTAAGGTTTACAATAAGTAAAATAGCTATGGTGAAAGAAAAGAATAAACCTTTTAAAGATTCTAGTGGCAGATGAGAACATTTTTATTTTTTATTTTTCATTTGCTTGTAGTCTAGACTATAGAATTTAAGTAGCATTATTGTTTAAATATTAGATTATCATGATATTTCTTAATTGACTCCAATATAGAGTTATGCAATGGATTTAACATTTGTATATGTATACACAAAATTAAACTGCTTTCAATATTCTTAAAGATTGGACTTTTTTTTTAAGTGTCATAGCATCGGCTGGGATGTGAACCCGCAACCCGGGCAACTACCTGCTAGTGCAAGGCAGTTGTACTGACCTCTTGACCACCAATGCAAGACTTTTTGGATGCTATTATTATAAGTTTATTAAATATTCCCTCTTCATGTGATAAATTTAGAAATTGTATAAAAACAACAGCTGGAGAGTTAGTTTCTCTAGGATATTGAAAGAAATTTATTTTAGACTGAAACAAAACCAGAAGTGCTCTTTGTG
Source organism: Epiperipatus broadwayi (assembly GCA_028023455.1). Classification (NCBI taxonomy): domain Eukaryota; kingdom Metazoa; phylum Onychophora; class Udeonychophora; order Euonychophora; family Peripatidae; genus Epiperipatus; species Epiperipatus broadwayi. The sequence goes on along the minus strand of JAQFVV010012659.1, from coordinate 468,543 downwards.
GTCAATATTTATTTACTATGGAAATTGTTTTCAAACTCATTAATATCATGTACGATGTTAGAAAAAAAGTGTAGAGATATCTAATTGACAAGCAGTAGCACTTTTATGGAAGCTGGCTGATTGCAAAACACTTTTTACATATCAGAATTCGAATTCAAGATTGACAGAACAGTAAGAAGAATCATTATTAGAGTAAAACTGTAAGCTTTTTCATAAGGTTCTTTTAACATCAACCTAATAAACCCAATTGATATTGATGAACATAAATTTTCTTGATTGGCTTAAATTAAGAAAGACACCAGAAGAAGTAAGCATATTTCCAGAGATTTGAACCTACATCAAAGATGTTGTTCAACAACAATATTCATGTAGAAACTATTTCAAGAATTTGGCATGAAAGAAAAACTATAACAGTCATAAAACCAAAAAAATCCAGCAAAGAAACAAAAAATTATATTTAATATCTCTATTATGTAAGATACTTGAAAGAATCATACTTAAAATTTTTTTTCCAATAGTTGAGACTCATTTATCTAAAGAGCAGATTGGGTTGAGGTCTAGAACAAATTACTATAAATAAGTTTTATCTTTAACAATTATTATTGGAAAAAAAATTCAAAATAAATTAAAAACTGGTATCATCTTTATTGATCAAACTTCAGTTTATAATTCTGTTTGGACCAATGGTATTTTCAAAAATTTTCTAAAACCTATAAATGGAGGAAAATCACCAATTTACTTGATAAATTGCTATCAAATAAAAAATGTCAAATAATATTAAATGGTAGAAACAGTAGATACAATATTTTACAGAATTCTTTATTAGAGGATTCATTTTACTCATTCATAATAGATTAATTTGATTAACAATGATTTCTCTTTCATTATTATTTTTGGAAAGCTGTTGGAACATATATTTGCAGTAGATGATAAGTTTTATTTATATATTTGCTTTGTTATCTTTATAGCCCATGTTAATCTATAAAATAATGTTATGAAAAATGCTGCACAAAGTTTTGAACAGATGAGAGTAATTTATTGCATTTTTAAAAATACAATGTTTTTAGTGTTATAATGTATCCTAATAATTTTTATTGTAGATGACAGTACATTAGGTGTATTGTTCGATCACACTAAGAATTATTTTAGAGCCAAATGTCTTTTGTTATTCTAAAAACCTAATGTAGAATAATAACTTATTCTCAATGGGTCATTTTATAATTTAATATTTGGATGGAGTATTCTATGCTATAAACATTGTAATGTTTATCTTTGTTATTTTGCATATTGTATTACTTATAATAATATAATGTTAATAAATATCTTATACAGAACTTATAGATCTATTATCTTATATATGTTTTTAAACTTCATTAGACATCGCTATTGCATTATTTAGACAGTTGATATATTACTTTTCCAATAAACTCTTTTAGGTATCTACTTGTCTATTTACATTCCATTGAACTCTTTAATTGTGGATTTAAAATACTGCATCTATATCACTAAATAATTCTGGAATAATTAATCAATAAATTTAAGATTCAATGTACTTTACTTTATATACCTAAAATCTAGATTCATCAATAATTAAAAAAAATACAACAAAAACTAAAAGAAAAATCTTTTCCCACCTGCATTTACAAGAAATCTTTTTTTTTAACTTTTAATTTAAAAATAAATTTTGTGCTTTTCATTGATATTGTTAAAATGTTTTTATTTGAAAAGCAACTAGAAATATTAGATTGGAAGTGTTCATTTAAATTGCACTATTATTTGTTTCAGTTTTTAATTAAAAAGTTAAATGCAATATTTATTTTATATAGCACGATGCTTTTATAAACTGTAATAGTAATAATCAGCTATTAAGCTATTACACATGTGCTTTGTAGATTTTTAACCATAAATGAATACTCTCACTTCCAAACACAAGATAAAGTCGCATGATCACCATCTCTATACTAGCACATAATTGTTGTAAACAAAGGCAAAACTCTCCATACAGTAGTGCCACCCTGTGCCAAACAGAGTATGTGCTAGTATAGAGATGGTGATCATGTGATATTTAGTAGTTTTACACCAATCCTGCTTAATAGGATAATGGTGGCTATGGTTGTTTAAGAGCCAAAGACACCAAAATGTATGGGTGCTGAATTGAGTTCAGACCCATATGACTATATAAGCTATTGAGATTAGATTGAAAATATTATTGTCTTTTCAATTTCATTCTCATAGTTTTGTAGTAAAGTAGAGTTAAAAGGTGGCTGCTGGCAGATTGCATTAGATTCTAAGATCTAGGTGCAGTGCTCTCAGATCCAAGGCTCCTCACTGATGATGGTCACAAGCCAAAAACTAGTCTGGGGATATTGGATGAGTAGGCACTAGATAGGGATTTTATGCACAAGCCTTCTGGTATCCATTGATTACTATGTTTGGCACAGGGTGGTACTACTGTATGGAGAGTTTTGCCTTTGTTTACAAGATAAAGTCTTTGTGAAAAGATAGAATGGATCCATCTATTCGTTCTACCCAAACATTTATGTATGAGCAAATCTTAAGCATTTGAAAATGGAGCACTTGTACATTAGCTTAATGGTTGATTATTACTATTACAGTTTATAAAAACATTGTGCTATATAAAATAAATATCTCATTTACATATGTTTAATTTCAATTAAGAATGACATATTGTAAATTCTAGTAAATGTTATGTCATTCATTCAGGCATAGTAAAGGTAATTTAAAATGATTGATTAACATGTTCACACTCTCATTTCTAAATGCTTAAGATTTGCCTATACATAAACATTTGGGTAGAAAGAATATATGGATTCATTGTATCTTTTCACAAAGACTTTATCTTGTGTTTGGAAGTGAGAGTATTCATTTATAATTAAAAATCTACAAAGCGCAGGTGCATTAGTTTAATGGATGATTATTACTATTATAAAGTTAAAATAAACTTTTTTACATTCTTTATTTTAAGGCCTGGGTCATCTATAATGGAGAAAAGAAAGATAAGAGAGAATTTAGAGTGATTTTGCATTGTCATGCTGCTAATAAATTATTCAATTCAAAATTAAATGATGATGTCTTTTAATTTTGGATTTTTGTGCAGTAAAAAAGTAAACAAGTATCAGATTGGTAGTAGAAATCCAAATAAATAAGAGTTTTATTTCAACCTTTTTAAAATTTGTTGTTTAAAAACCAGCTAGTTCGTTTATATTTAGATTGTTTGAGTTGTAATTTGTATTGAATGTAATTGACAATTATTGTTTTCATCAAAGTCAGTAACACTTTTGCACTTCAATGTAGTCCCCCCTCTTCTCACTTTTTAAAAATCAAATAAGAAAAAATTAAAAATTTTAAAAAACAAATAATAAAATTTTAAACAAATCTGTTAATTACAAATTAAAAAAAGGTTGTTTAAAATTGTACATCAATTAATTTTGTAAGTCAATATTAGATAATATTATAAGAAATCAAAAGAATTCTTGAAAATATAGAATTAATTGTATTCTTCCTCTCTCTCTCACCCCCCACTCTCCCATTTTTTCAAAACAAACAAAAAAAAAAATTAAAAAGACAAATAAGACCTGTCAATGAACCGTTCTAAGAAGACTCTAAATTTTACTTTGAATTTATAAATTACATAGTATTGATGAATCTTTTTTCCAAATCAAAATAATTTTTAGCTAATTGATTAGTCATTCCAGTATTTTTTTTATGACATCAAAGCATCATTTAAAAAAACAAAACAAAGAGAAAATGGAATATAGATAGCTCAGTAGATCGTTACCTTCTTTTATGTCTTGTTTTTTTTTAAAGACTTGTACAATAATTTAATCTATTCTAGAACATTTTTTATTCTTTTTATAAATAAGTGCAAATTTTATATGATTAAAAATAGTTTCAATTAGCTTTTCCTTTAAAAATCTTTAATTATTTCTTATTGAATGAAAAATTTTTTATTCAATGTTTGAACTATTTATTATAGTCTTTTTCCCAGATTTAAACAAATGAATACTAATGCATTATGATAATATGACATTTCTAATTTATTCTTTTTATTTGCTTTAAAAATATAAGACATCTAGGAAATATTATAAAACATTGTTATGTTTGAAACTTTTAAAAAAAAATTATGGTAAAAGGCTGAATTATACAGAGTATTAAAAAATGTTTTAACTTTTATATTACTTTTACGATTCATTAAGCTTTTTAATAAATGTAGATTTTAAAAAAGCATGATTGAAAATTTATTTTTATATTATATAAATTAAATCAAATTTAATAAGAAAATGTGTGGTAATTAGAATGTTTTTACATCTTAATTTTAACATGACTAATATTTTCGTTAATAATTTCAATAATATCATTATTCTATGGACTACTTTGTTTTATGTATTTTTATTACTATATAGTAGTACATAAAAGTTTTTCTTATTGTGATAGCTCTATTTTTATATTTGTACAAAATTTTATTGTTGAAAACTTCCTTTTCAACATCAAGATGTTATATATTTTTGAGATTTATTCTCTTTTTCTTTTGCTATTTTACAGTTATATTTTTAATGTCTTATCCGTAATTATTGTTTTTTCCATTTTATAATATAAGTAAATAATAAGTTCTTTTAAACAGATCATTTAAAATTATTCATACAAGTAATTTTTTCTGCATTTTATTGATTTTACAGTTTTAGTATATTTATTTCATCTCTTTACTTTGAACCCATTTCAAAGGTTGTTAATACTTTAAAATGTTTGTATTTAAAGTTCTAGATAAATTTATTGCAGGAATTTCTGATAGCCGAAAAATTTGATTTTGTCATCTATACAATGAATTATTTAAGTACAGTTTGGCAAAAATTTAATAAAAAAAAATCTAATTTACATTGTAATCACTTGATAGCAATATCCAAAATGCAATATCCCATTGCAATTATAAATAATCCATTTAATATCATTTAAATATTTTATTGTATTTCTTGCTTTCTATTATCATCAACATTTATTTCACATATTACTGTTAAAAAGTGTAAGTGTATATATAATATAAAAACAGCCATGTAGATTTTTAATATTAAAATACTTTAAAATATCAAGATTAATATTGATTATGATGATTAGATAACAATATGATAATTTCTTTTCTAATAGTGTATTTATTTATTAAGTATAATATTTAAAATCTCTTGAAGTTGTCAGTTTATCAACTTCACACATTGATTCAAAAAGTGGAAAAAAACAATATAAAAGTGGCGGATATAGTAGCTTGTGTTTTGATTCTGAGTAAAGTTAAATTAACTATTTCTGACAGTAAGCTATTTTTATGTTAAGTAGGATCCTAGATGGGAAAAAAATTAAAAAAATGTTTATTAGTATATTATTTTCTATTTTTCAAAATGTACAATATTGCACAAAATTTTCTAAATTTTATTATTTATTTTTGTTGGTGTCTTGATGTACCTAGAATGTTAATTTTTAAATAAGCATACACACACACACACACATATATATATATATATATATACACACACACAAAAGCAGTCCACACTTAAACAATACCAACCAATATCAATTAAATACTTCAATTTCGATGACAAAGCAACCCCTTTTATAATAAAGATAGATACCCATAATTGAGATTCAAGATCTTTTTAAGTTGCTTTATATAAATAACATTATAATCTTATGAAAACTCATTTCTAACAGTGTTAAACAGACGAAATAAATATCACTTAGCATGAAACTCAAAGTTTATGTAAAAGACAAATTTTGATAATTATAACTGTGAGAAATTATTTATTTATTGGGACTATTAAATTGAGGTAATTTCAATGAGGCAAAGTTAACATCTACAAATGAATAAAAGGTTATTGTTCACATGTATATTTCATATAAGTCTAGGTTGCATGCTAAATGGAACTCATTTTGTCTTTTTGACGTTAGGCATGAATTTCTGTGAAATTTAATGATGTGCATACATGGTGATGATTGCTTAAACTTGAATGTACAGACTTCATCCTTCTCCATTCTTTAACTATCCATATTACTGAAAATCTGATGATGGCATGTTCAAAGCCTTTGTTTGCCAATTTTGTTGCCATACCCATGTTGACTATAGGTCATTCTGAACTCCATATGTAGGCCCTTAAGACCATTTAAATGCACAGAAGAGTGATGGTCAGAATACAGGCTGAATCTGTAATATTTAAATACAAGTATATATATATATATATATATATATATATATATATATATATATATATATATATATATATATATATATATATATATATATATATATTTATATATATATATATATATATTAAACCAATTGCAATTAAAAAGAATTTGAACCCAGACTTTCAAGATCTTTTTAGTTATCCATTCTATCCTATACAACTCATACACATGACCACATTGATATGAAAAAGACAAATGATCTTCAATATACATATTTTATGCTGAACCGGCATTCATCACTTGGTCTTTATCATTATCTCCCACACATATACATAATCAATGCTCAGTTTAGATTAAAATAATAAATCTTCAAATTTTAATGGTTCAATCTTCTTTACTCTCCAATTTTTTAACCATCCATATCATTGAAAACCTGATATAAAGCAATTACAAAATTCAAAAAATACTTTCAATTATTTTTACAGCTATATTTCTTGTAGTTGACAATGGTTATTAAAATAATTGAAAGTAATTCTAGATTTTGATTTTGATAATGCTAAAGCACTTGCTTATTTGGAAAAGTATGATTTGAGAAACATAATAGAATCTACTGAATTATTAAAAAACAGGTGGTTTAAATAAATCTGATAAAACATAGTATATTCCAGATTTGTGGAGATCATTTATTTTCTCTTTTTCCCCCTAAACTTAGATTGAAATCAATTAATGATAAAATTTAAAGAAATAAAATTTTTATTAATCCATGTATTCTAAATAATTAATTATTAAATATATATAAGAATGATTGACCTTTATTTCATGCTTAATCGTGTTATTTAAGAACAGTTCTTCATTAAAATCTTAACCATGACATTAACAAAAGACTATTTTGTCTAAATATTGGGAATTTAAACAAATTAATACACAGTTTAATCCAAAAAATATGTTATTTACACAATATAACCATGAAAATATTAAATATTATATATATGTAAATAAAGGAAATAAATCACCTTTCACTCAGGCTGATAATTAAAAACACTGTAATGTTGACAAAGGCTCAAGAATAAAATGAATTCACCTATTCTTGAGGCTCTGATGTGTATAAGCATACTTTTGTCAACAATGTTAATAATTCGAAGTGAAATTAATATTTCCACCAGCTATAATATGGCTATATTTAATTTAATGTTTATAAATTAAATCTTTTTAATTATTGTAATCAAAGTATTAAATGAGATTCTTTCTCCAGATTTGCATAACTTATTATTATATTAATAAATATTAAATGCCATATTCCAGCTATCTGAAATATTAATTCTACTCTGAATTATCAACAATGTTGGTGAAGATATGTTTATAAACATGATAGCTTCAAGAATAAGTGGATGTATTATAATCTTGATCCTTGTTCAACAATTAGAATGCTTTTAATTTATAGTCTGAGGAAAAATGATGTACTCCCTTTATTTACACACACACACACACACACACATATATATATATATATATATATATATTATATATTGTGACAGTCAGATGATGTATGTTGGTTTAACCCAGTTCGAATACTAGGTGAAAGTACCTCAAGGCCATCCACATGCAAGATATTAAATCAAGAATACTATGACCTCTGCCCTATTTGCCTATTCTCAAAGCTAATTACAAACAAACAACATTATCTGAGACACACATAAATTATTTTCTCACCGGCCACAAAGCTTAGCAACAGAGGTAGAGACATTGATGGGAACATCTATGGAGCTAAATAGTTAAATGTGCATACAAGTGCTACGAAAAATGTGTTTTGCGTGCATGGCTCATTGGAAAAGCAAACTAAAGCATTACAATAAAATTAGAAAACTCAAGCTATTTTAGTTAAATAATATGTTTAATTAACAACTTTAAAATATGAATAATGATTTAATGGCCTCCGCTATTCACCTAAATTAATAAAAACTAATTAGACAATAAAAACAGATTAATATGTTTGCGGTCTAAATCTTTTCTTCCCAATTTTATTAAAATTGTCAACCCGAATCTCCTTGATAAAGTACAATAATAAAAATCTTCCACAAAGCATTATTTAATTGCTTTGCACTAAAACAGAGTTTAAACATTATTTAAAATGTATATAGCTAAATCTGATATACATAATAAGCCAGTGGCGGACAAAAGAGGCATTATCGAGGAGATCAAGTTGGCAAACAAAAGACACTCACTCATATTGAATTTTACAAATATAATGAAAATTGGAAAGAGATTTAAATGAAAAACTAACCTTTAAACTTAACCGCAATGGAATACGAAATATTTATAAACATTAGTAATGAAGAATAGCGAAGGAAAAAAAAGGGTTAAATATATAGATAGATGATCACACAATATATATATATGACTAGTCTAATAAAAAAAATGCTTACATTACAAATATAATTAAATACAACAAATTATAATATAATTCAATTAAGAAAGGTATGAACAAAAGGGTAGAAAGTAAATAGTTCACTGGAGGAGAGATATGATTACTGTCCTGGTTCCTTGGTCATGTTTCCTACAGCGTTTGTGGCTTGATCCAACCATCGGTAGGTAATTGCCCGGACAAGGAAAGTGGAAATAAATAGCATGCTTTTATGAAAAGTCCTACAGACATGGCACAGAGTTCAGATGACTATTGAGTGGATACTAAGGCATTCTGATGGTATTTAGGAACCTCGGCCATAGGCAAAGCTATTTATTTGCCTAGCCAAGCATAGTAAAATCCATCAAATTCATATGACTTTTAGCTTGAGCATGTTCAAACTTCTCCATGATTTTGAAGATGACAGTTGTCTAACTTTTTGGAATAAAATCTCCACAAGCAAAATCTGAAAGAGTTCTCCAAAGAGAAATCTGAATGCAATCTTACAAGGGAAATCTGAATGCCAGCAAGAAAACTCTGAATAACCAAGTCTTTTGTTCACTCTCCTATTTATATGTTTTTTTGTAAGCTACCCTCTATTGTTTGTATATCTTAGATCTTGATAAGCCCATCCCCACTCTTTGTTTCAAGGTAACATTTTCTAAAAATAACTTTTACTTTTTTCTTCTAAATTTCTTTCTTTAAAGTTTGAATTTTAGTAATTAAAAAAGAAAGAGAAGGCCATCTTTAATTTGACTTGAATGGGCTAATTAATTAAAAATATACATTCTTTTAGAAAATGTTGGTGGGCCTATCTCAAAATCAAATCATACTAAATATTTGAACAAGATTTAAAAAGAAAAATACATTCTTATTTCTTTTAATAAAATAAGCATTTTATTTCAGCAGAATTTTGCATTAACTCATATATATATATACGCTTGACGTATATATATGTTTGACTAGTAGGTTTTACAAGTAATTTTTATTAACAGAAATTTAATCTTTGAATGGAATTTATTTAACACGAAATATTTAAATGTAATACAAATTTAATAAGCATAATTAATTTTAGCTTTAATGCAAAACCCTGCTGATATTGGACTATAAACTTAGTTCAGGCCTACAATACTAACTAAGTTTATAGGAGGCTGTGAAGCATGGATTGGACTTCAGATCCATTGCTTCATTTCCCAATAGTTAGTGAGCAAAAAAAATGCTGTTGCTTCAGGTCAGAGGTAAAAATTTTGTGCCAGGTGAGTTCAAACCTACTCTTTATTTGCTGTAATATTTAATTTGTTACTGACTAACAGTCTTTCTTTCTTTTACTATATAATTAACAGTTTATCCATAATTCAATCTCCTGTATCTTAAATCGACTCCATGTTGTTTTTAGTCTAACAAGTTATATTTATCTTTTTATTTTCTAAGTTTTCCGGGGTCCGGTGGTATGCAAGGTTTTATGTTTGGAGCATTATACCATCTTTGTATGCTATGACTATCATTCAACCGAAAAGCATTTTCTTCACACTTCTTTTTTAATGCATATGGACCTTTATATATTGGGAAGAACTTTTTAACTTTCCTCCATGCTTTACTACTTGGCTTAAGGTCTCTTAGCCATGCTTGCTTTCCTTTCCTGAATTTATATTGTTGGTTTCGATTCTTGCGATGCCAAGCCATATGTCTTAATTTATCTCTTGCCTTCTTTTCTTGCTCAGACATCTTCTGGAACAGATTTTCAAGCTATAAAGCTGGTGTCTAGGGTTCCCACCCGGTTCTTTTCTAAAACATTTTATATTGCTAATCTTTGCCACAGGAGTTATAGTATTGATTACTGTCACAGTAAAGATTTCACTGTCTTGTTGCACCTGGATTTGGTTCAGCAGCTGTTGATCATTTGCTTTTTTACTCTCCTCATTCATTTGTCCAGAGAAATCTGACTGGTAAGTGGCTTTGCCTGTTTCATAATCACTCGAGGATTTCATATCAATGTCATCTTGATTTTGAGTATCATCTTCTGGTGATGCTTCTGTTACAATACTCTGTTTTTGATGGAGTTCCACATGTGCCTCCAAATGGTTCAATCTTTGCGATGTAATATTCATGAATTCTTGGAACATGTTCATCATCATTTCGTTTTCATCTCATTTCTTTGATGAGATCTTCCAAATTGTATTTTTGGTCACTATGAGTACATATTGACCTATAAACTTCGCCTCTCTTCTGTTCCTCCATTTTTGCCTAATATTGGCTATTTTGTTATATAACAATCCAACCTTATTTGTAAAATGTATTTTAATCTTTTTATAAACAATCTAGATAAGTATATTATATCACGTGTGTCTAGGAGCTATCCTTCTGTATATCAAAAAATTTTTTTACTTCTTTCTAAAATTATAACTAAGTCAGTATTCTAAGTTCTTTATTTGTTTTATTTATATGTTTTCAGAAATTAACTTTGCCTACCTCACGAGGTCCTATCTTAAACCTATGCCTATATGTATCTGTTTGTACATGAAAAAATATATATAAAATCCTGCCGTGTCTGTTTTTAATATTTATACTACATATTATTTTCCTCACTTTACTTTATTTATATTTCATATTTCATTAAAATGTCACTGCTATGTTAATATAATTAAAATAACCCACTTACAGCTTGACCTGGATTTCTCTGACACCTGAAACAACTAAAAAAATGCATTTACATTAATATACAAGTATATATATATATATGATAAACAAAAATGCAAGTTAAAAAACTTGCTAACGCTTGTATTTATGTCCACAGATGGCGTCCTACCAAGACTGCCAATCAAGCGTATGTTTTGTTTACATAAACGTCAGAGTAGTTAGTATTCACTATCTCTAACTATAATTCCACTTTCAGATCATGATTTCAAGCTATTTGCTATCGTCAGTGAAAGACAGGAATAAAGAAACTAGATCTGAATACAAACTCTGAGCGTTTATGAAACAATTTCTATTCAGCTTGCAAGCGTGAATTTTTTAGACACGTAATGTCTTCAAACTCAGCATAGCAAACCAGATAGCTACATGGGTCTGATCTCAGTTCAGCATCACCACATAGTAGAAGCCTCTGCAATCTATATCATTGCAAGAAAGACCTCAAAGGTACATTTATGATAAACAAAAATGCAAGTTAAAAAACTTGCTAATGCTTGTATTTATGTCCACAGATGGCGTCCTACCAAGACTGCCAATCAAGCGTATGTTTTGTTTACATAAACGTCAGAGTAGTTAGTATTCACTATCTCTAACTATAATTCCACTTTCAGATCATGATTTCAAGCTATTTGCTATCGTCAGTGAAAGACAGGAATAAAGAAACTAGATCTGAATACAAACTCTGAGCGTTTATGAAACAATTTCTATTCAGCTTGCAAGCGTGAATTTTTTAGACACGTAATGTCTTCAAACTCAGCATAGCAAACCAGATAGCTACATGGGTCTGATCTCAGTTCAGCATCACCACATAGTAGAAGCCTCTGCAATCTATATCATTGCAAGAAAGACCTCAAAGGTACATTTATGATAAACAAAAATGCAAGTTAAAAAACTTGCTAACGCTTGTATTTATGTCCACAGATGGCGTCCTACCAAGACTGCCAATCAAGCGTATGTTTTGTTTACATAAACGTCAGAGTAGTTAGTATTCACTATCTCTAACTATAATTCCACTTTCAGATCATGATTTCAAGCTATTTGCTATCGTCAGTGAAAGACAGGAATAAAGAAACTAGATCTGAATACAAACTCTGAGCGTTTATGAAACAATTTCTATTCAGCTTGCAAGCGTGAATTTTTTAGACACGTAATGTCTTCAAACTCAGCATAGCAAACCAGATAGCTACATGGGTCTGATCTCAGTTCAGCATCACCTCATAGTAGAAGCCTCTGCAATCTATATCATTGCAAGAAAGACCTCAAAGGTACATTTATGATAAACAAAAATGCAAGTTAAAAAACTTGCTAACGCTTGTATTTATGTCCACAGATGGTGTCCTACCAAGACTGCCAATCAAGCGTATGTTTTGTTTACATAAACGTCAGAGTAGTTAGTATTCACTATCTCTAACTATAACTTGCATTTTTGTTTATCATAAATGTACCTTTGAGGTCTTTCTTGCAATGATATAGATTGCAGAGGCTTCTACTATGTGGTGATGCTGAACTGAGATCAGACCCATGTAGCTATCTGGTTTGCTATGCTGAGTTTGAAGACATTACGTGTCTAAAAAATTCACGCTTGCAAGCTGAATAGAAATTGTTTCATAAACGCTCAGAGTTTGTATTCAGATCTAGTTTCTTTATTCCTGTCTTTCACTGACGATAGCAAATAGCTTGAAATCATGATCTGAAAGTGGAATTATAGTTAGAGATAGTGAATACTAACTACTCTGACGTTTATGTAAACAAAACATACGCTTGATTGGCAGTCTTGGTAGGACGCCATCTGTGGACATAAATACAAGCGTTAGCAAGTTAAAAAACTTGCATTTTTGTTTATCATAAATGTACCTTTGAGGTCTTTCTTGCAATGATATAGATTGCAGAGGCTTCTACTATGTGGTGATGCTGAACTGAGATCAGACCCATGTAGCTATCTGGTTTGCTATGCTGAGTTTGAAGACATTACATGTCTAAAAAATTCACGCTTGCAAGCTGAATAGAAATTGTTTCATAAACGCTCAGAGTTTGTATTCAGATCTAGTTTCTTTATTCCTGTCTTTCACTGACGATAGCAAATAGCTTGAAATCATGATCTGAAAGTGGAATTATAGTTAGAGATAGTGAATACTAACTACTCTGACGTTTATGTAAACAAAACATACGCTTGATTGGCAGTCTTGGTAGGACGCCATCTGTGGACATAAATACAAGCGTTAGCAAGTTTTTTAACTTGCATTTTTGTTTATCATAAATGTACCTTTGAGGTCTTTCTTGCAATGATATAGATTGCAGAGGCTTCTACTATGTGGTGATGCTGAACTGAGATCAGACCCATGTAGCTATCTGGTTTGCTATGCTGAGTTTGAAGACATTACGTGTCTAAAAAATTCACGCTTGCAAGCTGAATAGAAATTGTTTCATAAACGCTCAGAGTTTGTATTCAGATCTAGTTTCTTTATTCCTGTCTTTCACTGACGATAGCAAATAGCTTGAAATCATGATCTGAAAGTGGAATTATAGTTAGAGATAGTGAATACTAACTACTCTGACGTTTATGTAAACAAAACATACGCTTGATTGGCAGTCTTGGTAGGACGCCATCTGTGGACATATATATATATATATATATCAAGGAATATGTGAGAAAAATATACATAAGTCATGTTTAAAAATTATTTTGGCTCACTACACAGTTTTATTTTGATCATCTACCTCCTATGGTTTGTTTATTTGTATTCCGATATGAGAAATTGCACTTGCCGACAAATTTATTTGATGGGGTGCCAGTCGACAAGACAATGGCCATATCAAATATACACATTAATGGATAATGATCCAAGCACACATTGATAAGGATTTACAAAGTTTAAACGCGATTAAAATTTATTTTGAGTTTCACTTTTTAAAAAAAAATCTCTGCATGAATAAGTAAATGCTATTTTAAATGACAATATTAATTAAGTCTAAGACGTATAACAACCCAATAAGGTAACATGTCTGACCTGGGTTTGAAACCATGCTACTGTTTTGGTCATGACACACAAAAAAATTCAAACAGCCAAAGTACGATTAACAAAACAAAATATACACCCAAAAAAAAAAATTAAAAATAAAAATAAAATTCCAATATAACCGCCATTCCGAATTATGAACCTGGGATCGAAACTAACTACCTTTTTGGTCACAACCCGAAATAGATTAACAATTATCAAGCAATTTTACAGAAAATGCAGAGATCAAAAACTGCTTAAAAAAAAAACAAACGTTTATATAAAAACGGATTTTACCAAACTATAACGAAGTGTATATCATATACACCCATATATATGAATATGTACAACATTAAATAAGCATATATATGACTACATATAAATATACAAACAGATATACCTACATAAATATTTATTTTATTATCATGTACATGATTTTATTAGAAAGATGTCATATTGCAGACCGCATACTCCTATTATTTCAGGCTAGTAAACGCTGGTCGCAAATATGACAAGGAAGCAATGATTGCAGACATAGACCTATTATTTCAGGCTACTCAGAAACTCTAAAGTGTAAGGGGTCTTCACCTAAATGGTTACTAAGGGGGTCTTCATCAAAAACGATCGCTAAAAAACAACGGTTACTCAAAGGGGTCTTCACCTAACGGTTACTCAATAAATGATTCAATAGCATAATCCGAATTGAGAAAAAAAATCTTAACTAAAGGGTGGCTGACATATATGTTATACAGAAAATACTTTAATATATATATTTATTAAAACGAACCTACGCATTTACTTTTTATAAAGTTGAAAATTAAGTTTGCTATATTGAAACACAACTTATATTTATATATTATTTGCTAGGAAATGTAACTGCAAAATATTTAAAAGTGAAAAAAAAATTTTGCATGATTAAAATTATTCATTAACCCTTAAACCGCTAATTTTATCATTGGTTGTATCAGATAAAGATCAAATCTTTTAATTGGCCAAATCACAAACTGAAGACAAAGCCTATTGTTAAAACATATTCGCCTATAATATTAAATTCAACTCAGATACGTTTATAAAAAGTATATAATTAATTTTTAAGGTTGTGAAGACAACGAAAGTTCTTTCAAAAATAAATTGCTATTTATTTATTCTAAGATATTGAATATCGGCAACATAAAAGTTATAATGTAAACAAAAAGATCGACTTTTACGTTATAGAAAAGTAAATATTTCTTTTTATTACAACTTCAATATTTGTACTAAAATCTTCAATATTTTTCGAAAATAATTTTGTTTTTTTATTATTCTCTCTGAAAATTATGTTTAATTTCCATAAATATTATTTAATAATAATTTAAATCGTATTCGAAATGAAAATCTCAGCGTTTTTCTTTATTTTCTTTGATCAGGCAGTTTCTTTGTTCTTTCCAGCCAATCAGAATGTCTTTTTCGGCTGAGAGCATGCTAAGAACCAATCACAAATAATGTTCCTTCTTTGTTTAGGTTTAAATGCGTTTTTTTCTATTTTTTACTTCTAAAATAAATCGGAAGATGTCACCATTGTACAGAACTTTTAAAAACGAATTCAATACGTATTTAACGAATTTTTTCGTATGAAAATGAACTGAGTTAGAGTGATTTCAGATGTCGATGAGGAGCCTCGTCGAGCGCGGGAAAAGGGTTAAAGAAATGAAACGCAGAGAAAGTGAAAAAATTTTTTGCAGACACCGTACGTTGACACGTGTTAATTCGAACTTATCAACTTTAGATCTTAGAAAAAAAATTCTATTAACGGAAAAAATGTTATCTCTTAGATCTTTACAAAAATTTATACAAATGGAAAAAAAAATTCTATCACCTATTTGTAATTTTTACTAAAATATTAACACTACCGTATATATGTTATATTTCAAAAAACATTATTACATCAAAACTTCTCATATTTAAGTAATATTAAATAACATAAAGTACGAAAGCTATTTTAAGGGAGGGCGGGTGGGTATATATTTGACACTTCCGCCTCATCGAAGCTATATACTTTATACGACAAAAAAAATATTGCGACTGGTCATGACAAAACTACTCATTAGGGGGAAAAAAATTGCTATAACTCTAAAATCTCAATTTATAATCACAAAAAAACAACAACTAACGGAGTTTAACTTTTCAAATATAAAATATTCATTTCATATATATATACTAAACTCGGAAAAAAAAATGTTTACCTTATGACACATTTAACTTGTTAATTAATTTAAAAAAATGAAATTTGGCTCACGTTAGGAAATAAAACTCGGAAAAATTATACATATATTTTTATATAAATATATTAAACTAAAACAAACTTCTCAGGGTACTAATATTTTTTTTTAAAAATATGACATACGTCCCACTGCCACAACTCGGAGAAAACTTTTACATATATCTATTACTTCAAATCCCCTATTCCTATTCTTCCAATAAAAAAAATGAAATTTGGCCCACATTGTTGGCGTCAGAATGCGGAAAAAAAAAATTACTGTGACAGTCAGATGATGTATGTTGGTTTAACCCAGTTCGAATACTAGGTGAAAGTACCTCGAGGCCATCCATACGCGAGATATTAAATCAAGAATACTATGACCTCTGCCCTATTTGCCTATTCTCGAAGCTAATTACGAACAAACAACATTATCTGAGACACACATAAATTATTTTCTCACCGGCCACAAAGCTTAGCAACAGAGGTAGAGACATGGACGGGAACACCTATGGAGCTAAATAGTTAAATGTGCATAAAAGTACTACGAAAAATGTGTTTTGCGTGCATGGATTATTGGAAAAGCAAACTAAAGCATTACAATAAAATTAGAAAACTCAAGCTATTTTAGTTAAATAATATGTTTAATTAACAACTTTAAAATATGAATAATGATTTAATGGCCTCCGCTATTCACCTAAATTAATAAAAACTAATTAGACAATAAAAACAGATTAATATGTTTGCGGTCTAAATCTTTTCTTTCCAATTTTATTAAAATTGTCAACCCGAATCTCCTCGATAAAGTACAATAATAAAAATCTTTCACAAAGCATTTTTTAATTGCTTTGCACTAAAACAGAGTTTAAACATTATTTAAAACATATATAGCTAAATCTGATATACGTAATAAGCCAGTGGTGGACAAAAGAGGCATTATCGAGGAGATCAAGTTGGCAAACAAAGGACACTCACTTGTATTGAATTTTACAAATATAATGAAAATTGGAAAGAGATTTAAATGAAAAACTAATCTTTAAACTTAACCACAATGGAATACAAAATATTTATAAACGTTAGTAATGAAGAATAGCGAAGGAAAAAAAAGGATTAAATATATAGATAGATGATCACACAATATATATATATCTAAGACTAGTCTAATAAAAAAAATGCTTACATTACAAATATAATTAAATACAACAAATTATAATATAATTCAATTAAGAAAGGTATGAACAAAAGGGTAGAAAGTAAATAGTTCACTGGAGGAGAGATATGATTACTGTCCTGGTTCCTTGGTCATGTTTCCTACGGTGTTTGTGGCTTGATCCAACCATCGGTAGGTATTTGCCTGGACAAGGAAAGTGGAAATAAATAGCATGCTTTTATGAAAAGTCCTACAGACACGGCACAGAGTTCAGATGACTATTGAGTGGATACTAAGGCATTTTGATGGTATTTAGGAACCTCGGCGATAGGCAAAGCTATTTATTTGCCTAGCCAAGCATAGTAAAATCCATCAAATTCATATGACTTTTAGCTTGAGCATGTTCAAACTTCTCCATGATTTTGAAGACGACAGTTGTCTAACTTTTTGGAATAAAATCTCCACAAGCAAAATCTAAAAGAGCTCTCCAAAGAGAAATCTGAATGCAATCTCACAAGGGAAATCTGAATGCCAGCAAGAAAACTCTGAATAACCAAGTCTTTTGTTCACTCTCCTATTTATACCTTTTTTGTAAGCTACCCTCTATTGTTTGTATGATTTTAGATCTTGATAAGCCCCCATGCACCTTTGTTTCAAGGTAACATTTTCTAAAAATAACTTTTACTTTTTTCTTCTAAATTTCTTTCTTTAAAGTTTGAATTTTAGTAATTAAAAAAAAAAGAGAAGGCCATCTTTAATTTGACTTGAATGGGCTAATTAATTAAAAATATACATTCTTTTAGAAAATGTTGGTGGGCCTATCTCAAAATCAAATCATACTAAATATTTGAACAAGATTTAAAAAGAAAAATACATTATTATTTCTTTTAATAAAATAAGCATTTTATTTCAGCAGAATTTTGCATTAACTCATATAAATATATATACGCTTGAAGTATATATATATATGTTTGACTAGTAGGTTTTACAAGTAATTTTTATTAACAGAAATTTAATCTTTGAATGGAATTTATTTAACATGAAATATTTAAATGTAATACAAATTTAATAAGCATAATTAATTTTAGCTTTAATGCAAAACCCTGCTGATATTGGACTATAAACTTAGTTCAGGCCTACAATACTAACTAAGTCTTTAGGAGGCTGTGAAGCATGGATTGGACTTCAGATCCATTGCTTCAATATATATATATATATATATCAAACTTAGTTTATTTTAATGTTTACAAATTAAATCTTATTCATATTAATGACATTAACTGTTTATAGTTTTACTATATGGAATGTAGTAAATGTAATAAGTGTGCTTATACACAACACTAGAGAAGCTTATTATTTGTATAAATTAAATATGGCTTAGCACTTTGAGAACACATAACATTCTCATACTCATAGTAAGATCAATTCTTGCTATGAACATGAGAACACCATAAGCTTTTGAAAGTGCTAAGATATATTTAATTTATAGAAACAACAAGCTTCTTTATAGTTATGTATAAGCTCACTTCTAACAATTATTCATATAAAAGAGAAATTCTATCTTTAGCCTTGTGTAATTGATTATTAGTTTAATAATGATTAAATGAGATATTATATCTGGATAAAATTATAATTTCACTCTAAAGTATCAACACTGTTGACAAAAGTATGCTTATAAACATCAGATCTTCAAGAAAAGGTGGGTTTATTCTATTCTTGATCCTTTGTTCAACATTTAGAGTGCATTTAATTCATAGCATGTGGTAGATGGATTTACTCCTTTTATTTACATATAATTTAATGCTTTCATATTAAATATTATTTAATTATTATAATCAAGTTATTAAAACAGATTCTGTCTCAGACTTGTATAATTGATTATTAGATCAATAAGAATTAAATGCCATAATTTCACTCTGAATTATCAACAGTGTTGACAAAGGTATGTTTATAAACATTAGATATCCAAATATAAGTGGATTCACTCTATTCTTGATTTTTTATTCAACATTTAGTTAAAATTCAAAAACACCTAAGATTTTGAGCCCCCCCCCCCAGCAAAAAAAAATTGGTTGCAGCATTATCTATTGAAAGTAAGCAGAGAATATTATATCATTTTTTGCTATATACACTTTTAGCCAAAGGGTCACAGATTTTTACAGTTATCATAAAAATGACACCATTAAAACATGCAGTTACTACCTCAGCATCAAATCTATATAACTGCATAAGCAAATAAAATTGAGTTCAAATTTTTTATATTTTTGAAATTCAGGAAATTTATTTAATAGTATAAAAAGGTAAAGATAGCTGGTAGTTGTGTGAATTATAATATGATGTACCTCATTGAAGAAAGCTATTATCAGAAACTAATCTAGAGATTTGTATATGTAAGATATGTAAGATAAAACTTAAAAGCCAATATGAATAAAAGTGCATGAACATTTCCATTGAATTAAATTTCATGTTCACTATAGTGCAAGCCAGAGTAATTAATGCTTCCAAGAAGATTTGTGCATAAAATCCCTATCTACTGCCTACTGTATGAAGAGTTTATCTTTTGCGTAAGCAGATTATGTAAGCATAAGAAAAGATAATCATGATGTTTAGTGGTTCCACTATATATATATATTGTACCGGGTTCGCATATGGGTGATTCGAAACACCGGTCTCTTAGGCAGAGAACATATTCAGAAAGTATGTATGTCCAAACTATAGCTATAATATATATAACTAACATCACATTTTCAGCACATATCTTCTTCTCAACTGTTGAGTTCAACACCAAGTTCAAAGCACTTTTTTGTTTTGTGTAAACACGGGCACCAGCTATTTATTCAGAAGAATAAACAATGCATTTTGAACAATAGCCACTAACTCAATGCCTAAATTACACCCATAGACTAGCTCAGCTACTTGTAAACAATAACAGATTATACAAAATTAGTGGTGAAAAGAATTGATAAAAGAATTGATGAAAAGATTGGTAAAAGGAATTGGTAAAAAGAATTGACCGACAAATAATTCACACAAATGTGATGGCTACTGTATAAATGAAAATAAGAAAATGTTTTACCTAGGATTTTGAATGTAGATTTAGAACATTGTTTTCTTCTTGGTTGCTGCTTCCATTACAAATATTTCCAGCTGGCTGGGAAGTTTCCTTGAGGAGTTTCATTATTATTCATTTTTATTATTATTGGAGGCAATTAGATATTGAACAGCTTCAGGTTGTTACACAGGCATCACTGAAATTTGGGTATATTGGCTGTTTTCATCAGACTTCAGGCTGGAGAAAGATGTATGTTTTCTGAGGGTTTTAACACTGCATTTCTGACTGATACATAATAAATGGAACTGTTATCTGATACAATTAACTCAACTGATTGTCCTCACTGACTGTCCGATAAAAAATTGGCTATTTATACCTATGATGTGTTATCTTTTTAATATCCTCCAGCAATATCTGTTGTTGAAATTCCTTTGATAATCTCATGTTTTTGAAGACCCTTTAATTATTAGTAGCCATGCAAACATGTTGTTTTATATTTTTAATTAATAGCCACCACTGAGTGTTTTTAATTTTTAACTTTCATTTATTATTTTTTATTTCTTTAATATGGATACATTTATTTTACATTCACACACACATATAATTTTATTCTACACATCAAAACTAGTTTTAACATTACTTTTTCTTTAATTCAAATGAAAAGAGATTTATATTTTGAAACTTTTAACTATTTATTTTTTATGAATACTAATAAGAAAAACTCTTTACTTCCTTTTATAAAACTTTTAGTTTAACTTTTCTAAAGAAAACCCCTTCCCATTTTTAATCAATTATTTTCTAACTTTTATTTCAAACACTTTTACGAAAGATTTTTATTTTAATATTTTTTTAGATAAAATTATTATGTACCAAGTATGTTCTCGGTACAATATATATATATATATATATATATATATATATTGTACCATTTATTTATATATGTTACAGATGTGTATTGGCATTTGGTAAAAGATAAAAAATAAATTTAGATTTTTTTGTTTGTATAATTTATTTTTATAAAATGTACGATGAAAGTTAAATTTTAGTCCATATTTTTTTTTTGTCTATTTAAAAGTAGAATTGGAGAGAACAAAAGAATTCCAAAAGTAAAAATATAAGCTAAAAGAAAAATATTTTAGTGAATTAAAGATGGCCAAAAGATTCGCTAAAAAATGAGAACTTTGTAAATGAAAAATAAGTAAAGACTGTACAAGATTATGAACCAAAAATGCCACGATAATAGCATGCACAGAAGTCTGAAAACTGGGCCTCTAGTATAAAAGGCAGAGACCAGTTTGAAAAATGTCTTGTTTTTTCTATTTATTTCTTTGGCTGGTTTTGGATTATTAAATCCAAGACCACTTCACGATGAAATAACCCTTCATGTGGGAGTAGACCAGGGCTTTAGCTGACATCGTTAAGAAGATGGGCACTAGAAAAGCTTCTGTGACTAGCCTTCAGAATAGACTATAAGATCAACTAAATAATTAATGGCCGAGCTCATTTTATCTCAAAAAACTATGCATAGTAAGTTACAATCTTCATGAATTCACAAAACTTAACAGTAAGCTATGACTCTTTATTATTCCCGATTATGACTAAATTGTCAACAAACCATCTTAAAAATATATGTATAATAGGACCCCGATATGGATTTTAATTTTAGTAATCAAGAACTTAATTTATTTTGTTTAACTGTTATTTATTTCTTTTATTAATGTATTCATGTGTGGATTAGTATATGTTCTCTCCAATTTACTTAATTAGTAATTCACATTTTAACTTAAACAGATTTTTAATCTGTTAGAATAAAAATATTTCTAATAGCAATTTTCATTTGTACATTATTCTATAATATTTATTAGTGTTTATTATTAAATTTATTATTAGTTTAGTAAGACTTAAAAATGTAATTTACCTTTGCCAATATGTTATAAGTTCCAGGAGTAATAATATTTAAAAGATAATTCTAGTTTACGGTTGAATTACTGATTCTTAAAAATAAAATAAAAAAATCTTTTCTTTTTTATTTACAACTTGCGAGACATGCTGGCGACAGATTTTAGCAGATTTTTATGGATCCTGGTGCCCAGAACAAATAAATTAAAAGCTGATTTCATCAATAGCACAATTCTTAACAATTCTAGGCCGAGTTGATCAGGAAATATAGTTATGTTTTTAGAAATAGAAATACAACTTTCTTCTTTTTGACATAACTTGATCAACTCGCACATTTTATAATGCGTATAGAGCTCTAGCAAAGATGGAAAACATTATAATATATATAATATTTAATGTTTTCACAGTTGTATGATATAGATAAATTATTATTTTTGGGACTAAACCGTGTATTATTTTGCATTACAAACTTAATTTCAATGAACTAGCATCTGCCATTGTCAAGGTTAACTTTTGAAAGAAAAATTGTTAGATCTCAAACAGTAATATGACTGTGTGTGAGATGAGAAATGAGATTCAATTTGAAGTAGCTCAGCATTTACAATATGAGGCTTATCAAAATGTTTATTTCCCTCTGTTTTTTCACCTATTAATTTTAAGTTAATGTTATAAGACAGAGATAAAATGAGAGGTTTTCACATATCTGGAATATGTTGTGCTTCATCAGCCCTATTTAAACCAGTAGGTCTCTTTAATATTTCAATTGACTCTCTCATGGTTCTTAAATCATACCTTTCCAAATTAGAAAGTATTTTTGCATTGTCAAAATCAGGTTTGTGACCAATTTTTAAAAAATGGGAAGTAAAAACTGATGTCTTAATTTTTTTTTCAAAAGTTAAGCTTGACAATGGCAGATGCTAGTTCATCGAAATATTGGTTTGTAATGCAAAATAAAACACAGTTTAGTCCCAAAAATAATAATTTATTTATATATAAGAAAGTTGCTTTGACAACCATTTGAAATTGTTGATTGTTATTGATAATAGGATTTTCTAAGTATTGACTAGTTTTTAATTATATATATATAAGAACTTAAAAAGGAATGAAAAAAGATTAATTTTTATTCCTTGTGTTAAAACTTTAATGATGAAGGGTATTTCCCGAAATATCACAACACATTTAAGTTAGAAGTTTCTCTACAATTATATTTCATATTATTTTGTGCTGTTGAATTTACTTTACATGCACAACACACACACACATATATATGAGATTCACCTTATAATTGCTAGGGTTGTCATTAATTTCTTCAGATTCTAACCAAGTAAACTTAGGATTTTTATTTTAAATAGGCTGTTCACAGCCATTCTGGCTAACTTTATAATTATTGGATAACTATCTGGGATTAAAGCAAACATATAAAAAAAACTATATTATTTAACAACTGAAATTGCCTTGTTAGCATTGTATTTCAATGTTCCTTTTTGAGGAAATATTTTTTTTATTTTTAATAATGGCTTCTAAAAAACTCCTATGCTTAAACCGGAAATGCATTATTTAAATAAAAAATAAACAATTCCACTTTGGACTTGAAATATTTGAACTGAGTTTATCAGCATATTATTTTTTCCCTATTTATATATGTGTATGTGCAATTAGATGAAACATTTTTGGGATATAACATTGATTAAAAATACAAGAAAATTAAAATTACAGGAAAGCTACCAATAATATTGTAATCATAAATGGTAGTAAATAGTAAATAATAATAAATGGTAAAAAATAATAAGATTTTATTTGAACGAGAACATTCTACTTAGTTTTTTCTCACTTTAAAATTTTCAATATAAAACTTGATATAGCATCATTGTTGAGCAATTGATTTCAAATAAATATTTGAGGTAGAAATTGTCATTCCCTTTAATAACAAATACATTACTTAAAAAATACAATTAAGCATAATAAAGTCAGAGTAAATGTTAAAAAAGATGCATACATGTTTAATCGCAAACAAAGAATAATCTTATGAAATAAAAAATTCTGTAATCAGTAAAAAAATGATGTTAAAATTAAATTAGTTTTTTAAAAATGTATACACAATATTTTAAAATATAAAATGTAGAAGCAAATATTCACTTTTTAATCACAATTTTTAACTTTCAAAACAGTTTTTATAATCTTTTTATATTCTTACTGCTTATTCTTGGCGGTGCTATTTCAGATTATTTTCTTAAAAGTGGTACATTAGAACTCACACTATTTTTAAATTTATTTTATTTGCGATAAAACTTTTACTTAGTATATTTCTTTAATTTACTATAACTATATCAAAAATTAATATCTAGTAATGAAATGCATTTGTAAACATCAATTCAAAGCGGATGTCTCGTTTTTATTTTGAAACGAATAAAACCATTTATACTTAATTTTACTTACTATCTCCTATTTTTGATCAGTAAAAAACTTTTTAAGTTTTAAGCTTTAAATATGTATATTTGCTTGACGAAAGAAATAACAGTTCTGCAGGTTTAAGCTTGTCACATATTTTACCTCAAGAATGTTGCTATAGCAGCAGTTTGTCTAATTTCACTTAAAATAAACGCCAATCAAAATTTAAAAATATTTAAGTGATTATAACTTCTTCGTATATATGTCAGACATAAAAGACATTAAAGGCTGAGATTATCTTTCAAATTTATAATTTTCATTATAATAATAACTTCATAATTAATTATTTAAATAGTGGCTAAAGTTTGTTAAAAATAAATAAAGCACATTTATTTAAACAAAAATGTTTATGTATAAATAAGTATAGGAAAAGGGATCTTCGAAAAAAGACTCTTGAAAGTAGGTAAAGAGATTAAAAAAAACAAAACAACTTAATTGCAATTGATTGCTTGATCAATAGCGACAAAAGAATCAATAATTGAATGCAGTTTCGGAAGAAACTTATGTTTTTTTTAAAAATTTAACTTTTATTTAAATATTCCAAATATATTCAACTGTTAGTAATAGGACATCAAACATGTTAGTATATGCACAACGTTTCGAGAGTTATTATTCTCCCCTCTTCTTCAGGTGTTGCTGGCCTGATCAGTGACAGTACTAGCATTGGATTAGAACCTGGGCCCTTAGATTATTGAGTATTAAATTTTAAGGTAAAGTCCTAACCAGCTGAGTGCTCTAACCAACTGAGCAGGATGGCTCAGTTGGTTAAAGCATTAAAATTCAATACTCAAGAATCTAGGAATCCAGATTCGAATCCCATGCTAGTACAGTCACTGGTTAGGCCAGCAACACCTGAAGACAAGGGGAGAATAATACCTCTCGAAACGTTGTGCATATAATAACGTGTTTGATATGCTATTACTAACAGTTAAATAAGTTGGGAATATTTAAATTATGAGTTATGTACGTGTATGCATTCTTCCACTAAATTAATATATGCTTACTTTGTACATATTATTAGGAAGATAAATAATATTCAAGATCTAATGAGATCAAAGTATAGTATTTTCATTGAAATAAGCAGATTAAAATGTTTGTTTATTTTAATTTTCAGGGATTCTTACAAGAATCAGAGTAAACTGCTTCTGCATTATTTACTTAGATGATGTTTGGATCAATAAACTATTAGAGAGCAATAGTTTACTTGTTATAATGACATCTTTTGTTTTTATTTTATTTTGTTCAATCAGGAATCAATTCAAGAAACTTTTACTATTGAATATAATGTGTCAAGGCTTCTGAATAGCTTCCCTGAAAAAGTTGTCTAAGTTATCTTTAGAGAGGAAATAAAAACAATGACACTGAAAGTGTTAAAAACAATTACTCTAATCTAGCAATGTTTAATTTCATTATTGTGAAATCAAACCGTGAGACTTCAGAAATACAGAATATCTTAAATAAATGAAATAAATAAAAGACAATTTTCTTATTCATTAATAATTTAGGATGTCACTAAATTTTAAAACTTTTTATACCTCAGAAAAAGTCTTTGTTAGAAATTAAAAAATAGGGTGTGTGTGTCAGTATTAATGTAGTAAGATCCAATACAGTAAATCTGCTGCAAAGCAATTATAATAGGAACTTTGTTTTTAATAAGTTTGTTGGTGTGATGTGGACATAGACACTATGGCTGAAAAAATTGGATTAAACTTGATGATATTTTCATCTTATAATTATTGGTGCTTGTATTATAGATAAAGATGCCGTAGGATGGCATCGTTTTCATGCTAAAACTATAAAATATGAACATTCACGGGCCGTTGATTTTAATAATTTTTCTGTGCTTTTTTGTAATGCGAAAATAAACACAAAACAAAACAATTTGATTCGTGTTTTTTATATCGTATACTTTTTAAATTGTGTTACGGCTTTTTTTTATCAATTTTCTATCGGTTATTTTTTTACTTGTGTTACGACCTTTTTTGTTGTTGTTTAACTAAAAAATTATAATCGTAATAAAAGTAAAAGTTGTTATGGTTAGATTTAGGGTTAGGCTTAGGGTTAGTTTAGGGTTAGGTTTAGAGTTAGTTTTAGGTTTAGGGTTAGTTTTAGGGTTAGTTTAGGGTTAGGTTTAGGGTTAGTTTTAGGGTTAGTGTTCTGTTTGTTTGTAATGCTAAAATAAAAAAATTCAAAATCGTAAGCATACTCGGACAGAAAAAAGAAACTCAAACTTTTTTAAACAACAAACAAATGTCTTCTTTACTTATTAAACATGTTTAAAATATTTGCTTTTTATTAAATTTACAAAAAAACCTATACATTTGGACTTTTATTACTGGATATTTTTCTTGTACCGCTCTTTTTTACTTCAAAAATATACAGACGGTAGAATCTTTTTTGTATCATGAATGTTACTAACTGTACATTACTTGACACATTACCTAATTGCAACTCAATAAAAACATAGATATTTAACATTTACCCAAATAAAAGTTCAATACAGTATGTTGTAAAAAGTCTTATAATTATTGTTTTAAAACATCTGAACATTTCAATAGTTTAAAATCAAAAAAAAATCAAATGGAAACAACATTTCAATACAATTCAAATACAAACTCTCTCATCAAGACGTAATTATTTTATAAACTGTGTGAATTCGTAAAATGTAATTGCTGCATTTTAATGTGTTTTGGCGTGAAAACCACGCCATAGAATGGCGTCTTTAGCTATAAAATGAGTACCTAATTATTGAATAATGATTGAAAATTATATATATATGATAACAGATGGCATTCTACTAAAAACACCATCAAGCGTAGTTTTCTGTTTACATAAACATCAGAGCGAGCATTCATTATCTCTAACTTTAATTCCACTTTCAGATCATGATTTCAAGCTATTTGCTATTGTCAGTGAAAGACAGGAATAAGAAACTAGATCTAAACACAAACTCTGAGCATTTATGAAACAGTTTCTATTCAGCTTGCAAGCGTGAATCTTTTAGACACGTTAATGTCTTCAAACTCAGCATAGCAAGCCAGATAGCTACATGGGTCTGATCTCAGTTCAGCATCACCACATAGTAGAAGCCTCTGCAATATACATCATTGCAAGAAAGACCTCAAAGGTACATTTATGAAAAACAAAAAAAAACACAAGTTAAAAAACTTGCTAACGCTTGTATTTATGATAACAGATGGCGTTCTACCAAAAACACCGTCAAGCGTAGTTTTCTGTTTACATAAACGTCAGAGCGAGCATTCACTATCTCTAACTTTAATTCCACTTTCAGATCATGATTTCAAGCTATTTGCTATCGTCAGTGAAAGACAGGAATAAGAAACTAGATCTAAACACAAACTCTGAGCATTTATGAAATAGTTTCTATTCAGCTTGCAAGTGTGAATCTTTTAGACAAGTTAATGTCTTCAAACTCAGCATAGCAAGCCAGATAGCTACATGGGTATGATCTCAGTTCAGCATCACCACATAGTAGAAGCCTCTGCAATATACATCATTGCAAGAAAGACCTCAAAGGTACATTTATGAAAAACAAAAAAAGCACAAGTTAAAAAACTTGTACAAGCGTTAGCAAGTTTTTTTAACTTGTGTTTTTTTTTTGTTTTTCATATATATATATATAAATTATAAACATTCAAATAAAGCACAAAATTGATCTTCATATAATTCATTATCAAAAACTTTACAAAAATAGAATTCACTTGTTAGAAAGATCACCGATTCAATACACAAAATAAAAACAAATTAACTTAAGTTTGAACAAAAACAAATGCCTATATAAAAACGCGTGAATAGTATATAAAAAGAAAACTTGGAAAATAATTACTTAACTAGAAAAAATTTTATACCTAATTATCCTAAAACCTAATTTGGACCATTAAGCAGATTGCAAAAGAATTAAAATATAGTCTGTATTCTGTGACTATAAAGTTGTTAGTTGTAAAAATAAATGTGTGCACTTATATGATAAATTAAACTTTATAAATAATAAAACACAGGTAAGTCATTGTATAAAACAGAAAAAAATGTATACATAAATACTTCGTGTAAACTGTTTGTTGATCTTAAAGAAATATAAATACGCTTAAAAAGTACAGACCCAATTTGTATATCTATAAATCTATTTGCATTGTATGTAACAGCTTTATATTTTTAAGAAAGTAATTTTATTCCCCATTATTTTACGTTTTAAAATTTTATATTTGGATTAAAATAATACTTGTATTTATTTTGTCAAGTTTTATTTTTAAATATTAATTCAATAATCATTTTTTAGGAAGCTACTAAACAATAAATAACTTAATTGAAAAATGTGATTGTAACTATTACGTTTTGAAAATAGTAGCAACAAAACATTTTTATTCACCTGGTAACTAAAAAGCAATTACTTGGAATATCTTTTTTTAGAGTTTTAAACATTTTAAAAAGAACTAATTAGTATTATCTAATTCACAGATCTAAATAAAAAAAAACACCTCACGAATTACTAAAAATTATTCTACACAAATAAAGCATGATAAACAAAGCAGCCAAATTAAAAAAAACCATTAATTATAAACAACAATTTGCCAAGACTTTCGGTACTGTATACCAGCTGCTCAGACTCTAATCAAGTTCCATAACTTTTGTTCTCATCAATGATGGCTGAAATTTCTTTTTAATTTATTATAGAATACAATTCAAACTAAAGAGAGTGTTTGCTACTGTTATTAACAGCATGCATAAGTATATAAAATGATAAACAGAGCAAAACTCTCCATACAGTATGGCCACCTGTGCTAAACAGAGTAATCAATAGATGCCAGAAGGCTTGTGCATAAAATCCCTATCTAATGCCTACTCATCCAATATCCCCTGACTAGTTTCTGGCTTGTGACCTTCGTCAATGAGGAGCTTTGGATCCGAGAGCACTGCATCTAGATCGTAGGATCTAATGCAACCCTCTAGCAACCACCTTTTATCTCAGCTTAACTACTAAACTATGAGAATGAAATTGAAAACACAAAAAATATTTTCAATCCAAGCTCAATAGCTTAAATAGTCATATGGGTCTGAACTCAGTTCAGCACCCATACATTTTGGTGTCTTTGGCTCTTTTACAACCATAGCCACCACTATCCTATTAGGCAGGATTGGTGTTAAACCATTAAGCATCACATGATCACATTTCCTATACTAGCACATTAATTGTTGATAAACAGAGCAAAACTCTCCATACAGTATTGCCACCTGTGCTAAACAGAGTAATCAATGGATGCCAGAAGGCTTGTGCATAAAATCCCTATCTAATGCCTACTCATCCAATATCCCCAGACTAGTTTCTGGCTTGTGACCTTCATCAGTGAGGAGCTTTGGATCTGAGAGCACTGCATCTAGATCTTAGGATCTAATGCAACCCTCTAGCAA
Source organism: Epiperipatus broadwayi (assembly GCA_028023455.1). NCBI lineage: Eukaryota > Metazoa > Onychophora > Udeonychophora > Euonychophora > Peripatidae > Epiperipatus > Epiperipatus broadwayi. The sequence continues at coordinate 438,054 of JAQFVV010012659.1, read as the reverse complement.
CCACCTTTTATCTCAGCTTAACTACTAAACTATGAGAATGAAATTGAAAACACAAAAAATATTTTCAATCTAAGCTCAATAGCTTAAATAGTCATATGGGTCTGAACTCAGTTCAGCACCCATACATTTTGGTGTCTTTGGCTCTTTTACAACCATAGCCACCACTATCCTATTAGGCAGAATTGGTGTTAAACCATTAAGCATCACATGATCACATTTCCTATACTAGCACATTAATTGTTGATAAACAGAACAAAACTCTCCATACAGTATTGCCACCTGTGCTAAACAGAGTAATCAATGGATGCCAGAAGGCTTGTGCATAAAATCCCTATCTAATGCCTACTCATCCAATATCCCCAGACTAGTTTCTGGCTTGTGATTTTCGTCAGTGAGGGTTGCATTAGATCCTAAGATCTAGATGCAGTGCTCTCGGATCCAAAGCTCCTCACTGACGAAGGTCACAAGCCAGAAACTAGTCTGGGGATATTGGATGAGTAGGCATTAGATAGGGATTTTATGCACAAGCCTTCTGGCATCCATTGATTACTCTGTTTAGCACAGGTGGCAATACTGTATGGAGAGTTTTGCTCTGTTTATCAACCATTAATGTGCTAGTATAGGAAATGTGATCATGTGATGCTTAATGGTTTAACACCAGTCCTGCCTAATAGGATAGTGGTGGATATGGTTGTAAAAGAGCCAAAGACACCAAAATGTATGGGTGCTGAACTGAGTTCAGACTCATATGACTATTTAAGCTATTGAGCTTGGATTGAAAATATTTTTTGTGTTTTCAATTTTATTCTCATAGTTTAGTAGTTAAGATGAGATAAAAGGTGGTTGCTAGAGGGTTGCATTAGATCCTAAGATCTAGATGCAGTGCTCTCGGATCCAAAGCTCCTCACTGACAAAGGTCACAAGCCAGAAACTAGTCTGGGAATATTGGATGAGTAGGCATTAGATAGGGATTTTATGCACAAGCCTTCTGGCATCCATTGATTACTCTGTTTAGCACAGGTGGCAATACTGTATGGAGAGTTTTGCTCTGTTTATCAACAATTAATGTGCTAGTATAAGAAATGTGATCATGTGATGCTTAATGGTTTATATAAAATGATAATGACATGATAAAATGTTTCTTACTGATCGATTCAAGCTAAATCTTAAACCCACATGTGTTACGTGCAATAATTATCCAGAAGAAATGCTACCCTTTTTTCAAAACTGACCATAATTCTCATCTCTACACCTATTCCTGTTCCTTGTTTTTTAAGCATACAAACAACTTCAATCAATCACTATAAAAATATAAAATACTTTCAATGTTATAATGCATCTATAATTGTTCACACACTAAAAACCATATGTCTTGCATGCTGTTGCATAATATTTGACAATAAGAAGTATAAGGTACTGAAAAGAAATAACAAGAAATGATTTAACTCATACCTGTTGCTGTGTTCTCTGAGCAGCAAGAAAATAATTGACAAAGAAAGAATTGAGATGGTAGGCTAATAGTTTAATTTAAATGCATATGATATTTTTACATATATACATAGCCTATTTAAGGCATATTAAAATAATAAAAGATCATGGTGACCTGCACATAATAACCCTAGTCCTGCTTTTGGACTTACAGGGTCAGGAGTCTCTTACTTACATTAATACCAGAACCTGAATACCAGCTCTGGGGGTTTATTTACCCCTCAAGACTTCTGGAGTCTTTACATACCTTACCATATATGGTGTTTTTACATACACATAGTATTTTTTACCTTCCTCACCATATATGGTGTTTTATACAGTTTTTTGACCTTATAAGAAAAGCTGTGCAACTCTATGACCTAACAACATTGTTACTCGACTATAGTTACATTGCTACATTTTATGGTTCATCATCATCATCATCATCATCAACCATTATCAATCCACTGCAGGATGAAGGTCTCTCCAAGTTTAATCCATCTTTTCCGATCTTTAGCTTCACTTCTCCACATGACCCCTGCACACTTTCTTATTTCATCTATCCATCTCACATGTGGTCTCTTTCTGGGTCTTTTACAATCTCTTGGAATCCAGTTTAAAATTTCAATTGTCCATCTATTATCATCTCTTCTAGCAATATGTCCAGCCCAACTCCACTTCAATCTTTTAATTTTTTCAATGAGGTCAGTAGATCCATAAATAAGAACTGGTAAAACACAATTGTTAAAAACCTTCCTTTTCAAACACATAGGCATATTTCCTTTTAGTATGAAGTTATTTCTACCAAACGCACTCCAACCAAGTTTAACTCTATGATTAATTTCTTCCATTATGTTTCCATCTGTATTAATAATCTGACCAAGGTATTTGTAACTGTTAACTTCTTTTAATTCATCATAATCAATCTTTATTTTCATATTTTGAGCAAATCGATTAAACATTACTTTAGTCTTTTTAATATTTATCTTTAGTCCTACTTTCCTATTTTCATCTGATAATTCCTGCAATATATCCTACAGCTCTGAAGCATTATTGGCAAAAACAACTACATCATCTGCGAAATCTAAATGACTTAAATAATCTCCATTTATTTTCACTCCTTTAGTTTCCCATTTTAATCCACAAAATACTTCTTGCAATACTGTTGTAAAAAGTTTTGGAGATATGGAGTCACCTTGTCTTACACCTTTCTCAATGTTGACTTTCCCAGTATCATTATGTAATCTAATTGTTGCTATTGCATTTTTATAAATATTCTTCAAAATATGACAATATCCTAGATCTATAGCTTGATGATCCAATGCTTTAATCACTGAAGAAATGTTTATAGAATCAAATGCCTTTTCATAATCTACAAATCCAAAACATAATGACAACTCATATTCATTCGTCCTTTCTATAACTTCTCTCAAAACCTGGATATGATCTACTGTACTAAAACCACTTTTAAATCCAGCTTGTTCTCTTGGTTGGTGGAAATCCAATGTTCTCTGTAGACGAGTTGTAATTATCTTGGTAAAATTTTTATATAAAACTGATAGAAGGCTGATAGGTCTGTAATTTCTAATATCTTCTTTATTACCTTTTTTAAATATTAATATTATTACTGCATTCTTCCAATCATCCGGTACATCTTTATCATTTAGACATTTGGTATATAACTTTGCTAAAAAATTTTCTATTTCTTCACCTGCTTCTTTTAATATATCAATTATAATTCCATCATTACCTGGAGCCTTTCCTTTCTTCATACATTTAATTGTGTGTCTCACTTCTTCATTTAAAATTCTGGGCAATTCGGAAGATGTAATAGATATAGGAGGTACTTGTTCTTTATTACTATATAATTCTTGATAAAAATCTTCTACAAATTTCATGATGTCATCTCTCTTTTTAGTAACAATTCCATCTTTTTTTCTTATTGCAGATATAAATTTCCTACCAATACCAAAATGTTGTTTTACATTCTTAAGACTTTTATTTTCTTCTACAGCTTTCCTTGCTAGTTCACAGTTATACTTTCTTATATCATTTTCAACTCTTTTCCGCACCATTTTACAAAATTCAAGATATTTAATTCTTTTTAATGCATCATTTTTGTATATCTTCATATTCCTTCTTTTCTTCATAAATTCTCTAGTCTCAGTAGAAATTTTATTGGTCACTTGATGCTTTTTTCTACCAGCTATCTTTGTTGCAGTTTTTAAAAGTGTATCAGTTATTTTCTTATTAATTTCATTCAAATCTGAATGATGTTCAAAATCTACTAATACTTGAAACCGATTTGTAAGTTCTAATTTAAATTCATTAGAATGTTTCTGAAGATTAGGAATATCAACTGTAAATATTGTTTTTCTTAATAATTTTTGTCTCTCTAGTTTCACATTAATACATATCTTACACCTTACTAATCGATGATCACTTCCTGTGTTAAATTTATTAAGAACATTACAATCTTGAAATATGTATTTCCTGTTAGTCACAATATAATCCAATTCTGCTGTACCTTCATTTGGATGCTTCCATGTCCATTTCCTTTTAACATTTTTCTCAAAAAAAGAATTCATAATATAAAGTTTTTCTTTTTCTGCAAACTCCACAAGTCTATGTCCTCTCTCATTTCTATCACCATAACCAAAATTACCTACAGCACTTTCATCTTTCATTTGTTTACCAATTCTAGCATTAAAATCTCCTATAACAATTTTAAAATGTTGTTTATTCTGATCAAAAGCCTTTTGTACATCCATATAAAAATCTTCTACTACTTCATCACTATGAGAACTTGTTGGGGCATAAACATGAATTATCTGCATATGGTATCTGCTATTAAGTTGTATAACTAACCTTGCTACTCTGTCCGATACACCATCAATCTCAACAATATTGTTCTTCCACTTTTTATTTATAATGAATCCTACTCCACTTGTATTTCCAATATTTGTGCCTTTATAATAGAGTATATGTCCACTTTTTAAATCAATTGTTTCTTCACCTTTTCTTCTAACTTCACAAAGTCCAATAATGTCCCATTTAATATAAGAGAGTTCTTCTTCTAATTCTTGCAATCTTCCTTCTCTTGAAAGTGATCTGCAGTTGTAAGTACCTAAATAAAAAGTCATCATCAAATGGCAGCCTGGGTCCACAATCAGGGAATTCTTTAGCACCCTCTGCCTTCGGCCACCAACCGCTGCCTTGGTTGATGACTTTACAGTCTCCTGGGAATAAGGGCCATGCTTTATTTTTGTCTGTCATAATTGTATATATGTATTGGAAAAATATTTATCATTTACAGAAACATTCATTCTGCCTTATCAGGCACTGAGAAAAAAGACCATGATGTTTCTTGATCTTAAACTCAGAAGTAAAAAGCCAATAAACTCACCACGCTGGCTAATGCATGTTGGTGAGCAGCCCATCCATGTTAGTATACTATATGAATAATCACATAGTAATAACAGCTGCAATGACAAGAACGTATGGAGTGGACATTAGGAATTTGCCCTTACAAAATCATTATACATTTATTGTTGCATATATATATATATTGTACCGGTCGGATTCTGCTTCAATATATATATATATATATATATTGTAAGTATACGAATGATGAGTGTTTATAGGGGATTGAGATGTTCAATAGGACATCCATGTTGTGGGCCAATTCTAAGTAAAATGAATTTCCTAAGTATAAATTAAATATTTTCTTAAGTACAATCTCCTTCATGCTACCGCGTTACAAGCCAATTGTAATTAAATAAAAGTCAATTCTAACAAATGAAAAGTTATGCTTTACTATGTTAATTTTATAAAAACTTATTAAATTGATATATAACGTATTTGCAATCTTTCATTTGGTCATCTACATTGTATTTCAAATAGAACTAATACGATTGGGAGTTTACAAATATCACATATATTATTGGACCGTTTAAGTTAATTATAACTTTATTCTAACAAATGAGAATTTTTATTCAAATAGTCGCACATCCACGTTATGGATTAATTGTACTATATTTAAATCTATATTGCAATTAAACACTTGCAGCTAAATTGTATGCCAATTGTAATATTTTAAGGATGGATCGATGGATGCTTCATCATTCCCAGCAAACACTATTTCTAAAGCCTACTGGGATGATGATGATGGTACAGAACATCTATAATCTTAATTGCCAGGGTGCCAAATGGCAACTTTAATAAAATATAAAGGTTAAATCTTACTCCCATAACTTTCAGTAATAATATTTAATGAACGGGTTAATAAATAATCAACCGATTACAAGAACACTGAGAATGCATTAAAATCGATAATATTAATATTTTTGGGAAATTCTTGTTTATTCTCAGCACACCTTCATTCACCATCATTAAAGCCACAATTAAATTTTTGTTCCAATTACAAAGTTCTATATCCATCTTCACCTTCCTGATCCACTCCTACATCAACTTCACACCCATAGGTCTATTGCACTATTTTCTCTTTTACTATAAATTTTACATTCTTGCTAGCTCATTTCTACCATTATAATCTCTTCTCAGGGTTTTTAGAAAAATTAGGTGTGGAAATCGAATAAGCTGCGACAGATTATTAGTGATAAACACTCCTGTCTTGATCACCTTTGAGGTGATCTTGGGCTGTCTTTAATGTAGTGTAATGTCTATTTACATTAAAGCTCGGAATAATTTAAGTTGATTAAATCTTTTAGAAATACATTATAAACCTATTCACAATTATAACAAAATTATAAAGAAGTGCATCTAGAGAGGTGTTTGAATACAACGGATGTAGAAAGGGTTTTATGTCCACCCCCTGCATCCTCTATCACTCAATAACTATCTCTATTCACAGTTTACATCTCAAATATACTAAATTATTTGGTAATTCTAAGTATCTGAAATTATCCATTTTAAATAATTTTACCGGATATTATTTACGTACATGATAATTCAAATATTAATAATAATATATTGATGTATGATTGGATTGGAGATCTCTAGATAATAATAACTCACAAAACCATTAAGACATACACAAATTTTATTTAAAACAAATAACAAATTTTATTGACAGATTACAAATCAATACAGAATATGTATATACACTTGATGACTCGCATGGATTTTCCGTTTTACAACGGTATTATGATATATATATATATAAAATTTAAATACATAACTATCCCTAAATCAATGGATAATATCAATAGGTTTAAAATCAATATTCATTTCCTCATTATCAGGGATTCACGATTACCATGGAGTAAAAAAAAAAATATTTACCTTTACATATATATTATATTTACACTTTCATTTTATCTTAGATATAGCTAATACCAAATTTCTTCCCCTGTTTAATGCTTTTTTAAATTACTGATTTGTTTTAGAGCTAATTCCTCCCCTAATTAAATTTTATAATTTTATTTAACTATTTTGAATTAACATTACTTCACAAATTTCTTAATCTTATCCTATCATTCTGATCGAATATCCTTTTGCCCTAATTTTTACAACAGAGATACCTTGTGAATGGTGGGACTAAGTCAATGTAAATAAATTGGCATCTAGATCAATCATCATCATTCTTATGACATAATAATATTTTAATAAAATTATCTTTCCAACGAAGTTCTCAGCTGGCTGTGGAAATACTTATTAGATAATTTCATATACGCATTGCTTTACACTTAAACTAAACATTCGTAGGTTTTATTTAACCCTTAATTAAGCATTTATTAACTTTACTGCTCTTGGCTCTAATTGATAAATCAAACTAGATCAACAAAACAATATTCAAGTACACCAATCGCACATACATTATCCGCATTCATTCTGACATCAAATTGAGTTTGCAACCTTGTATTCGACATTTATAAATAATGCTTATAATAGCTATCTTTCATATAATCGTAAGGAATATCAAACATTAACATGAGGCAGGCAGTGACCCGAATAAGAGAAAATCTTTTCGCTAAGGTTGAGATTTGCTAGGATTTTTATCCCTAGTCATACAAAAAGACTTAGATATACCTATTACCTCTGGCCATTAATAAAGAAACCTTCTTACAGTGTAGAGAATAATCAAGTGGGAAAACTCTTCCACTGTGTTCAAATACTTTATGAATATAGCATAAATATCTTAGTGAGCTAGACTTCATTGGCTTGGTGGAGACTGTTGTCCATCCACATTACAACCAGATCGAAACATCAACTTCTACAAGTAAAACTTTCATATCTTTAATATTCTTATGAATTAGTGCACTGGAATATGAGCCAATAAAATTTCCAAGCATTAATAAGCTTATATCTAGCCTTAAATTTATGATAACAATAATAAGACATAATAAGAAATGCATATTAAAATTTTAAAACCATTTCCATGCACTTTTATAAGAAAATGATGATGTTTTAGCTCAATAAGTCACACAATTTTATAAGTCTAAGCATTTGACCATAACTTCTGATACGATTCATTCAAAACATTTCTCTTAATGATATCTCTCTTTTTTTTAAATGTTTGTAAAGCATTTTAAATAAGGCACATCAGAATGACATGATATCAATTTCACCTACCCCCAAAATTACAATGATAGCAAAAGCATTTAAAATAAACACATACAAAATCATCTGATATCAATATTTCTACCCCCAAAATAACATACTTATAATTATAACATGAAATAATTTTAAAATGAATATACATGATAAAACATAAAGAAAGAAATTCTTTTTTTTTAAAAATTAAATGTCCTACATAAATAGCAAATAAAAAAAAAAATACTTATATAAAGTTCTTTGGAAGTGTCCATCAGGTTCCTGGTATACATTTTCCCCTTTTCTTTTCCTCCTTAATTTGTTGGTATGAGCACATGAGTCTATGTAGCAAAAAGTTCTTGTGATGGGGTTTGAAATGAGTTCCTCATTTTTAATTTTATGTAGATTACAGTTAAACAGCACTCATTTAAATTTTCCAAGATATAAGTCCATTTTTGATTGTCTTTTTCCTTCTTTAAATTCATTTTTATATTCAAATTGAACACTTTTATATACGATATCAAACTTCTGGGTTTTAAATTTTACCATTTGCTGATCCAACCATGACCATTGACTAACTTCCGGAGATTAAAATGTGTGTGCCCAATTAAAATTTATTCAATACACATTGTCTTTTCTTAATACAATGTTAAATTTAGCAAAGTTGTTTTCAAGAGACAAAAGAGTAATAATAAATGATTTCTTTTTTTTTTAAAGAAAAATAAATTTTATAGCACAATTTCTCTCTAAATCAATGAAAGAAAAACTTGCAAACAGAAAGTTTCAAATAGACTAGGCCAAGCCACCCTCTGCCAAAAAACAGAGATCTTATATAGTCTGTTTTTTCTTTACTCCCCTGCTTCCTCCTACTATGAAATTGTATTGACCCTTATTCTGGTTATTCTCTTTTCTTAATTGGATCTTGTTTCTTTTTGTCTCTGGTTAATTTTAACCTTTTGCTCTTTTAGAAAAACCATGCCAAATTCACAACTGCATTCTAACAGATGACCACCAATTAATTCTACATTCAACAGATATATTTGCCAATTAATTTTACTTAAATTCCTTGGTGAAATTTATATAATTTAAATGGCTCTGATAATTTACTTGGTAATACAACACCATGGTAAAACAAAAGACAGAGTTCTCTCTTTAAAATCAATAAGAGAAAGCCCTCTCCCTCTCTCTCCCTTCTTTACTTCTCCATTAAATAATGAAACAAAATATACATTGCAGCCCAGCTTCAAACCCAGTATTCTGAACTAATTTTTTGGCTGCTAATAATACTAGTTAAAAATGACTTAACTTTTTTTTTTAAGATTTTCCTACAAAATGATAAGGAAGGATTATTAATTGTGAACTTTCCAATTAAAGTCCACAATTAGATTAAATACACACACATGTCGCATGTATACAATTCTTTAATTAAACCAATTTAATACTTTAATCTTAATTATTATAACTATTATATTTTTATCATTTAAACTCATAAACTATTTATTTCTAGCCTATCAGTATAAACTTATGACCATTCATTATCACTATCTAACATAGTTTTAAAAGTCACACATCCCTCCATTTCACTCAACTGTCAAATGATGTATAAATCTGGCTTTTCTAAAAATATAATTTTAATACTAAATTGACCCATAAATTAAAATAAAATAATCTTTTAGTTAAAAATATTTTAATGATAAATTTTCAGATTGCCTACCAAGTCAAACGTATGCAATCCCTATAAATATGGGTTCGAACCTAGTCTTGGCTAAAATTTTGTTTATTAGGGAAAAAAAACTATGAGGAAAATTTTTATTGAACCTTATTTTGCATAGTTAACTCAAAAAATGGAGTCTTGGTCAAATCCAAGGGCTACAATATATATATATATATATATATATATATACCTTGCTTGACCTTGAATACTGCATCTATATTCTCAAATTTTTACCCAGGAATATCATGACCAAAATTTGGTAATCAACAATCTAACTCAGTTGTGCTCTCTCATAGCTTAAATCTTACTTTCCATTCACACTCTCCATCAGATTTTACTTCTAAAATATATATATCTGAACTCTTCTTCAGTTTAGTCATTATGATTATTTTAGAATATGACACTCTTCAAATTTGGATTACACAGTCATTGAAGTTAAACAATTTATGCAATTATGATTGTAGTTCCGTCAAACTTTTGCCTTTAAATTTATTCTATTGTAAATATATAAATATTTGTATGTACTAAATTTGGTACTTACTTATTAGTTCTGCAACCAGAATTGCTACACCTTTGCACATTCATATCAATCTGCTGATAACTTTCTAATCTTGTGATTTGATCAAATAACATGTACCCGGGTACATGATATTTTTTCCTGAAGATTTACAAAGTTATTAGCAGAAGATTTAGTAGTTCTGATACATGTTGCAGGATTAATACATATGAATTTTATCCCAAAAAAAAACAATCCTTAAAAAGTATATTTTTAACAATAACGAAAATATTGATTTTACATTTAAAAAATCTGAAATATGACATGCTAACAATACTAAAAATATGAATTTCATCCAAAAATGAATTTTAAAAAGTACATTTTTAACAATAGTAAAAATATTGATTTAATATAAAAAATATAAAATATGATGCACTATTATGCAATTCCCAAATGTAGCTTTAAATACACCAAACAATCACTAAATTATGAAATACCCTGAAATATTACAAAAACCTGTAAAATATACACATACAATATTTACCATGTAATATGTAAGAGGAATTGTCTCAGTGAAACAATCAATTTGTCTGTTCTATTTTATTTTAAGTGGATATTTTTTTTCCCAAAATGGCGATTAAAAGTAAAATTTTTATTTTTCTTAAAATGCACACTTATTTGACCTGAGATTGTATTTGTGATTCCCATGAAAATGATTGTAAAGACACTTTTTTAATTCAACACTTTTATAGACCTTCTAACAGTCAGAATAAAATGTTGATCTCTCTTCCACATTTTGTTTCACTGCTTCCATAAGAGTTGCCACTGTTCTATCACTAATTGTCATACTAAAAAAAACTCATTGGTCTCCTTGCACAAGGTACCAAACATCGACTGTTAGGGAAGAATTCATCCAGCTTGGGTTTGAAAATTTCAACAACTTTGTTAGGTCCTCCAATTTTACATTTTCTTGAAAATATAAAACAGCATTCATTTCAGTAGAGAATAAAAATCATTGAATCAAAACTAGGACAACAAATTAAAGTAAAATCCCTCTTCCACATTTTGTGTCATGGCTTCCATAAGAATTAACACTGTTCTATCATTAATTGTTACGATAAAACACTCATTGGTCTCCCTGCATAAGCCACCAAAACATCCACTGTTTGGAATTAATACGTCCAGCTTGGTTTTGATAAGGCTCTCATCAATTTAGATGATTTTGTTACGGTCTCCGCCTCCAATTTTACATTTTCTTGAAAATATAAAACAGCATTCATTTCAATAATGGGTAAAAATCGTTGACCCAAAACTACAAATACAAATGAAATTAAAAAAATAGTTAAAAATGCAATTGATAGCACTAAAAATCTTGTCAGAACGAAATCTGGACAATAACGGAGAGTGTAAAATTATCACAAAAAACCCACGTTATTGGACGAGATCGAATCAGATCACAGAGTTTATTTGATGCGATCGCAAGGTTACACATTTATCATGTGTATGCGAAAAGGCGTACTATCTTCTCTATATTGCACAAGTAATAAGTAAGTACCATAAATTTAAATCTCTTCAAATATATACAATTACACTTATCTCTTCATTATTATTCTATTTTATCTTTCTAGAAATATGAGAACGCCATAAGTTTTGGAAAGCACTAAGCCATCTTTAATTTTAAGAAATAAGCATATTAAAATATAAATGGTGATTAGGCAAAGGAAGCTACAAAAGAGAATAAAAGCTTCAAAAATGTGAAAACATTTCAATATTGGAAGAGCAGTAAAAGAAAAGCTGACCATAAAACGAGTTGAAGAATTCTATAAAAATATATATATAGTAATAAAAATCAAGAAAGCAAAGTATTCTCTATAATTACTATATCATCTAAATTGCCAAGTATTTTAAATAAAGAAATAAAACATTCATTAAATTTATATAGAAGAGAAAAGTTTCAAGTAATGATAAAATTATTATTGATATTTTAAAATAAATAAACGAAAAAGTAAAACAAATTGTCGGGAAAGCTGTATATCAAATGTCTAAATGATTATGTAGCAAATGATTGAAAAAATATAGTAGTAAATATCAATATAATAGTAATATTTAAGGTAAAAGATAAAAAAATATTAGAAATTACAGATTCAACAGTCGTTTATTAGTTCTATGCAAAGTATTTACTAATATAATTACAATTAGTTTACAATGAACTTTGAATTCAAATTAAAAAAACAAAACAAGTTAGATTTAAAAGTAATTTTAGCACAATAGACCACACTCAAATAGTGAGAGAAGTTATAAAAATCCAATGTATATAAGTTGCCATAATTTTATAGATTATAAAAATACATTTAATTTCATAAGCATTTGCTTAGTAATTAAAGTTTTGAATTGTCCAGATATAAGCACAAAATATTGTCATATCTGAAGAGCTAGAAGGTGATTTCATATTCCAAACTTTTTATAACAGTTTTACAAAAAAGGTATTTTATGAATTAAAATAAAAAGCTAAGGGTAGAAATATACATTAAGATTATTTAAGTGATCAAGATTATGCTGAGGATATGATTGCTACTGCAAATAATGCTTCAGAACTTCAGGAAATGTTGCAAGAGCTATCAGGTAAAGTAAGTAGGTCTGAAGGTGAATACTAAGAAGAGTAATGCTAAATGAAATTTCTCAAAAAAAGATAATAAAAATTGGTAATTATAAATTAGAAAAAGTTAACAACTTATTAAAAAATCTAATTAGATTATTAATACAGATAAAAACATAGTATTTAACATAGAATTAAACTTGGATAGAGTATTTTTAGTAAAATAACTTAGTATTAAAAGAAAATATGCATATATGTTTGAAAAGAAAGATTTTAACAGATATGGTTTTTGCTTATTTACGGATTTAAACCTAATATTCCACAGAAGAGCAATACAGAAACTGGGCACTTAATGAGGTAGGAGAGATATATAACAAGTAGGAATATTGAATGAGAGTACAACCATATCATTGACACCAGGGAAAAATTTAAGACTGAAATAGAGCTGAGCTGTATATATTTTTAGAAGAGAAAGTTGAAGTCTTAAAGTGGCCCCCAAGAGGTTCTAAGTATCCTGGAAAAAGACCACTTCAAAATGGATATATGAAATAAGGAAGTTTTTTAATCTGGAGAGGAAATTGGATTAAACTGGGAATGACCTTTATCCTGCAATAAATCAATAATGATTAAAATTGATAATAATCATGGTTTCATTAATTATTAATTCTTCCTTAAAAGTAAATATTAAAATATATTTTTATGTTGGAAGTTAAATAAATTAAATGATATGTGATGTAATATTAATTTGTGATTCCAATCCTCAGATTTGGCTCCAAATTAAGATGTGTTGATATTAAAGAGATAGAATACATAATCTATATATTTTTTTCTATAATTTATTAAGATTAAATATAAAATTTCGTCAATGTATTATCATATCATTGGCGATAAGAAAAAAATAAAATGAGAGATAGCAGACTAGAATCACAAGAAAAGTTTGAATAAAATAGTGTTAACATACACAAGATCCAGCTTGTTGCATTAGTATTATTAAATTCTCTTTCTCTCTTTATAATATTTAAATATGTGTATATTGTTTTTACAAAATTAATGTAATTATAAGGGACTTGAACTCAGACTTTCAAGCTCCCCACATCTTATACAACTGTTACATAGTGTGAAAACATAAATTATCTCCAATATCCTATTTTGTGCTGAACCAGCACTCATCAGTTGGTCCACATCACCATCTCCCACACATATATACAACTTTAATGGACAAGCTTCAATCTTCTTCATTCTCCAACTCTTCAACTATCCATATCATTAAAAATCTGAAGATGAAATGTTCAAAGTCCTTGATGATGCCAATATTATTGTCACATTCATGTTGACCTTAAGTCAGTCTGACCCCTCATACATAGCACCTTGATATGTTCATTTAATTACACAGAAGAAGGATGAGTAGAATACAGGCTAAATATGTAATATTTAAATCCAAGTATATTGTATAGACTAAACTTAATATAATTATAAGGGATTTGAATTAAGATTTTCAAACTTCCCACAGCTATTTAATCTATTTTATACAACTGATGCAGATGACCACATAGATGGCTGAAGAGCAGGAGAATGAAGAAGATTGAAGCATGTTCATCAAAGTTTGAAGATTTGCTATCTTAATATAAACTGAGCAGTGATTGTATATATATATATATATATATATACAATCACTGCTATATATATATATATATTCCGATCTATATATATATATAGAGGATGGTGATCTGGATCAACTGATGAATGCTGGTTTAGCACCAAATACGAGTGTTGGAGATCATTTATCTTTTTCACATGTATGTGGTCATGTGTATCAGTTGTAAAAGATGGATTGGATAGCTGTAGTTAAGTTTAGTATAGACAATATACATGTATTTAAATATTACACATTCAGCCTGTATTCTGCCCATCCTTCTTCTGTATAAGTAAACGGACATATTAAGGTCCTATGTGTGAGGGGTCAGATTGACTTAAGGTCAACATGAATATGACAATAATATTGGCATCATCAAAGGCTTTGAGCATTTCATCTTTAGATTTTCAATGATATAAATGGCTGAAGAGTTGGGAGAGTGAAAAAAGTTTGCAGTTTGTCCATTAAAGTTTGAAGATTTGCTATCTTAATATAAACTGAGGAGTGATTGTATATATATGTGGAAGATGGTGATCTGGACCAACCGATGAATACTGGTTCCACACAAAATATGTATACTGGAGATCATTTATCTTTTTCAAATGTATGTGGTTATGTGTATTTGTTTTATAAGATGGATTGGACACCTATGGAGAGTTTGAAAGTTTGAGTTCATAACCCTTATATATATATATATATATATGATAAACAAAAATGCAAGTTTGGTAGGACGCCATCTGTGGACATATATATATATATAATTCAAAATACCTAGAAGGCCTCATTAGAAATAGAAATTGAAAACTAAATATATTTAATTATTTTATATAACTACTGTATTTATAAAATAAAAAACATATTAAATTTAAAAAAAACAACATTGTACTCTTCATTGCTTAGTTTTCATTTGTATAATAATAGTATACAGTAATTAAAGAATTTCAAGAAAAGTTTATATCTGTGATTTTTGATCATTTACATAAAAAATTTTGGTAAAAATTATTATCCCCATAGCTAATGACTAACATAATAAGCTTCATGTTAAATAAAAATGATGAAAGGGCAAAATTTACATATGATTATCTCTTATTAGATTCAAATTTTCAATATATTATGAAAACTTTAATTTTATCAGTCACATTATTATCAATATGTTCTATGAATGTAGTTACTTAGATTTCAATACCTACATATTCATATGTAAGTAAACTTGCAATAGATTACAAAGATCTACAAAAAGTTTTATATTACTACAGACAAGTAAGACAACTTTTAAATGTCTCATTTTACAGGGGGGAAAAAACATATCCAACATCGTGAAACCGAAAAAAGTCAGCGTTACTTACCCAAACTTTCCGAATGACTCTGTATATGTACATGGTTTAAGTGGTTTTTTATACTTTTTATTTTCATATTAAAAATAATTACATATTGATTGCGTGACTACTATTTTACGTTAATTGTATTGGTTTTGGATTCTCTCTATATAATATATGCGGGATTCAAACTCAGATTTTCACACGACCACACGACCCATTACTCTCAGTGCCATCTCATATTGCTGACCCACCTGATCACACACATGTTGAAAAGATAAATAATCACCAATATATGTATTTCATGCTAAACCAGCAATCATCAGTTGGTCCAGATTACTATCTCCACACATCTGGACCAACTGATGATTGCTGGTTTAGCATGAAATACTTATATTGGTGCTTATTAATCTTTTCAACATGTGCGTGATCAGATGGGTCAGCAATATGAGAGGGCACTGAGAGTAGTGTAAATCTGAGTTTGAATCCCGCGTATATTATATATATAAATGCAGGTTTAAGCCTGTACAATGTATTTATTCTCTATATAAAAACGAAATTCTAAGGTGATTAAAACCTAAAACATACTAATTTATCCATTCCAGATTTGATAAGTCTTTTCGAAATAAAAGTATACTAGTCAATAAAACTTTTTGTTTTTTTAAACATTTTATAAATCTTTATATATATCCTATATTTTTGTCTTAAAATTGCATTCAATTTATTACTTGAAACTAAGTTTACAAAGTCAATAAAGTCAATTCTTATTGTTTTTTAATATATCTAGAACTGGTTTATCTGTAAAGAACTGCTTAATTTTTATTTCAAGAGTAGATTATTAAATGGTACTATTTATTAAAGATATTGGTCATATTCTATCTGTATAATGCTTTTGTTCTCCAGCATATCATTACCTTATATTATAATTTATAATAAATGATAGATACTCTAAATAATTATTAATACTGAAAGTAAGGCATTTATAAAAAATGTATAAATTTTCAGTTTTAATATTTAAAAAAAAAGTGGTAATATTTTTAATACGTGATATTAACGTTAAAAACTTTAACCCTAAAGTTTCTAAATACAAAAATATTTATCTGTTTTCCGAGTTTATAAGAATAAAATGACACAATGTTTGTCTCTTTCTTTCTGATGGTATTAGTACTTAAATATATTTAAAAAAATCGTTTAATATTTTAGATTTATATCTCTTATAAGTACAAAATAATTTTAATAAACTCTATGGCATTTTTTGTTAAATATTCAGGTCTACTATAAAAATTATATATATACATTTGTCTTGCGTTGTTAGCCGAGAGGTATCGCAGTCGCCATGCAAGCAAGTAGTTGGTTGCAGACGGTTGTGGGTTCGCGTCCCGGGCGATGCTATGACATATGAAAAAAAAAATTATATATATATTATAATTTTACTAATAATAAAGTTTTATTTAAAACAGAAAATAAATAAATAATAAGTTAACATTCACATAAAAATATTTTAATATTCATAAAAATTATTACTATTATTTATATCACGTCAACTGTTATATTTTAATATATCAAAATATCAACAGTTATTAATACATTAAAATATCAATAGTTGTTCTTTAATACATTGTATTCACATATGTACATGTTTATTATTTAAATGTACATTTTAACAAATGTTTGCATTGACAATATCATTTGTGAAAGAAGATTTTAACTAAGAATTAATCAACTATATATCTTTAACACGCGTCAGATATAATATATAACTAAATAAAACAGATTCTAGCTAGATCACTATAAAGTGAAAATCTAATCATAAATTTCTCTTAGAGAAACAGTGAAAAAGAAAACAATTCTCGCGAGATTTATTGTCAGATTATAAAAGTTTAAAAAAAGTTCCCACTATTACTTTACCTCATAGGTAGAAATAAGTAAAACTAATTTATCAATAAATATCGGACAATTAGCTGATATATCTATGAATTGTATACCCTAAATAAATAAAGTTTTATTAAAATCTGAAAAATAAAATCTATTTTACTGAGTTCAAATTTAAATCTTGAGAATCAATTGGCATGAGAACAAATGTCCTACCACAACATCTTAACTGCTATAAACTAAACAATTGGCTATTTATTGAATCAATTTTTATACCAATTAAAATATATGAGTTAATACCCACATATATATAGGCTGCAGAAAAGTTTGTTGTTAACTGAAAAGAGACCCTTTGATTCCTCCTGGAAGCTTTAAAGGAACCGAGTAGGACAAATTCCTAATGTCAATTCCATACGTTCCTGTCATTGCAGCTGTTATTACTATCTGATTATTCATATAGTATACGAACATGGATGGACTGTTTACCAACATGTATCAGCCAGCATGGTGAGCTTATTAGTGTTTAACCTCTGAACTTAAGATCAAGAAATACCATGGTCATTCTTTTCAGTTGCCAGATATCTCTTAACTAAAATATCAGTTGAGATTTCTTAGAGGCAAAAGGATAGGGTTTGTGAATAAAAAAATTGTTTCTAATAGATATTTACAACTATAACAAAAATAAATCATGATCTTTATTTCCAGAAGGCCGTAAAGTTACCAGACAGGCAGCAGTTGGTGCTATAAGCAGTGCTAAGAATCCCTGATTTCAGCCCAGCCTGCCATTTAATAATGATTTTTTATTTAGGTACTTACAACTGCAGATCACTTTCAAGTGAAGGAAGATTGCAAGAATTGAAAGAAGCACCGGCTCATATTAAAATGGGGCATTATTGGAATTTGTGAAGTTAGAAAAAAATGTGAAGAAACAATTGATTTAAAAAGTGGACATGTACTGCACTACAAGACACAAATGTTGAAAGTACAAGTGAAATAGGATTCATTTTAAATAAAAAGTGGAACAACATTGTGGAAATTGATGGCGTATCAAAGGAAATGGTAATATTAGTTATTCAACTTAATAGCAGATACCACATGCATATAATTCAGACTTATGCACAACAAATTTTCATAGTGATAAAATAGAAGAGGATTTTATATGAATGTACAAAAGACTTGATTAGATCAAACAACTTTTTAAAATTGTTATGGTAAACATTAATGCTAGAAATGGGGAACAATTGAAAGATGAAAGTGTTGCAGTTAAATTTGGTTATGGTAATTGAAATGAGAGACAATATAAACTTGTGGAGTTTGCAGAAAAAAAAACTTTATATTATGAATTTTTTTTTTGAGAAAAATGTAAAACGGAAATGGTCATGGAAGCAAAACTGGATTATATTTTAACTACAGAAAATTCTTATTTCAAGATTGTAATTTTTTTAATAAATTCAACACAGAAAGTGATCATTGATTAGTGAGATGTATGATACACGTTAATACAAAATTAAACAGAGAAAATTATTAAGAAAAACAATATTCAGACTTTATCTTGTGTTTGGAAAGTGAGAGTATTCATTTATAGAGTTAAATCTACAAAGTACATGTGCATTAGTTTATTAATATTACAGTTTATAAAAACATGTGCTATATAAAATAAATGACTTGTTTACATATGTTTAATTTAATAAGAATGACATATTTCTAGAAATTTTGCAAGTGTCATTCATTCATTCATTCATTCATGTAGTAAAAAAGTAATTTAAAGTGATCAATTAACATCTTCATGCTCTCATTTCCAAACATTTAAGATTTTCTCATACATAAACGTTTGTGTCAAAAAGATAGATGGATTCATTCTGTCTTTTCTCAAAGACTTTATCTTGTGTTTGGAAAGTGGGAATATTCATTTATATAGTTAAATCTACAAAGCGCATGTTTATTAGCTTATTGGCTTATTAATATTACAGTTTATAAAAACATCGTGCTATATAAAATAAATGTCTTGTTTATATAGTTGATATTTCTAATCTTCAGAAACATTCCAATGAGCTTAAATTAGAACTTGCAAATCGTTTTCAAATATTAACAGATTTTGAACATGATTTAGATTTGAGTGAAATCAATAGGAAAATAACTAATACACTTTTAAAAACAGTAACAAGAATAGCTAGTACAAAAAAGCATCAATTGACCAGTAAAATTTCCACTAAGACTAGAGAATTTAGGAATAAAAGATGTAATATGAAAAAATATAAAAAAGATGCAATAAAAAGAATTGAATATCTCAAATTTTGTAAAATGATGCAGAAAAAAAGTTGATAACGATATAAGAAAGTACAATTGTGAACTAGCAAGGAAAGCTATATAAAAAAATAAAAGTCTCAAGAATGTATGAAACTTATTTCTGCAATAAGAAAAAAAGATGGAACTAATATTAAAAAGAGTGATGACATCATGAAATATGTAGAAGAGTTTTATGGAGAATTATATAGTAATAAAGAATAAAGCAAAATACCTCCTACAACTAATATGTCTTAAAATTTCCTTCCACTTCTTCTTATTTGCATTGATGAATTATATATAATGTAATATATACTCCACATTTTACACTTTCCAATTCACTTTAAATATATGATTTATTTTATCTTCTCTTGCTCACAGTTTTTTGAAATTTTTTGAAATTATTTCCGTTAGAGGAGTAGGAAAGCTCTGATAATGACTGCTGGACAGTCAAAACTGTAAGAAAGAGGAGATAAAATAAGTCATATATTTAAAGTGCATTGGGAAGTGCAAATTGTGAAGTATATGGTATATTATATTAATAATAAGTCTTAAGAATTGCCCTGAATTTTGAATAAAGAAATGAGACATGCAATTAAATTTATGAAAAAGGGAAAAACCCTAGGTGATAATGGAATTATAATTGATATCTTAAAAGAAGCAGATGAAGAAAAAAGAATTTTTTTAAACAAGTTAGTCCAATATAAAAATACAATTATATACCAAATGTCTAAATGATAAAGATGTACCAGATGATTGAACGAATGCAGTATCAATATTTAAAAAAAGATGTTAAAGAAGATATTGAAATTACAGCCCTATCAGTATTTTATCAGTTTTATACAATATTTTTATTAAGATAATTACAAGTCGTTAACAATAAACTTTGGATATCAACCAACCAAAAGAACAAGCTGGATTTAAAAGTAGTTTTAGTACAGTGGAACATGTCCAAATATTAGGAGGTTATAGAAAGAAGCAATGAATATCAGCTACTATTATGCTTTAGATTTATAGATTATGAGAATGCATTTGATTCTATAAGCATTGCATTGGATCATCAAGTTATAGACTCAGAATACTATCATATTCTGAAGAATATTTATAAAAATGCAACAGCAACAATTATATTACATAATGATACTAGGAAGATTAGCATTGAGAAAGATGGGTAACAGAGTTACTCCTTACATTCAAAACCTTTTACAGCAGTACTGCAAGAAGTGTTTTGTAGATTAATATAGGAGCTAAAGAAATAAAAGTAAATGGAAATTATTTAAGTCATCAAGATTTTGCCGATGTAGTAGTTTTTTTTTTTTTTTTTTTTACAAATAACACTTCAGAGCTTCAGAAACTGTTGCAAGATTTATCAGATGAAAGTAAAAAAGTAGGACTAAAGGTAAATGCTAAAATGACAAATAATGTTCAATGAATTTTCTCAAAAGATGAAAATAAAGATTAATAATGATGAGTTAGAAGAAGTTAGCAATCTTGGTCAGTATATTACTACAAATGGAAACATAATGGATGAAATTAAACTTTGTTGAAGTACTTTTGGTAAAAATAACTTAATATTAAAAGGAAATATGCCTATGTGTTTGAAAAATATTTTTAATAAATGTGTTTTACCAGTTTTTACTTATAGCTCTGAGCCTTGGACACTTCAGACCACTCAAAGAAATAAGGAAAGATGGTTGTTGGCAATAATAAGAAGATAATGAAAATGAAAATACATGGGTAAGAGAACAAACAGATGTTATAAACATTGTTGAAAGAATTAAGAGACAGAAGTGGAGTTAGACTGGACATATTGCAAATAAATTTGAGTACTCTATATAATATCGTCTCAATGATAAAATAGACACTTGCATATTTTTGTGAATGCCTTCTAAAATGATTGGACAATTCTGAAAGTCATATTAATTGCAAAAAAATCTGAAGCTTCAATAAGTATTAGTAAATGTACTATAAATGAATTAGTAAAAATCTTAATTAAGCAATTAAGAATTTAATTTTCATCACAAAGAACCAAAATATCTATCCTTTATTAACTATATGTTATCAAATATAATTATTTAGAATACATTAAAATTCTTGGATGTTATAAAATGATTAAATATATATAATCTTCTATGTAAGTAAATAATCATATTTTCTGTCAATAGTCGACATTTCCCTTCGGTTAAATGTGCATTGTTACCCATCATGCAGAATACTAACATATTTATTAATAAATAAAACTAAGCACTATATTACATCCCAAGAGATATTTACTTAAGAGAAAAATAAAAATAATATAAAACGCAATTTGTTTATAAAAATATAATCTCTTTTAATATGGCTTTTACATTGTTGGAACTACATTTTTAAAATATTTTTTATTTTAGTTTCAAATAACAACTTTATTCACACCTTAAGAAAATAAATATGGAAATCATTTTACATCTTTTTTATTATAGGTTACATGCTTACAAATGGTCAGCGGCTCTACAATGAAAACAATAAATTATTTTAGTATTTATTAGCTAAACCTTTTTTTTAAAAAAAATATTATACTTAATAGTCTTTGAAAATATTAAAATGATTTTGTATGTAAGGATAAATAAAGTAAATTCAACAATTAATTATCAATCATCTGATCTAAAAATACTGGGAAAGTTCTAACAAGGTCAATTGATTCAGCATAACAGACTCAATGTAGCAAAATTTATTTGAGCGTTCCATCATCACGTTTTCAATGAAATGGATGGCTAAAGAGTTGTGGGGTAGAGTAGTTTGAATCCTGTCTATTAAAGTATGAAGATTGGCTATCTTAATATAAGCTGAGCTTTGATTGTATATATGTGTGGAGATGATAATCTGGACCAACTGACCAGTGCTGGTTTAGCACGAAATATGTATATTGGTGATTATTTATCTTTTCAACATGTGTGTGATCAAGTATATCAATGGTATGAGATAGCATGGATGGTTGAGAGTTGTGTGAAAGTCGGAGTTCAAACCCCCTATATATTACTTATATAAGTGCAGGTATGAAAACACCCTGTACTATAGAAAAAAATTATATTTCAAAATATAGTGCTTTAAGGTCTGTCCATCACTTGTATAAGTATGTAATTGGACTAGGCCCTGTACATGAGGGGTTAAAGTGACTTGTGGTCAACATGGGTAGGATAAGAAGGTTGGCACTAAGATGAGCTTTGAGCATTTCATCATCAGATTTTCAATGAAATGGATGGCTGAAGAGTTGTGGGGTGGTGTAGTTTGAAGCCTTCCATTAAAGTATGATCAAGTGTATCAGCAGTATAAGATAGCATGGATGATTGAGGGTCATATAAAAGTCTGAGTTCAAATCCCCTACATCTTGAATTAAAATAGTAAATGTTTTGAAATTTTTTATTGATTAACATTGATTACTTTTAAAAACTCAAACTAGATCATATTTTTGATTCAAGTTTGCACTGTTACATGAATGTCAAAAGAATATAAAATTAATCAGGAAAATGTTAGTCAAACCCTAAAATATTACTTTGATATGATAAACTAGTAAGTCAGGATTTTAGGATAATTAGAAATTTTGGGTCAAATAATTAACAAAAATAAAAGGAAATACCTGCCTAAAATTATCAAAATCTTTAGTAATCCAATCTATCTAAGGAATATAAAATCTAGAAGACTCTTCTCTGTGATGTCATGAGGAAAGTGGTATTTAATAAAATTCTAAAACATATTAATGTGAATTGGGCACTTGTTAATATTTTTAGACATTAACAAATCCTGGTGATTATTTTATAATTAAATTGATCCAAGTTATCATAGAGATACTTGAACGAAAGATGACTATGACAGACTTATTGGGTTTTGGTAAAAATCTTCAAGATAGAGATCAAATCCTTGTACATTAAAAAAAGAGGAACAGGCATTTCTCTATTTACAAAATAGCTATTTATATTTGTTAGAAATTTTTTCATATTCTTCATAAAGATTAATTATGTATATATTCATCCAAGAGTTAACATTCGATTTTGACATCTTACAATGACCTATTTAAGAAGAGATTGCTTGTACCTGATTTAAGTTAAATGTTTATACAAGGTTAATTTATTATTATAACTTATTAAAAATTTAAGTATGGTATTTAATACTATGAGATAAATTCATACAAACACACGCACACACACACACACACACACCAGACAAAGGAATATAGAGAGAAAATAGCTAGAAAAAGACATTTCACTTGGAAGTATATGATAATAGTTTTAAACCTATTAAAAACTATAGTTATATTAGATGATAAAAAAGGTTCAATATAAAAGAACAAACGATGAGATTCTCATATTTGTTTCAAAAATATGGTGGATTATTTTTTGATCCTCCAAATGATAATCAAAATATAAACATTAAAAGCTTAAAATTAAACTAGCCAAGAAAATATAATAAAAATTATCCAAAATTCATCAATAAACCAAGCTAGACAAAAGAACCCCTCTAAAACACAACCAATGGTTTTGTTGCTACAATCAGACTTCTTAAAGATGTAAAAATGCCAAAAATAAAAGTCAAGGTCATGATCAATAGTTATACTTTTTAGCTTATGGAATATAATGTTATTCAGTCTACTTTTGTAAAAAACACAACTTCATTAAAATAGGTATGAAAATAAAAAATGATAACAGATTTCCTAAAAAATATTTTGTAGTGACAATGAAAATGATTTATTTGGAAAAGATAGAGCTCATCTGAATTACACAGACTTGTTAAAAAGTAAAATATTGATTGCTGTCTTTGAAAGTTATCACTGATTATAAAATGCAATAGAATTCCATAATTAAATAAAAAAAAGTCTTTCAAAACTAAATATACCGAATGTTTATCTGAGGTTGATTGCAAATCTATTAGCCAACAGAATGAAAAAATTGCACCTGAGTTTGATCCCTCCATCTCTATTTCTCAAGGATCTCCACTTAGTGTGCTATATTTTATAGCCTATGTCAACCAGCTATTGATAGAGATTGAGAGATCATTGCCTAGAGTGTTTATACCTGCCATGACAATGAATATTAAACATTTCAGTTATATGGATGACATATTCATCTTTCTGCCTTCCGAGAAATATATCACTAAACTAGAGCAGATACTAGCTTGGTACTCAGACAAATACAAACTCAAATTCAATAAGAAAAAATCAGCCTCCTGGAGCTTGCTAACTGGGAGAAAAATCATTTCCAATTTTACAGCTGATCCACAGAAATTCCTAGGCTTTAACTTTTCAAAATCGAAAGTGCTATGAGGAGAGAAATTGAAGAATCCCTGTTAACAGATATTTGCAGTACAATGACCTCCCTTTCTAAAATATATGTTTCACTTCATGGTAAGGTAAGACTTTTAAACTCATTGATATTCCTGAAAATTAAGTATTTCCTATCTGGTATCTGCCCTTCCAAAAAATTTATTAAAAAAAAAATAAACTCTCTGTGTGCAAAACTATTCTCAGGCTGAAAGGTTGCTGCCATCAGCCTTCAAAAACTCCAAAATGCCTAGAAGGTTCAATGGCCTTTCACTCCATTGTATCAAAACCATGATATTACAGTGAGACTATAACCTACTGTTCTGGCTTCAAAATAAATACTGGACTATATCATATCAAGAAGTTGTCACATCAATGGATAGACCATCACCCACTAATAATAGATAGTGGAATTCATTATTTGATAATATTCGAAAAATTGTTGATCTGAATGAAAATCCAATTATATCAAAAATTAAATACTGGAATACACATAAAATAATACATGGAAAAAATAACATAAACAAAGGGACTCTTGGGATTACCAACCAGCAACTGATTTCAAGATCAAAATTCTGGTTTATTGAGGCAAAATTTCAAGATTTCTTAATAAAAATCAACATGGACTTTTCTCTATGAGCTCATTTTTGGTATACAGGAGAAATTTCAAGAATATCAATCCTATCTGCTGGATGTGTGTGAGAGGGAGGAATCAATTGACCACATTTTTCTTAGATATCCTAGTATGTCCAATTACAGATTGATAGCTCATGAATGGTACAGAAATATGAATGCAAACTATAAATCAATTAAAGACTGTATAGGTCAGGGTATATTTATGGACATAAGACTGGTGATTTTTGTGAATTATGCCCTTTGGTGTGTCAGATATAAAGTAATAATTGAAGGAATGAGAGACCCACATGGTACTAAACTTAAGAATGTCATGGAAAAAATGATGAAAAAGAACCGACTAATTGCTCCAAGCTATATCACAAGAGCAACATGGGAGAAGATTGGATCTACTTTGCTTCAAATAGATATGTAATTGATGTCATTTTTATATTTGTAACATTCAATATAGCAATAGAATATTTTTTTTTTTTTAAAAAATCCCACTGAAGTTGAAACACAGTTTGCAATATGTAATATGAATATAATAAAAAACAGAATATGATAAGTATCAATTTATTTGGAGTTCACAGATTGATTTAATACCATTACAAAATCCATCTGCAACTTTTTATTTTTTGTACTTTTATTTTTATATTTTTGTTTGTTCTGGAGTTAGAAAAGTTTTTTATTTTATTTACAATAGTTGCTAATGATGAAAACATTACTGACATTTTTACAAGATGTTTTAAAATCATTTTTGTAATCTATCAGAAAATACATTTTTATATACTGATTAAAAAAGTTTTATGTAAATATTACATTTGAAATTAGAAAATGCACGAAATTTTAAAAAATCTGATACCAGTAAGTTAAACTTTAACTTTAATTCAAAATCCACTGGCATTATTAAGATTTAGAGACCAAGATAATCAAAATTCTGAGCACTGGACATGAATCCATTTTTTTGGTAAATTCTGTATGTATTATCAAAACTGTCAATATTTTGCTTCAAATTTAAATAATAATATCCAGAAAAATTGGCAATTAATTTATATACTAAATCTATACTTTCCAAGACCCATTGTATTTAAATGACAATGAGAAAAAAATAAGTGATTTTAAAACTTCTAAAACAATAAAATAAACGCAAAGAGCTGAACGTTGAAGTGTTAATAGTAAAAGCTAATAATAAATTGTAGACAAATCAAATAGAAAAAAAAATCTTTCAAATAATAAAAATAATGGCAAACATTAAAAGCTTTGTAAAAGAATTACAAATATTTTGTCAATAATTTAGAGAGCAGACTAGATTTAGTCCAGTAAGAAGTTACTATGAACAAGCTTTATCTTTAACACTCACACACAAAAAAAGACTTTCAAAATAAATTAAAAACTGATGCTACTGTTATTGATTTGATCTCAGCTGATGATATAATTTGAAAAAAAATAAAGATCTAAAAGATTCTAAAATTCTTAAATGCAAATAAAATTATTAATTTATTTGCAGAAAAGTCTTCATTAGAAAAATTTAAGTACTATTAAATGATAAGCATAGAAGGAACAAAACATTACAGAAGGATTGTATCTCACAGTTCAGTTCTTTTACCAATAATCTTCCAGAAACTGAATACAGAAAATTTATCTGAGCTGCAGAATACATTGCCTTGACTTTTTAAAAGAGAAACTTTTCTGAAGTAGCAAAGTTTCTCAATAAGAATATAAAAATATTGGAATCCCCCCCCCCAAAAAAAAAAATTTCAAATGCCATAAACTTATTTTTTCACCTAAGCATTAGGGAAATATACCATAATCGGAGTATACTCTTTTGAAATAATAAACTAAAACCAATTCTACTTCGTGCTATTTATGAATAGAATAGTAGTCTAACTTATTTTCTTCATTTATCTAGAGTTAAATTAAAATAAATTTTTATGAATAATTTCCTTGAAATGTTTAATGATTGTATTAGTAGTTGGAATGTTAGCACTACCATATTCAGCTAGTTAATATTATGTTTGTTTTTGGTGAAAAAAATTTCATGTTAAATATTTGGATACTCAATGTAATATTGCCATCAAAAATATTACTTGAATAATGATGTCTATTCCTTTGCATTGACATCTGCTTTTTACCTATTCCTCCACCAAATATCATACGAAAAGTTGAATATCAGAAAAATGTACAAAAAGCTGTTAATAATATCAGACTTGCCAAAATTCCAAAAACAGGTTTACTACTTAAGATTTTTTCAAAAAGAATTATGGGGTAAAAATAAAATTCTTATGAGGTTTCAAGCAAACACTTTTAAGAATCAACAATGAAACAATGAAACAATCTGGATTTAAGCTTCATAGCTGCCACGGGAATCTCATTAGCAGATTCAGGACAATCCATGGTCATTACACTTATTTTCCTTATGAGTGAAATTTAGTAACTGTTAATATATGTAAAAGGAACAACACAAGTCATAAACCACATAGTTAATGACTGAAGAATCCTATAATTATAGTGGTAGAATTGAAGGTTTTAATAATGCTACTAGTAATCATATCTCTGGGTTAGAATCTATGAAAACTAATTTTTGATATCTTATTGATAATTAAACTAAATTAAAAATCCATATGGTAAATAAAAAAAAAAATTAGAGCCTTTAATATATTATAAAGAAAATAAAAGCTCTTAAATTTTTTTGTAATAGATTATAGAAACTTTATTGCAATTTTTGGAAGCTTTCCAGTAAAATGATTTTAAATAATTATAAAAAATTTAATACATAATTATATGTATTATAGTTATAAGTTTTAGGCATATTTATTTAAAAATCATAAATTTAGTTGACTTCCTATTTAGTTTCCATGATTTATTTTTTATAAAAAACAATAAGGAAAAACAAATGAGATAGGAAGTACAGAATCTTTAAATTGAAAATTATATGGCACAGTGACAGAGTAACTACTAAAGCATGAATTCATTTGATACTGCTTTCGTTTGGTTTTGGATTATAACATAATTTAGTTTTCCTTCTAATATAATTTATAATTAAAATAATTTATATAAACTATCTTTTTGAAAAATAATTAATACTTGGAATTATGATATGAGTAAATTAAAATAGATTTATTTGAATATATTATATTTTTTTGTGGAATACTGCTTTCATTATTAGAGAAGAAATTGTTTATGTCAAACTTCTGAGTGTGCAATTCTTATTACAATAACTATTGTCTGCCACAAATACGTTTATCTTTCTCCATTCTTTTATATATTTTTCCGTTATAGGTTATAAAATAAGTCACCTCATAGAATATATATGTACAGCAGGTAAATCAAAATTACAATTTACTCTAGATATATTTTTCTATTTAAGACATGGCTCATATAAAGATTATATGTTTAATTAAAAAAACATTCAAATAATAGAACATTTACCAGCGTAATAAATATACTTTGTACAAGATCATAAACAAATTTACTTTTCCAGATCAATAAAGCCAGATGGATTTGAATTTTCTAAATGTTACAGGAAACTTATCAACATGTTCTGTATCATTCAGAACAGATCACTTAATGAATATTCAATTTACTTATTTATTATTATGCATGTTTGTGCTCTTAATGAAGACTCTGGAACTATAAATTCATGATCACACTCATGTCTGCCATTTCATGTGCTCCAACTTTTAATGAACTCTGGTCAATGAAAGTCATTCAATATATATATATATACCAATGTGATAAAGCCCATCAATAATCTAACTTCTTGTTAGAATCACTACAGATTCTTTTATAGTGACGTTTTCATTCGGAGAATATTATTAAAAATAGAATGCAATGAAAAACTAAACCAAAATGTTGAAACTTTTCAGGAAAAAAGGACTATATAAAAGCGTTATAAAAATTTTAAGTAAACAACCAAAGAAACTATAGCGCTGATATAAGTTGTCGCTTTGGCAAGATTTTTTACGTAATCATGTAAAACTAATTTTCAAGTTCTTTTTTGATCTCCTTTAACTTTCTTTTTTCCCTAGGAGTTAAAATGCTCAAACTCCTGCTGTTATTGATATGTTTACATATGAATTCCAATTTTTATAAGTGTAATATATGTCTGAAATAAATTTTCGTAATCAGTAATTGTATCGAATCAAATATTTGTTATGTTAAAGTGAATTCATTTCTATTTACATTGATAAGAAAAAAACCCAGATATACAGATAAATTGATTATTATCAGACAAATATTTTAATTGTCAAACTAAAGCGTATTTAGATTTTATCATTGGTATAAAAATAATTACAGGTTTTAATGATTTAAAACAATAGATTAAAATGTTCAATATTAATTAATAAGCTATTATCACCATGGATATCAGAGTTGCTCTATCAACTTCATTAAGTATTATAAAATATTTATATATAAACTCACGACACATTATTTAAGTTTCTCAGAAGATAAGGTTATCTTTTAATAAGAAAATAATAGATTAGAAAAATAAACGATCTATTGATCAAATTTAAGTTATCTATTGTGTAAATTCTAAAAACCTATTAATCACTTTATGGATTAGTTAATGACTAAAAGATAGTATTTTATTAAATAATTTAACATTTAATGATTTGTTTTTATGTTGAGGAAAAAAAAATTTAATGTGAATTGTAGCATATTATTCAAATATATAATTTGATAGGCTTTTCTTTTCTTATAAAAAGAAACATAACTCGTTTCAAAGTTTTGTGTTAAAATGAAGCTTTTAGTCTTTTGGTTCTTTATATTACCACTTCTTTTGGTTGGACAGGGTATGTATTGGATTGCTCTTGTTTCAAATAAATAATCTATATAATAAAAATTTCAGCATTTAATAATTTTTAACTTATTAAACTACATTATAGATAGTAATATATGTCGTATATGTCGTAATTTTAAAAATATTTTATAAGTTTTATACACCCGAGGATTTTGTTTTTGGCTTGTCATTTTAAATAAATATTTATTGAAATACATATTTATTTCTTATACATTTGCTTTAAGATAAATTTTGAATGTTTGTATTAAGTCCTTATAATTATTAGAAGACAGCTATATTAGGATTTTGTATCTATTATCTATTAATAAATAATTTAAGTATAATTGAAGAGTTATCAGTCATCAGCTTAGTAACTATTGGCAAGGATTTTAAAGATTTCTTATGATTTCTTATTTTATTTTAAAATATCCAACAATCTATTTATTAACCAATACTTGGATGATTATGACTTAGCTTTTAAAACGTTCTTCTTAAAAGATTCCTAAAATTCCTTGGAAATTTCCAGCAAAGAAAAATAATTGATATTAAATAAATTATCCCTATGAAGCTATCCCATTTTCTAGTTTTTAAATAAATATTTAAGATAGTAAACACTTAAGTATGTAAGTTATAAGGTCGCAGTACTCAATTAAATAAGAAGATAACGTTCTGTTTGTAAATTACTGAGGTATAAATATTTATATAGTTACTTGATTCTTAGGTATATAATTTTAAAAAAATAAAAATTTTAATTATTCTACCTCATTTAAGTTACATTAAATTTGAAAAATCTCTTCTAGCTTCATGTATTGGCAGAAACAATCTGCATATGTTTTCCTTTATTAAGTTCTTTGAAATTTATTTAATGTTTTATATAAATATATATTTAGTATAATGATTGTTTACATCTTACCAAAATGCTAAAAATGAATAGAAATCAATTTCTACCATGTGTGAGAGTTGTGGAATTATCGAGGTGTTAACATTGACATGAAGATTAGATTCAAAAACCTCTAGCTCACCTGAAGAATAATTATTGTTTTATTAAATACATGTCTAGTAAGTAAGAATAGTTTGCCTTTCTGCACTAGTGGTTTGTTGTGACATGGTAGAATTGAAATGAGGGATAAACTGATAACCCTCCCCCAAAATTTAAAAATATATGCCTATAGTACAATGATTATTCCCTCCTATATAAAATATTAAAAAAGCTAAAAACCAATAACTATTTTTTTGTGAAAATTGTATTGTATTTAGTTGTCAATAAGGATATGGAAATTCAGATAATGACATCTCTATCTCATCTAATGAGTAAAAATTCTTCAAAAAATGCATGATTAGTAAAAGAGAGAGGAGAGAGAGAGAGAGAGAGAGAGAGAGAGAGAGAGAGAGAGAGAGAGAGAGAGAGAGAGAGAGAGAGAGAGAGAGAGAGAGAGAGAGAGAGAGAGATTGATGAATCTAGAATATAGTAGAATTGAGGGATGCATTGGTAAAAAATAATAAAAAAATATATCATTTATAGTTTCTAGTATTAAAACAGACATTATATCCTTATTTGAGAATAAGTAGCTGCAAATGTATTTACTATTATTTGTTCAATGACGTTTTTATTGAACTTTAAATATTAATATTATGATCTAATGTATTCTAGCATAAACATTATATTTTTTGTTAGTTGATTCTTTAAACACTTCTTTAAAGTCATGAAATAATAGTGGGATAACTAATTGATAAATTTAAAGTGCTTTTGATCTGAAAAAAATAACTGATCTAATACTATAAAATTTTAAAATTCAATGTGTCATTAAAACCCACTTATTACGTTTTATCATCAGATGTATTTAAAAGTATTAGTAATATTTGTTGTTCCAATTTCTTATTGGTTTTGAGAAAAGAGGGGGGCACACACACTCAATTGCAAGTTTATTTAGATTTCTCATAATAGCATCTAATATTGATTTATAAACTAATTTATAAATTAAAATGTATAATTTCAAATAACATCTTATCACTTGTAATTGACAAATTATTTTTATTATTTTTACTTGGTCTTATAAACTTTTAAATTTGTTATTTGATTTTTAAAAAATGAGAGAAAAAAATGTGGTAATTGTAAATGTTGACTTTAATGAAAGAAATAATACTAGTCAAGCATTGTTAGCCGAGAGGTCATCGCACCCGCCTTGGAAGCAAGTAGTTGGTTGTAGACGGCTGTGGGTTCGCGTCCCGGCCGATGCTATGACATATGAAAGAAATAATACTAAAGACCAAAAGAATTGTCAGCTACAATTTTTTTGTTTTTCATCTAAGAAAATATTTGTTTTTTCTTTTTCTTATTCAATACAAATTATAATAAAACAAATAAAACAATCAAGTAAAAATGAAGTAATTTGCTTCAAAACAACAACAAATTAAAAGAAGGTTAAAATAAAAATTACAATTTAAATGAAGAATTCAAGTTTTATGTTTACTTTTCCTTATTGAATAACTGAAATACAGGCTTATTATATATCTGTATCAATATATGTAATATATAGGGTATATGAGCATAGACTTTCACATGACCCACCACTCTCCACTCTATCTCATAACACTGATACACTTGAACACACATATATGTCGAAAAGATAAATAATCACCAATATAGCATTTTCTTATTAAGTAAAAATATTTTAACTATATAAATGAAAAACACAAAGTTTATTTTTAAATAAGTTTCTAAAAAAATATTTACTGTAATATGCAGTAAAAATGTTTCATTTTTATTTTATATTTTCCTGTTCTGTTTTTAAAACTATTTACAAACACTATATAAAATACACAGAATCTTAAATTTACTAATTAATTATCCCAGTATTATTTCATGAAGTGAAAGCAGTGTTTTAATTAAAGAAACAATTAAATTAAAATATAATGTAGTTAGTACATTGGTACCAATATTATTTTATTTATAAATAAAACTTTTGTTAAAAGTGTGAAGCAAAGGAACAGAGCTTAAACCTGCTCTATTATATTTTTAATATAAACCATGTAATAAAATATGGTTTGATCATTCTAAAAATAAAGTTAAATTTCACCATTCAGTATAGACAGATTTAAAATACAAACCACTAACTAAGACAAACTTTAAGCAATTAATAATTTCTATGTTTTTATAGAATAAATTTTTTATGAAAAGGATGAATTTTATTTATTAATATAAATCTAACTAAAAGATATTTTTTAATTCCTGTTTATAATTTTTGCTTAAATCTTACTGACAAAACAAAATAAATATTGAAAACATATTTAAGTTTCTGAAAAACAAAGCAAAAATTCTAAAAACTCAAACCAACATAAAACAAATAGAATTCAAAAGTAACTATAACATAGTAGGTTATATTAAAGTATCAAGGAAAGTGATAATTTACATTGACTCTTTACTTGAGATAAAAAGATAGATTTAGTACTGTTTATTATATTTTGTCTAGGTATAATGTCAAATTTTTCATCAAGTTATTTGAGGCAGTTCAATATACTAATGCCTATTTATGTAAATATTTATTCATTAGTTGCTTCAGTTTTTACAAAGTCAACTCTTCAGAATAAAAAAAAATTGGAAAAAAATATAGAAAAAAAAAAGATTTAGTATTGTATAATTTTAAAATGTTTAACTTAATCATTTAATCACATGATCAATATTTCTATACTTTCAAAAGCTGTTACAAAGTAACAATTCTTTCCATATAGTAGTGCTACCTAGTAGAAACCATACTAATCAATGGATGCTAGAAAGTTTGTACATCAAAATATATATCTAGTGCCTACTCATATGCTATCCTCAGACTGGATCTGAGAGCACTGAATAAACCTTTGAGCACCCATTGTTTATTTTGACTTGCACCAGATGGCACTATTAAATGGAAAGAGTTGCTACTGTTTTAACAGCTAGTATAAGCATGAAAAATAGTGATCATGTGATGTTTTAGTGATTTAATGCTAATCTTGGCCAAAGCATAAAGACTACTATGATTACTAAGAAACCCAAAATACCAAAATGTATAAATACTGAATTGGATTCAGATCTATATAACAATACAAGTGAATGAGATGGGATTAAAAACATTTTGGACTCATAACTTTATAGTTAACTAAAAAGATAAAAGGTGACTTCTGTAGAGTTGCATTAGATCCAAAGAATAAGGTGTAATGCTTTCAGATTCAAAGTGATTCACTAATGAAGACCACAACCTAGAAACTGTTCTGGAATTATTGGATGAGTAGGCTCTAGATAAGAATTTTGACTTGCAAGCCTTCTAGCACCCACTTATTATTATAATGTGTAATGGGTGATATTATTGTATTGAGAGAATTACTACTATTTAACTTAATATGTATTTCATAACTGATAAAAAATGTGAATGAAAATTATTAAATAAAAGAAGAGAAAGAAAGGACCAAAGGGAATAAATAGTTTAACACTTTACACTTTCTATTCGTTCTCTAATATAAGTTACAATAATAGACAATAATTTTTTATAATAATGGAGAAAACTAAGGAAAAGATTTAATGAAGTAAATAACATTCAGTTTCTTAACTTAAGGAGAAGGTCAATAAAATTTTATTTTCTGTATACAATTCTTCATTATATATTAAAAATATATTCACAAAATATTATATTTTTTGTTATTTTTTTTCAATCCTCTTTTATTTTTTAAGATTTTTATAAGTAAGTAATTTTTACTTTTTCTTCTTTCCTTTTTTACTTGAAAGTGAATTTTACAACTCTAATACAAGAATCTGGCTATTTTAATTTCTTGTTTATTTTTTCCCCACAATTAACAAATAAATCTTTTTTCTCTTTCTCCTAAATATACATATAATTAGAAATTTTTTAGATTTACAATCATCATTCACCCATTTCTGAATAAGCAATTTTCGAAGTTTGATTTAACTTCTCTGATCACTAATCTCTTTTCTCCTCACCAGTTTATTTATCTATCTATTTCACATGTAATCTCTTTCTAAATATTTTAGTTTTTTGATCCAATTTAAAATTTTAACTGCCTATACTTTTATCATCTCTACTAGCAATATATCACCCCAACTTCATTTCCATCGCAAGAATGTCAGGGATACCTATGTGTTCTCTTACCCATATATTTGTTTTCAATCTTTTTTTATTACTTTTAACATAAATTTCTTTCATAGTTCATTGGGTAGTGTAAAATATTTATATTGCCATTCTATTAAGTGTCCAAGTCTCAGATTTATAACTTTAAGAGCTGGCAAACATATCTATTAAAATCTTTCCTTTTTAAACACATAGGTATATTTATTTTTTAAAATTAAGTTATTTCTATCAAAAGTACTCCATCCAAATTTAATTCTATTATTAATTACATTCATTATATTATCATCTGTATTAATAATCTAATCATTGTATTTATAGTTGATAACTTTACTTGTAGATGGTTTAGCATTTATCTTTAGATTTGCTTTTTGACTTTCATTTGATAGTTCTTGCAACTGAAGTATTAAGACATAACATCATCTACAGAATTTAAATGAATTAAAGAATCTTTATTTACTTTTATTATCTTAGCTTCAATTTATAGTCCAAAATACTTTTTGTAATACTACTGTAAAATCTTTGGAGAGATGGAATCATCTTATTAAATAATACCTTTAACAATGTTAATCTTTTTAGTATGAATTTTGATAAATATTGAAGTAATGATAGTATTATTTATCTACATCTTAATGATCCAATGCTAAATCACTGTTAATGACTTTTCATAATTTACAAATTCAAACATAATAAAAATTCATAATCATTGATTATTTTTATAACTTCTTTCAATATTTGGATGTAATCTATAGTACTAAAACCATTTAAAAATATATCATGATTTGTTTTTGGTTAGTTAAAGTCCAAAGTTTGCTGTAGACAAAGTGTAATGATTTTGGTAAGGATTTTGTATAGAAATGATAGAAAATTAATAATTCTATAATTTCTAATATATTTTTTATAATTTTTTTCAAATGTTAATATTAATATACTTTCTTATTATGATAAATTTGCTTCATGTAGAATTTTTTATTATATACTAAATACCTGCATCATATATTGTTTTAAGACTATCATTTGTTTTTAATAAATATTTTATCTTTTGCTTTTTTTAGGATCTGGTGGTGATACTGATTTGGAGTTTTGCAGAAGTAAAGTTATAGTTTTCAAAATTATTGAAATATTTTTATTTTGTAACTTTATTTTTTGTACAAAATATAAAAAAAATCAATGAAATCAAAGTAGTTAAACACTGTTTATTTTCAGTAACAACTGTTTGCCAAAGACTTGTAAACTAATTAAAATATATTCTAAGATTCTAAAATAATATGGATTAATAGAGTGTCCACAAATGAAAAAAAACTATCGATAATGATCAAGTGATATTGCATTGTCACAGTTTACTACAGCTTAGTTATATTTATCTAACTTTAATTGGAGAATATTATATGTTCTTACATGTGTACAGATATATCAAATATAATTTAAATGTAATGAAAGCAAACTAAATTTAATATCATAAACTTTAATATACTAATATTAACTGAAACACAGGCTTATTCTATACCTGTACTAATATATTAATATTAAAATTATAAATAAATGTAAGCTACAGTTAGATAAAACATGTCTGTCAGCTTCAACAATAAATTTCAATAGTTTCAGAATAAAACAACCTGTCATTTTCAGAAATTGAACATTCATATAAACTTCCAAGCATCTAACCATTTAATTATTTTTTGCCTTGTTTAACTCAATGGTAGAGTAGTCGATTAAAAAAAAAATAGAACCTATTAAATATTATAAATAAAAATAATTTATATAAAATACAATTTAACTGTTCTTTTTAAATATGTCACAGTAATTATACTTTAAAATATTCTATATTAATTCCTTATTTTATTGGTCTCATAAAATAAGTAGTCTCTCAGCATATTAAAATTTATTTTAATTCTATAAGAGATTAAATAAAAGTCTTACAAAATGTATATATATATATACTTAATCAATCGATTTATATATAACTCGAAATAATAGACAACTGGTTTGTATACAATTTAATTTAATATTATCAAAGTGATTTTCATTCACAAATGAACCTTCTCAAGATGCCATTTGTGAACGAAAATCAATTTGATGGTATTAAATTAAATCGTATACAAAACTGTTGTCTATTATTTCGAGTTATGTGTAATTCAATTGATTACGGTTATATAAGTTTTTGACAACCTTATTTATGGTCATATAAGTTACTAAAAATGACTATAACAAATGAAATGAAATTATATATATATATATTGCTTAATTTATAGTAAAATTCTATTTAAAATTCAGAATTATTTAACTCTTTATATTTGTTATTATTCCCAGTGAGGTAGAAAATATCTCCAAAAATTTTCTCTGTTTATTTCTACTTTTCCATTTCTTTATATATATTTGTGCACACACAATAATGCCATATAACATAACTGTTATAATAGTAAATATCTACAAAATTTTTTTATCTGTGTTTATTTCTACCCTTTTTTCAATTTTATATATATACATGCACACATACTACTTATGTTGTATGCCATAAAACACATAACCATATCATATCCCTATTCATGAAGAAATGGAAAAAAGAAATGAAACACCAATCTAACAATATTTTACATAATATAAATATATAATTAATACAAAGTTCATACCTCAAACTATGTATTCATCAATTTTTTTAGACATTTTACAGGAATCTGACAGGTAACAGAATAAATAGTGATTTGCAATTCTGAGATAGATAAGGAATTCAGCCACTGGACTATAAGTACACAATGCACCATGAACACCTAAAATTCTACCTCAATTCAAATACTATATGCTACTACAATCCTTGAGATGAAATAAAAATGAAAAAATCTTTGCAAAGCTCTGCTCCTTTAAGTCTTAGGGGCTGGAAAATACAAAATTAAGTTCTGCTCCTTTCTTGAAATCTTAGAGGTTGGGATCATGGCAAGATTATATTATCTGCACTATGATAAAAAATAAAAAATCAGAAAGTGGGTTGGAGCAATATCTGAGATAAAAACTCTTTGGAGTTGCCTGAAAACAATGTACCCTCAAGTCAATGGCAAAAACATCCATCTATCATCAAAACTGAAAGTACAGCTAAACAAATTCCAAGACTCAAAACCCAATCCAATCTCAAAAAATCATAGATTTTTCTATTTAACTCTATGTATGAACTCCTTAAATATACACTATCCACTAACTTATAACTTATAATCATCAATACTTCTGTCACATATTTCACAGTAATTTTTTTAATATTAATTTTGCATAAAATGCATACTTTTTTTTCTTTCTTTCTCAGATGTGGTTATATTTGAGATCAAGTTAAGTGACAATTTTGTAGTAATGGCTGCCAGTACTTGATCATTATCAGGCTCAAAGTTGGGTGGCCATTTGTAATGGTACAGAGAATCTGGGATAAACCTAAAGTGATGGAAAATTGTCATCATCAACCCCAAGTCAAACACTCAAATTTAAATGTACAAATAATATAATAAACATGAACAATGATATAATGAATACGAGGAGCCTGAGAGAACAGCACCCATCAGTTGGTCAAGATTTATTTTTATTGTTGATTATTCATGATGATCAATGATTATTACTTTTGTGTAATGTTG
Source organism: Epiperipatus broadwayi (assembly GCA_028023455.1). Lineage (NCBI taxonomy): Eukaryota > Metazoa > Onychophora > Udeonychophora > Euonychophora > Peripatidae > Epiperipatus > Epiperipatus broadwayi. The sequence goes on along the minus strand of JAQFVV010012659.1, from coordinate 398,715 downwards.
GTGAACTTATAATTAATTCTGGGTTGATCTATCAGGCTCATTATATATATATATATATATATATATGATAATGAGCTCTATACCAACTATATATATATATATATATATATATATATATATATATAGTTGGTTAGAGCATTACCTTAAATTTCAATAATCAAAAATCTAAGGACCCAGGTTCAAATCCCATGCTAGTACTATCACTGGTCAGGCCAGCATCACCTGAAGAAGAGGGGAGAAAAATACCTCTCAAAACATTGTGCATATACTAATTTGTTTGCAGTGATATTACTAACAGTTGGTGCATATACTAACCTGTTTGCTGTGATATTACTAACAGTTGAATGCACTTAGAATATTTAACTAAAATTAAACTTTTCTAAAGATTCAACACACATATTAGATGATGGAAATAGTCCAATATAAAAATACAGCTAGAACACCATCATCACAAACCTTCAGAAAAACAATATATATATATATATTTGAGACTTTAACTTGAGTTTGATGATAATGAGTACCATCATTCCAGGATAACCCCCAGACATCATACTGTTATAATATATATGTTGAATTAAATATTTTTATGGATTGTTTTATAATAAAGAATAGAAATAAGGAGATTATATCCATTAGTTGTATAAACAAAACTCTCAATGACTTTATATTTTTAAAGTGATTACTTTATAAAATTAAAAATTTTCATGTACAGCAAAATTTTCATTAATTTTACAAGTATTAAATTTAGTTAATTTTTATGATCATTTAGTCATTTGAGAAATTAATATTTAATGTTTCTGAAAAGTAAAAATAAATTATTAAACATTCAAATGTAGAATTACAAAATAACAAGCAGAAATACACTAAATATAATCTACCTTTCTCCACAGAAAAAACTGATTCCATTATGTCTAGCCTTTTATAAACAAATTTGAATTCTAAATCCTTATTGAAAAATTTGGAAAACAGTTGTAGAAAGCAATAGTATTGTTTTTTGTGTATCAGCATTATAAATCAACATAAATCAGGTAATTCTTCTTATGATGATTTCATTAATACTTTTTTAAATGAACAAATATCAGCACAGAAAAAAAATATACATCAAGAATCATGAATTGATGCTAATATGGAGGATAGTACAATAAACAAATAAGGCAAATAAAAAAAATATTTTTTGAAAAATTAAGTAAAGATACAAGTAATATATTGAATAACCAATTCCATGCATAACGAATGCAATATATATTTATATTCTATAAGTGCGATCATCACAAGCATTCCTTACATTATATATATATATATATATATATATATATATATATATATATATATATATCTCATTTATTAATCATATATATATATATATATATATATATATATATATATATATATCATTAATAAATGAGTAAGCCCATTCCACATTCAAGGCAAATAAAAAAGAAAGAGAAAAACTGTTGAAAATTAATTTTTCAATGACTGTATAAACCAATCTAGGAAACACAACTACATCTATTTTTCGTTTGCAATACTGTATTTTAATTTTTTCTGTAGAAAACATTTTTTTAAAAATTATTTTAATACTATATCTAATTATAGCTCTTCAATGTAGTTAATTATCTTCCCAATTAGAAACAATCATTATTGCACTTCTTTAGAATGTCTTTGAGATAATCTTCATAACATAGATGGAGTCTATCTTATCCAGAAAACATGCTCTACTTCAGCATAAAATCCTCTTTTAAAAAGACTTGCATTAGTCATTTGGTTTACACGTTCAATTTAAAGAAGGTGTCACTTTACTATTACATCCAGAAAATTAACGAACATAAATGATTAATTTTATGAACTTTCTATTGTATTTCTAATTTTTTTTCCAAGCACACTTAAATGAAACATTTTTAATACCCTTATACAGCATTGACAAGAAATTCAAGTATTTCTTGTAAAAGATACTCTATCTTTTAACTTGTTAAAATCAGTAGTAGCATATTTGAGTGTGTATTACACCTCAACATTAAGTCCATTTTTCTACTTATAAAATTATTAAGATACTTAAATTTATTTATATTCTCAGGTTGATAACCACCCAAAATAAACATTACTGTGTATATTTTTTCAAGAGACTGAATGATAAAAAAAGTAAATTTTTTGAACACTAATTATTATACCAACTTTTTAAGATGTTGCATTCAAAACATTAAGTACATTCTGTAAAAATAATCTTTTGAATTGACAAAATTAACACAATAATTAGTAGGCGGTATATCCAGAATCTAAGAAAAGGTTTTGCTTTTGCTATCCATAGATTAAAATTAAAAATTCAGCAATCAAATCTACATCGCGGTTTTATTACTGTTTTATTAAGCCCTTATAAATAATTCCAAAGACAACTGTCATAAAATTTGAAAATAACGTTGGGGCAAGTTGACATTAGTATTTAATATTAATTTATATTTCTAAAGTCTCAGACTTTCCCATTATAATAATATTTCCTTTTATTTCATCATGTAGAAGTTGTAATATGCTATATGCAACATTGTTATGCTCAGAACAATTATTATTTATTCTTTATTATTGCTTTGATATTGTATGAAATTGAAGACCATTTTTTTATTTTTATAAATTATTTTATAATCTCTTTAATACATTAAACATTATATTCTATTAATAATATTTTCTATAGAATACATTTTAAGTCAATCATTTTATTTATAAAGGAATATTAGAATCAGGGTATATACAAGTGACTTCACATGCATAACTTATAATCAATGCATTCATGCATAATTTATAATCAATGCGTTCATTCAATATATTTACAATTATAAGTAAGTTTTCCTGTTGACGGTTTTAAATTATGCATTTTATTTAAGCTTTATTAATCAGTAATTATTAGACGGTTAAATGCATTTAAATCTTGTTGAAACATCAAATAATCATGATTAAGTAGATGGCAATGGAGTTGAGAGTTGCACTTCTTAATCATGTATTGTGTGAATTAGAAAATTAAATGATTCGTCGTTATCTTTTTAAACTTTCAGTTTAAAAATTCTATCTTCTCTTCCATCTCCCAATATACAATTTACATATCTTATATAAATGTAGATATTCTATTCTAATCGTTTTATATTTTTTTCTTTGAAAACTCACAAAATTTAATTATACATTTGGGACACATTTGCAAACTCATAAATCTTTTTTTTACAGTAATGACCTGTATATATAATTAGCAACAATATTTTCATAAGTATGCTTTAATGTTTCATAATTAATGCATTATTAGTGAATACTTATTGACTTTTTTTTATTAATTAAATTATACAACTCTTTTATCTCATGTAATTCTATTATATCATCTCTAATTTTTACATGATTAATAACATTAACAAAGTCAACTGATGAAGATACCAAAACTTTAACACACTTCTAAAATATTTTGTAACAATGTACTTGCATATCTTGACATGCTATCCAAAAATACATTTAGTCATTCTTAAGATGAAATGAAACACTATCATTATATTATATTTGGAATCACACAGGGAATACACTGTTTTAGAAAAATTTACATATGAATTATCATCATCATCATCTTCATTTTTTATCATTATTGATGTACTTCAGGATGAATGTCTCTCCAAGTTTAATATAGTTCTCTGATTTCTAGCTTTTCTTTTCACATCAGCAGACTTCTTTATTCATCCATTCCTCACATGTGGTCATATTATAGGTCTTTTATCTTTTGAAATCCAGTTTAAGATTTTAACTGTCCATCTATTATCATTTCTTCTAGCAATATATTAATCCCAGCTCTATTTCAGTCTATTAATTCTTTCAATAAGTAATATTTGTTTGTTTTTTCAACCATATACTTCGTTTTTCGATCCCTTCTTGTTACTCCTAACATAATTTTTTTATACTTTGCTGAGTTATTTGAAGTCTCTATATTGCTTTTCTGTTAAGCATTCAACTCTGCGATTAAGAATTCAGAATTGGGAAAACACATTTATTAAAAAAGATTTCTTTTCAAACACATAGGCATATTTCTTTTTACATTATTTCTGTTAAAAACCCTATGATTAATTTTATCCATTACGTTTTCAACTATATTAATAATCTGACCAAGATATTTGTACTTGTTAATTTCTTTTAATTCATTATTATCATTCTTCATTTTTTTCTTTTGAGAAAATCCATAGAACATTTCTTTAGTCTTTTTAACAATTACATCTAGTCTTACTTTTAACTAATAATTCATGTAACATTTTCTGAAGATTTGAAAGCAATTTACCTTAATTTTTAAAGACCAATTGTAATTGTATTGTAGTCTATTTTGTCATGATATCTATCTATCTATCTATCTATCTATCTATCTATCTATCTATCTATCTATCTATCTATCTATCTATCTATCTATCTATCTATCTATCTATCTATCTATCTATCTATCTATCTATCTATCTATCTATCTATCTATCTATCTATCCATCCATCCATCCATCCATCCATCCATCCATCCATCCATCCATCCATCATCCATCCATCCATCCATCCATCTATCTATCTATCTATCTATCTATCTATCTATCTATCTATCTATCTATCTATCTATCTATCTATCTATCTATCTATCTATCTATCTATCTATCTATCTATCTATCCAATTCCCTATCTACATATCTATTTATGTGAACATGTTTATCTATCTAATTATCCACCGTCTACTTACCTATTTACTTACCTATTTGCATAACTACCTATCCATATACCTATCTATTTATCTACTATTTCATATATCCTACTATCTACCTATCCACTCACTTACCTATTTATCAGTCAATTGTTTAGTCCATCTGTCCATCTGTCTATATTTCTTTACTTATCTACCTACACACTTAATTATTTGTCTGCTTATCTCCTCTATCTGTTTATTTACTCACTCATCCATATATCTATCTAACCCAAAATGTCTGGAGTATACCTAAATGTAAAAATAAATCAAATTTGCAATCTTATAAAATTAATAATTTTATTGGCTCTAAATAATACAGGCACAACATGTACACGTGATAAACAATTATATAATAAAACAACATTAACTCATAGAATTGGGGGAGAGGGCATTGTTTTTTGAAAGAAACCGAAAAAAAAAAAATCATTATATTTACTTTAAAAATTCAATTGGAATTTTAAACTTGTGACTATTACGACTTTCACAAAGCATCAATCACAAATTATCTTAATAATTCTTGACCTCCTGCTACCATTATTTATGTTAATTCTTGTATCTGTTTTTTTCATCTAATATATATAAAATCAAGTCTCTAGTTCACTGATAATAGAGCTTCAAAATTTCTATTTGTGTGAAATTTTATCTTTTTTCTCCTAATTATTGAGTCAACTAGCTTGAAGAATATTTAGATATATCTTCCGGTGTAGAAATTGAATATATAAGGATTTTTCTAATTAACAAAGTCTGTTTCTTTGTAAAGATATAAAAAAAATGTATGTTATTTTTTAAAATCGAAGACGAATCAAGTTTAAAATCCCACCACTATAGTAGTTTTAAAGCTAAATCTAATGATCTCTAGAAATTATTATGATAATATCGCATTGTTTTAAGATTCCATATGTTGATTTTATTTGGATAAAATTAAATTATCATTGGCCATTGTTTAGCCTTCCATCACTAATAAAATTGGGTTCTATTATTAAAATATAGAGGGTTTGTGTCAAGGCAAATAGATTACAATTTATTACTGCATATAAAATTGATTATAGCAATATATATCTACTTCTAAAAGTAAAGATATTCTCTGAAAGCATACTATATATATATATATGAGGAAAAAATATCACCATGATGAAAAATTGAAAATACCTAGTCTGATGCTTGAAGCCATTTTAGGCAATTTATATATATAAGGTTAGATTATGCAATAGTTTTCTCTGCACAAATATTTACTCTATTATATAAATAAAATATGATATCTATACTTTAGTACTAAAAAAACTTCTGTATCAAACAAAATACTAGTTAAGATTACATCCTAGATGTAAATTTATATTATTTTTTATGACAGAAAGAGGGTAATATAAAAAAAAAAAACATTTAGACTAGTTTTTTACTACTAAAATAATTAATTTCAACATATAAATAATTGTGCAAACTACTTGATAAAAATATTCTTAAAAATTGTGTAAGGTTGCAACACCATATTTTTTATTTCTATAAAAATAATTTTTATTTTCTATAAAAACATCCATTACCTATATTTCCATATTTCCACTGATAATAGCATTTCAGGAAAATTAATTAATTGATATTTTTTCATTTTCATGTGCACTCAACAGATGAATAGTATTGGGCATAAATAAAAAATTTCAGGATAAATCTATTTCTGCTATTTAACCTGAAAAAAAAATTTTAGGCAGTGAGCATAAGATTAGAGATTTTTCTTTGCTTTTCAAATTATTCTATTGTTTTTTTAGAAGTATTAAATGTTTGATTCAATTTATTTTGTTAGGAACAGTAATTTATTATTTATTGCAGTTCTATATGTAATGGTCAGAATTATATATCTCATTAACACACTGCAGAATTCAAACCCCAGACATGAAACTCAACACTCTAGGAGAAGTTGCCTTTTAGAAATCTTAAGTTTGAATCTAAAGTCTATAGTCCACAGCATCATCTATGTGATAATGCATCTGACACTACTAATAGCATAGTTTTCTGCCAGTGCTGGTGGTCAGGGAGATGCAAGAGACTTTATATTACAATGCATCATTAGTTTCTCTAACTAATAACTATGGCTGGTATAAAATATATATAAAATATGATAGAGACCAAAGTAATGGTGTGGATCACAGAAAGTAAATAAGTAATATAAAAATGATCAAAATTTAAATACTGTTTATTAATTAAACATTATAAAGATAGCATTGTCTGTATAAGCCAGACTGTGCCGTTAACTCATTAAAATATATGTTTAAAAAAATTTAATGAAGTGTCATTTAGATTTACATTATTGGCTTGTTAATTTATTTATACTCCCTATACCTCAGATTAATGCAAGATAATATCACAATAATGTGCTTCAGCAAAAGTACAGTTATATATAAAAAAGTTGATTTTAAGATATATGAGACCTACAGTGAATATAATAAGTGTTTGCTTAATCAATTTATACATTTAATATGGGATAAAAGAACTTATATTGAATTCAAGAATGGTGTGGATGAAAGCTCACTGAGCTAGACGCATGGAAGTGGTTAAGACATGGGCAATTGAATAAAATATCAACTTTAATATTAAAAGAGATTGGTGGTATCAGTGGAGGATCAATGTATAGGATGGAGTGTGCTACATTAAAACCATGTGGTTTTATGAATTAAAATAAAAAATAAATAACAAAATTAAAGCAGATGGGATGGCATCTCACCATGGACCCTGTAGAAGGTTTTGTCACAAACAGTCATAGTCTGGCATTGTACCATGACTCTGTGGCTGGGGGACTTAGGTGTAAAATTCCCAGGTATGGCTTTCTGGAAACTGCAAAAAGGAAAAGGAAAGGTCTGAGCCATAAATCCCTAGAGAAACAAAGCAGGTCTCAACAACCCATATGCCTATACCAGTAACACACAATATAAAACATAAACGAATATAGAAGGGGTAACTAAGTAAGTAAAGGCGCTTAACCAGTTCCTAAATAATTTTAAGATGGTCTGCACATTCTCGACCTCAACTTTTACTGTTCATAAATTATGTTATAAATACAATAAAATAAGTTATTTTAAAATAAAAAAAATTAGAGGGGAATGCATGATTAAAAAAGTGATTCATAAGATTATAGATAGTCATGCATCTCTCTATATTATAAAGTCCACTTATTAATTTTATGCATATCCTCGCGTTAAAAAAAAAGCGAAACATTCCTTTCTTGAAAGATAATTATTTAAAAGATTGATAAAAGATAAAATAAAGTAGCCCTCTAACAAGCGATTTTATAAAACATTTACTAAAGGGTCAGTTATACAATTTATTCGCAATAATATGGTGGTTAGCTAATAAAAGAGAAAGAATTAATTTGCTCCTTCGATGACTATCTAATCACACTACTATAATAAAAGAAATATATTAGCGAATATATAAAATAGAAAATATCAACCCAAGGATAGAAAAAAAAGCACACAAGTTAGATTACAAAATATTCTATAGAATGAAGCAGTTTTATAATAAAAAATACATTTAAATTTAACTAGCATTAAAGGGAAATAGACAACATAAGAGCTCTTGGGTTAATTGAGGTTACCTCATATCAATTGTGTAGTTCGTGCACATTTTGTCTTCTCCAGTTTTAACTGGAAGCTTTAATGGAAGTTAAGCAGCATTTTCCTGAGGTAGCTGCTTCTTCAGTCCATGATCAATTTTGACACATTTTCAGCAGCAGTGGCAGTTTACAATAGATACAGACATCTGATGGTATGATGTTGCATGTTGGCCATTTTCCTGAGCAGGAAGAGAGCCTTCCCATTGTCCCTACTCAGACATTCTGTGTTCAATAGACAAAGGCTGGTATTTTACTAATTTCATCAATGGTATGGTTTCACTAAATCCAGATGTATTAAACTCTCAAAATAGCATATTCAGCTGCTAATTCAACTCAATATATTTAAATAATATCTCTATTTAGAAAAGCACAAGCATAGCATAACAATAGCAATTAATATTTAAATTTGTGAAGTGCAGATAGTTGAAAATTGAAATAAATTGAGATACTGTCAAATCTCTATGGCACTCATTACAATACTTATCCCAAAGCCCATCAGATGTCATGATAGTCATCTAAATGAAAACTAAACCTAAACACATAACAAAGATTTTATTTCAATTTTCAACTATCTGCACTTCACAAATTAAAATATTATTTACATATTTTACTGTTTGTTACGTATTCTAAAAACTACTATGTAGTAAATCATAGCATTTTGCATTGTACATTTATGATTTAAATTCAGTGAGTTATTTATGAAGATATTTAAAGCTTCAAGCTTTTAAACCTAAATACTTATGACTGGCTTAGATATATTGAAAGAAAAGTAGAGAAAAGGGTGGCTGCCCTTTCTTGTAAAATCTTTGTTGTGTGTTTAGGTTTAGTTTTCATTTGGATGGCTATCATGACATCTGATTGGCTGTCAGATAAGTATTGTAATGAGCACATAGAGATTTGACAGTATCTCAATTTATTTTAATAGCAATTAATAAAATTGGCTTTATATATACCAACAGAGTTTACAATATAACTACCCTGCAGTGATCACTCTAAAAACAAAAATAGATGCAAAAATAAAAGCTGCCAACTTATCTTATCCAAATATCTGAAAACAGGGATTAGTAATTAATTTTACTTTTAAGATATTTGGATTAGAACTTTAATTTTGTTTTAACAATATTTTAATTTAAAAATACCTGAGTGGACATCTGTTGTTTATCTTTTGGAAAAATATTTAAGCCACTAATTAGTGAATTGTACAAAATTTAACTAATTAAGCCTATTGAACCCTCATTTATTTTTTACATAAAGTTTGTGGCATGATTTTTATAAATCTAAAAACAACAAAATTATTTACTTTTTAAATTCTATATGTTTAAACCTACTTATGGATAAATATAGAACTATGTATAAAAGCTTGACTGTAGTAGATTCCACAAAGATGCAAGGCTAATTTTTGATTATTAGACTTTATCTGAAAAAATACTGATTTGCATTGTTTTCACTTAATAATCATCTTTTATGGGGACTGTTTAACATAAAGATTTGAAAATTAAGTACACTAAGGTTCTGAATACAAACAGACTTGCTTATTAAAATATGTAGTAATTATTTATTTTGATGCCCTGTTATATATAAAATAAACATTAAATAAACACATTGAAAAATTTTACTTGAAAATCACAATTCATTGTAATGTCTCAATAAGTAAGCTTTAACAAACTTTTGGTAAGCTTTAACAAACTTTTCCATCATAAATATATTGTAATAAAATAAAGGTGAGACACTTTCTCTTAAATTGAAAAGTGGTGTGAAAAATGATATAAAAATGTTCAACCCTAAACTAAATTGCTTATAGCAAAGATATTTAACTTGTTCACTATTTATACTTTCACCAGAAATGTTTATTATTTTCATTTTATCTACTTCATATCTCTGATTTAAAGTTTAAAAATCTAGTTTGTATAACATGTAACGTTTAAAATAAGTTATCAAAAAATTCTATATAGTTAGAAGATTATCACATCCATTGACGTTTTGAAAAAACAAAAATACTATTTTTTTAAAAAAAGTTATATCTATTTTTAAATGTTGAGATATTTCAGGACAATGATATATGGGTGGAAAATAAAAATGAAATCAAATTCCTAGCCAAACAATAACATCTAGGACAATGTTAAGATTGTTTATGTCTATGGGAAAATGTAGTTATGAATACACTTTTTTAGGCAACGAATAAATTTATTGAAACTTAACAAAATTTAGAGAACAAAAGTATTATAAAAAATAATACAAAACGTACAAAATTGGTTAATAATAGTAGTATTATTTGTGGAAAAGCAAATCAGCTAACTTTATCACAGTTCTCAGCCACACAGTCTAATGGGATGAGTTAATACCATAGGTCTTAAATGCTTTATGCGAATTCTTCATTTTTTAACTTTCACGGGCAATCTTTTTTCTTATTCTAAGTATTTGCTGACTCAGAAATTTTATTTTTGTATATAAAAATAAAAAGGAAGTTTATTTTTTAATTTTATTTATTCATTTGTAAAAAAATAAGAATGTAAGTAAATTTTCACATAGTTTCACACGTGAGAACTTTTTTTGTTGTTGACATGCCAACAGATCAAAAAGAAATATTGTGTATGTACCAATCTAAAAAAAAAAATTCATTTATGTTTTCATATATAATAAACTTATTAAATTAAAATCTTAAAACTTAGATGCACGCCAATATATGTGCTAAACTTTAAATATAAATAACATGTATCTGTTATGATAAATTCAGTAGATAGTACATTTCATTTTAAATTTTTGTTGTCAATATTTCTTTTGTTTTATTGCCATTAAATTAATTAATTCATCACAACTTTTACCAGAGAAATAATTAGGTCTGTCAATATAACAATTAAATGTAGTTTCTCATGGCATGTTTTTTGTTTAGCTGCATTATTGAATGCGTAATTCTTTTTTATGTATAATTAAATTATAAAAGAAAATTCAAATTACTCTTCTAATTTTTGTTTAAATAGCAACTAATCATTGTTTTTGCAAAGATGAAATGAAAACAGAAAAACAATTGCACTATTTTCAAATATTTTTTTTTTTTAAAATAAAAAATTGTTCTAAAAAGAATTATTTTTAAAGGCTAAAAGTAATATATATATATATTAAAGCAAAGATTTTAACTGGTAAAAAATATAGACATATATTTCAAATTCGTCTGTACATCCAGTTGCTTGTTGTTAATATCATCATTATGTGGGATAGCACGATTCATTCAATGGTAGCACAGATCATTTATTTAACTATTGGATGAGAGCAGAAATAATGAAAAAGTCAAAATCTTGGTATAATGTTTATATAACAACAAGCAACTTTATTCATAGATGAATTACATATATGCGCGCATGCGCACATATGTAATAAGCACTGAATAATATATAAACAAACGCAAAAAACATTTGAAAGCAGTAAGATGTAAGTAGAAGTTAATTAAAACTCAATAAGGTAATCCAATAAAAAATATTAGCAGGAATGTCAAAAGTATAACCAATATTAGTAAAATAATATACAAACTTTGGTGATAATATTTTAAATTTAGATTTAAATAAAAAAACTAATATACAAATATTATATTGATATTAAAATTCATAGAAATAAATCAGTTACATTTTAAATAGTTTAGAAGTGTAATAAAGTAAAATAAAATCATGTTTATAGGGACAAAACTCAAGTTTTACAGTTTTCTGCCATTGTTTTAGAATACTGCTCAAAAAAAAGAAGCAATAATTATCTTTATGCTGTCTACCAGAAGTTTTAAAGATTTTTTAACTCTACAAAAATAACGGTTTTTTTTTTTTTAACGTCAGGATTTTGTTTGTCGTTAAAATGAATTATTTTGAATGCCTTTGATAATCATTATCAATGAACTACTGGAATTTTGAAAGATTTTAAAAAAAAAAATGTTTCAAATATCTGAAGAACTGATGATTACATGGATTAAATGAAATGCTGATATTAATATAAAGCAAAAAATAAGAGCCTGTTAATCATTACTAAATGAAATTTTGATATAAATAACTATATCTCAAGTCAAAAAATAAAATAAAATAGCATTTACCATTTAACACAACACTGGAACATTATTTCTGTGTATAACTAACAAGATTATAAAACAAATCAGTCCAGAGATCATTTTAAGTTTTTTTTTTTGTTTTAACTTTTAATAAATTTAACCAGAGCATTGACTAAATTTAATAGTTGGCTTATTTACGGAACCTTTTTATTAAAGTATTTAATACAAAACAAGGAATGATATTGACTCGATTCCAAAGTATTTAATATTAATATTTAATAATATTAATTGAAGAAGAAATAATAATATAAAAATCCATAGTTTTAGATAAATAAAATACCCACACTATTTCAGTGTGTAATCGATAACCAGTTTTCTATATTTCAGCCACTTATCCTTCAAATAAAAATATTAAACACTTATAGTTAAATTAATATCCTGCAATTTGATATATACATATAAGAACTACTAACCATTTTATAATTTCTTCATACTAGTATTTTGTAACAAAAAATAAAAACTAAAAATAAAAAAGAGATTGCAAAAAAACAAAAAAACAAAACAAAACAAAACAAAAACAAATCAACAATCTTAATCATACAATAATTTAGATTTTAGACATAAAATTCAATGATTTGTATTGTAAAAAAAACTATAAAAGTTTTCATTAAAAGAAATATATATATATATGTTGAAATATATTGGCTTTGGTGGCTAAAAATAAGTTTTTTTTTGCATTTTTTAAAAAATACGTCAATGAAGTTAAATTTTCTTTGTTTTTTTATGAATTAGAAATAAAAGAGAATGGAGAGAACAAAAGACAAATTACCAATCAGATAGAGAAAGTAAAAATATTTCCTAATTAAAGATGGAATTATGGAAAAAAAGAGTTTGTAACATAAATTTTATAAAGAATATATAAGATTATCACGGATATTTTGACAAACAAAAGATATAAGTCGGAAAACTTCGAGAGTATAAAGGGGTCGTTTGAGGCTCTTGTTCGTGGTTTCTCAGTTGGTCTTGGTACAATAATATATCCAAGTGCTCTATGTGAAGTAATTCGCTGGGAGTGAGCGCTTCGAATGTGTGTTAATTTGAAGGATTAATATAAATTCTAAAATTCTCTTGTTAACTTATTTATCTTCTTTTGTTTAATATTTTAAATTTAAATGTTAATGTTATTTTCTTGTTATTTTTTAAGGAAATTTTAGGAGAAATTAGTTTATTGTAAATTGTTTTTATTATTGTTCTCTGAGTTGTGTCTCTCAAGTATTATTAAATATTTTTTTTTAGAAAATTATTTCCAATATTTTCTTTGTGGTATTTATAGTTTTTTTTTATTTTAATTATTAGTTTTATTAAAATTATTTCCTTTTGTTTAAAAATTAAAAATATTTTAGTTGATTAGTTTAAGTTTTTTTATTTGTGTTTATCGTTTCTTACCAATATAAATAATTTTTCTCAATAAATTGAGAAAATATATGTTTTTAGAATAAAATATAACTTTCTTCTTTTGTCTTTTTGTAGCCTAAATTATACCGTTTAAAGGTAGTTGTATAAAGTTAGTGAATATAAAATTTTTTTAAAAAAATAAAATAAACAATTAAAGTTATTAATATTAAAAAATATTTTTTTAATGAAAAAATATGTATATTTTTTTGTATGTCAAAAAAACGAAATTCGGGTGTTCGAGAAAACTCCCGCCATGATATTAACCCTTATTCTTTTCAGTTGGATTTCGTTATTGTTTTTGTTTTTAGGATTTTCTTTTTTAGCTAAATGTTCTTGTTATGTCTTTAAAAAAAAAAAAAAAATTTTTAAAATTAAGATAAAATTATTAACTATTTTTTCTCTCTCCTTGTGTATTGTAATGTTTATTTATATATGTTGAAATATATTGGTTTGTAAAAATAAAATAAATTTAGATTTTTTTGAATTTTTTTAAAAAATAAGTACAAGAAAGTTAAATATTCTTTCGTTTTTTTTTTATGTAAAATTAGAGGAGAGAAAAATTAATCTAGATAAAGTAAAAATATTCAACTAATTAAAAGCAAATATGTAAAATAGAGTTGTATAATTTTAAAGATATATAGATTATCGGATATTTTGAAGAATTAAGTAAACTAGATATAAAAGGTTTTAAGGAATCTTTTCTTTTTCTCTAGTTGGTCTTGGATACAAAAATCCAAGATCTCTTATAATTTCTGCGGAGTGAAGGAGTTGAACCGTTCTGAAGATGTATAAGAAAAGCTTTTGAGACTAGGAAATGAGTCAAATAATAAAAAGTAGCTATTCTAAAAACTTATAGTTATCTACTACTAATAAAACTTAGGTAAGTTATACTTATTACTCCTGATTTAATTAAATTTAAAAATTTCTAGTATGTTTAAAAATCGATAGAGAATTAATTTTCTTGTAGAGAATTAATTTTTTAAGAAATTTTAGGGAATTTAGATATGAAGTAATTGTAAAATTGTTTTTTATTAATTGATTCATGTGAGTTGTGTTTCTCTAAGTAATTTATTTCAAATATTGTTTTAGTCTATTAGATAAATTATTTCCAATAAATTTTATTTGTGTTATTAATAATATTATTATTTTTTATTATTAATCTATTAGAGTTTAATAAGATTTAAAAATGTAATTTACCTTTGAATATGTTTGAATAAGAGGAATAATAATCTTAAAAATTAATTCTCCTAAGGTATGATGTAATACGATTAGTTTAAAAGTATTTTTTTTATTTGTGAGATGTTATATGATGATTTCAGGAATTCTTAGAATTCTTAGATTAAATAAATAAAAGCTGATTTCGTCAATAGCAAATTCTCAACAATTAATAGAGTTGATCAGAAATATAGCTATGTTTTTAGAATAGAAATATAACTTTCTTCTTTTTGAATTGATAATCAAGTTTATATTAGGTGTAGAGGTAAAAGAAAACTTATAATATATATATATATATGTTATTAAATAGAAAGAACCAGAATAATTTGTTTAATGAATATATCTTCTATATAAAGTCTGTATTTTCTCTGTTATCTGATGGGTAAATGAATGTTTGTCCAATGTCAAATTCACAAACACTATATTTATGTGCAGGAAGTAATTCTGCCATTAAATAAAAACACTGAGAAAAAAATCAGTGTGAGTGATTTTAACTAGAGATATGGGATATATTTTATAGTAAAGGTTCCCAGCTAGCTGCAGAAGCAGCCACAAATTCTCATAATTCGACATTAAGTGCTCAATGCTTTCATGGTCTGTCAATCCCCTAATATAGTTTAGATAAAAATTCTTAATGAATTTTTATAAATTAGCAATGTTTAATAAGAAAAATATTTACATTGAATCTTAAAACCATTTCTTAAAGCAACCTATTAAAAAATTACAAATATTATATTTAATAAAAAATATTACAAAAACGACCAGCATTTTTGTTCAGTAAATATAACAGATATATTTCAAAATGTAATTTTTAATTTAGCTTTATTAAAATTTGAAAATTTATTTATATAATATTAAAATGTTTTGTTTAATTTATATTAAAGCTTAAAAAAATTTATTAAAAGAATCAATTAGTACAAAGGCAAAGGGTTGAAAGCCAAGAATTCCCATGCTGGAACAACAGTCTTACAGAACGAGACATATAATTCTCATATTTAAAATCTTTTGTTTAATTTACATTAAATCTGAAATTTTTTTTTTAAAGCAACAAATTAAAGAACCCATGGCCTTTGCAAGGTCATTGCATTTTGCTGCAAGCTTTTTTCATAGTAGGATATTTTTTACCACTTTACTTTTTAATTGCTTTAATCCCTCTATATTAAGTTATTATGTAGTGTATTGTTTCTTACTTGATTTACTATTAAAAAGCTAATGCTTCCAAATGGTAGATTTTTAAAATTTTCCTGCATTTTATCATTCTCTATAAATTCCACTCAGTGATGGTTTATCAGCTTTCTACCTAATATGATTATTCCATTTCTAAGTATATAAGTCAGGATTCACTTATTATGGCATAGAACAGATAACATATTTTTTAGTAGACAATTCTTGCTGCATATTTATTTTATCCTAGAATGACAATTCAGATTGGGACTAATAATTTAAATAATAGTTTTGCCCAGCAATCCATCTTAAAGACAACATACTTCTGTAAAAATTATGACAGAGATATTTTTGTTCTTTATATAATGAAAATTATTGTTGTCAATGCTGTATTGTATTGGTATTTTCATGATCTGCTGAGTAGTTATTGATTCACAATTTTTCCTTTCTATTGGTTTTTAATATAAAAATACAGATAGTTAATAGATTAATTTCTAAAAATAAACGCTAGAAACTCATCCATATTCTGTAGTCAATGGTTGTTTTCCAAATTGCTAAGGGATTTTTCCTTGTTAATGGTCAAACGTTAATAAGTATTTTTTGATTGTAATTGGAATTCAGTTAAGTTGTTTATTGATAATCTTTTTTTAAATTAAAATTTTAAAGGATTTGAATTCCCTTGCATTTAAATTTGCAGAAGCTAATTTTATATATTTTATTATTTAATTTATTTATTTTTATAATAGTATATTTTATACAATTCTTATAATTATTCATAATAACAAATTCATATAACAAATTATGAAATACGATGTTAGTGAATTACTTCCAGCTGTAATTTAAGTTTACCAAAATTTTTCTTACGCAATTTAAATTATATTTTTGTTAATTATGTATTAATAAAGCAAATTGCATTCAACTTGTAAAATGGATAAATCAGCATTTTTTCCGGTTACATAATACAGAAATATGCAATAAACTTAATTGTTGAATATATTAAAACATACTTTATATCCAGTCACGAATAGTTCCACTAGTTGTAAAGAGCTCTGAATTATGGATCCAAGAAACCATTGGTCATTTTGATGTATTTTCCTAAACAAATTTACAGCCAAACACAATTTCTTTTATATAGTAATTTCATTTACAATATTTACATTTCATGAATAAGAATTAAGCAGTAGTGGATTTTATAACAGTTTACTTTCTTTTTGAACTAACAATGTTAGTTAATATTCTATTAATTATTCTTTATAATTTCCCTTTAATTAATATACTATGTATCTGTTTGAAATACACAATTATTGTCCTAACATATTACATAATGCTTATATGAATTATTTAGATAGGCTATATTTTATTTTTTAGTCTTTTTTGTGTACCAGAATATCATATAATATATCACTAATTCTGTTATTTATTTTATTTTATTAAACCCTTTCCTTTAAGCAATGTTATGCGTCTTTGTTACCTTATCAAATGTTATAAACACCTAATATATATATTTTCTAGTATCTGGTTTTCAAAGTTTCCAAATCAAGAAGATATAAATGGAAAATGAATTTCATTAGCTGCTAAGATTTTAAATAGATAATGACTCAGAACATTGTAAACTACAGGAATGAAGCTAAACAAAAAGAGATGTTTCAACAATACTTGCATATCAAACTTATTTTTTAATTTTTCCTAGTTGATTTAGTTTTTTCTTGGGATTTATATTGCTTAATGGCGGATGAAGTTTGGTTGTCAATTTCATCTCTTTGATAGATAACTTTGCAACACTGCTAGAAAATTATAAGGTTTACAGATATGATACTTATTACATTTAATTCTAAAATGGCTTCCTGATTATTTTAATATATATACATAACTGAACAGCAAGTTTGTCCGATTAAAAAATAAGAATTGAAGATAAATGTTCCAAAGACTAAAGCAATGTTCTGTGGGCATTCTCAGAAAAACAAAAGAAAAATTGGTAAATACAATTTCTTGGTCAAATTATTAATATGGATTGGAAACATAAAGTATGACATTATTTATGAAAATTAACTTGAATAGAGAGCTTGTAAAAGGAAAACTTTTAAATATATGTTCTTTATCAGTTCTTAATTGTGGATTTGAGACTCGAATATTCAACAAAATAGAAATACAGAAACTTCAGAAATAATTAATTTTAAATCATGTATATTTTAAAAAAAATTGTTATAAGTGAAATTGTTATTAAAGTGTAATTATATCTCATGCATATTAATCCCCAGTTGGTTAGTCATTGTAATATTAAATTACTTGTATGTTAGCATAATGATTAAATGAAATTCAAACTTAGTTATGGAACCCTCTTATTTAAATTTCTTGATAAATGATATCTACACTATACCATATTGTTAGGTAGTTAGAATGGGTAAAATTGGCAGATATGATAGTGTATTATTAAAGCATTCTTTTGTTAATAATTATTTTAAATATTTTCAGATTTATTTTTATTAAATTTCAAAGGTTTGTTAATTATCTTTCTAAAAAAGTTTAACATTATATAAATAATTTTCATACCGAGAAATTAGCGATAAAAGATAACAAAATTCATTTTGGAGCTCAATCAAAAGTGCAATCACAATTTTTCTTGAATGCTTGATATGTTTATGATTTCTCTCTTCTATCCTGCATCATTATTCACACAACGAGATATTATCACAATATGTACATTTATTTGGAAAATAATTTATTTAGGGTAATATATTCTCTTGTTTAAGATGAGTCTTGGCAACGACTTTTGCTTCTGCAATAGTTTTTATAATGCTTTGAAAGAGTTGATAATATTTTATAATATATTTTTTTCAACAAAATTTCAAAATCATTACTCTCACTGTTCTTTCCATATACAGATAAATTTTCATTAGGTCTAAAGTATTAATAAAAACTAAATTTCTTATATACGATTTATACGAAATCTTTCTTTCTTAATATGATATTTATGAGTCTCCAATTGTCTTTTTATCAATCAATAACCCCCCAAATAATTGATAGTATACTAATCGAAGTGGGACTATGTTTTTTATAATGCAGCTGATATGGGGAAAACTTTATGGATTTGTTATCAATTCAATTAATACAATTCATCAACTGTTCTATCAGATTCATCCATTTTAGTGGTGATCATTATTTATATATACTTAAAGTAGACAATTTAGATATGTGTTATGCTTACACAAGTATTCTACTATATATTTCTAATGGAAAACATTATATGTATAATATCATTCCTCATGGTCCATTTACTTTACAGATTTAATAAAAATGGTGTTATATAGTCTAATAATATATCTTTGGATTTACTGACCATAGAAATTTAGTAATTTACTACAAGTATGATATTTCTAGCATTAGCTTTATAAATAAGCTTTACTCTGACATACTTTGAAAATACATTATATATCACAATATTTGTATTGATGAAAATAGTAATAAACCATAAAAATCAATAGCCAAATAATTTATTTGGCCCCATTGGTATGATTGTGTTCATTGATCCATCATAAAATCTATTTTGGAATTTGGTCTTAAGTCATACATTGAGGTATACATATAAAACATATTCATAATGGTTGTATAAACTCTAAGTCAGTGATGAAGTTGTGTATCACCTAATACACCTTTGTAAGACCATAATGTTTTTACAAACAATGCACCTATAAGATTAAACTTTTGTGCATATCTGTAGGTATTAACATTTTCCAAATATTTTTTTGATTATTGATGAATACATTAGGATTTCATTTTGTAGTTTTTTTTTTATCAGGAATGAATATAAACCATTATATTTTTACAATGAGTGTGCACAATTTACTGTTTAAAAAATGTGATTTTTTAATGTTTTTAAATTGCTTTTCCTGATGTTAAAACTGAAAATAGAATATTACCACTGTAATAATATGAACATTTTATTATGAAGTTGGATAACTGGAAAAGATTGTGACTTTAGATGTCTGCAATAACATTCTGTTTCCCTGAGTAAAATAGTCAAATTTTTGTAATAGTAAATTTTATAAAACCAATGATTCAGTTTAAAACGTAAACCTCTTATGGCATTTAATTATAATGGTTTTTGATCCAAGCAGACATTATCTAAACTTCTAGAAATCCTTGACAATTAAAACAATATTTTTTCTGTAATTATATAATTCAAGCTCTTTTAAGGGCATGCTCTGAATATATACATCTTTTAATGTTTTCCCTTTAAATATTTGAAACAATAATATTTCAATTTCATATTGACTATTATTATTAGTCTGCATGTAAAATGTATGATTAGAATCTAGTTATATAATATAATTTATCTGTAAATTATTTTTTTTTAATTATTCAGAATTCCTCACTTGTTGAATTTGAATTGCTTATTTACTAAATTTAATATATATCATTTGCCAAATTAGAGTAAAAACTTGTGGAAAAAATTGCCCAAGCCCAGAAATTTTCCCAACTATTTTTTTTAATAGGAATCAGAAATTCCTGGAAACCTACAATTTTGTTAGGATGAGGAATCCCCTGGTCATTAAGTGTATATATATATATATATATGTTAAAACGAAGATTTGCACGGGTTAAATATATAATATATATATTTATGGTTCCCGAACTTTTATCATTCCGCTGGCACACCATAGGGCTTGGGCCCTGTTTGAAAATAAAACCCCCAATAGCAATTTAGTGTTTTTTATTTTAACCTGCTCTCTGTTTTGCGGGTTGGAGCCGTGAAAATCTATTCCTAATATATAAAGATTTCTGTTTTCACTTTCGCTTAATATCGTGCCTAGCCTGCTGCTTTCTCTTTTGTTCCTTTGCATTTGGTGAAGGTTTTTTATATTTGTATATGAAAAAGTCTCAGTAAAAAATAAAAAAAAGTTTCGAAGCATCGACAGCGCCCCATTGAATATGAGGTTATTTAAATGAAGAAAAACTAAGTTTTCCGTGCAGCAAAGTGCATTATAAAGGTTTAAGATGATATCTAGTTTTCTATATCTACAGCTAATGCTGTCCATTGTATACAAAATATTTGTATACAATGGACAGCATTACAGACAGTTTGGACTCCTATGGGCTCACCTATCTCAGGAGTAATAGCTGATTTATTCATGGATATTAGAAACCTCGTGCTTTAGAATCATCATCTTTAAACCTCTCATTTGGCTCAGATACATAGATGACACTTTTGTCATATGGAACATGGAAAAATACTTAGATGTTTTTCTTACTTTAAATAATATCATCCTCATATTAAATTTACATGGGAGTGAGTCTGATGAAACCCTTCTTGTGTTCTAGTCCCAGCCCAAATAGTTTTCTTTTTCTATTTACAGAAAGGATACACACAGCGTATTTACATTTCCATTCTCATCATCACCCAACCAGATAGTTTCTGTACCAAAACTCTTTTAAATAGAGCACTTACCTTCAGATGACATACACGAAAGAAGAAAATCATATTAATAGTGTTTTATTAGCAAATAGTTATAATTACAAATATAAAAAAAGCTTATTTCAAGCCCAAAATAGACAAAATAGGAAAAAAAGATGATAAGTCATATTAGGATTTGTGTTCCATATGTAAAAGGAACTACAGACGTTCGGCGATATTAAAACCTATAATATAGATACGCTTTTCTGCTCATCAAAAGATCAGCAATATAATAAACAAGCCTAAGGATTCATCCTCTTGAATCTCATGGTGTCTATCAATCTCATGTAAAATTGTAAAGCTTCTTACATAGGTATGAGTATCGCGATCAGGTTAGGAGAGATGACATTACAGTTAACAACACTCATCATCAGCACTCTCACTCCATACTATAGATTCAGGTCATAAAATAGATTTTTCTAGTACCAGGATCATATCCAGATGTGATAATCTCTACCAATGCAAAATCAGAGAAGCCATTGAGATACTTAAAAGGAGATTTATAATAGGAGATGATATGCAAACTTCCTCTATTTGGAAGATTTTTAAAAAAATTCTTAAATTTAAATTTTTGTATTGGTGGGATTTTAATGTTTTATTCAAACAGTGATTGTATCTGAAGTCTTTCTACTTTTATAATTGGTGTGTGAAAAAACAAAATGATATTAAATTTAAAGAATATGTATTTTATATATATATATATATATATATATATATATATGGTGAATACCATTTTCTTAAGGCACCAATTTACTCTTTTTAAGATTTAGTTTAATATTTTTATTAGAATATTAAAAAACCACATGGATTTTAAATATTCTTGGATATTGCTAAAATCTAAAGCCATATCAATCATTTATATTGCCATAATTTTTTAACAACTGGAGATAAAAGCTTGTATAAACACATTAACAATCTGGCATCTATATCACTGTTATCCAGTTCAGGCCATATTCTCTTAAAATATTAAGAATACTTCTCATATTTGAAAATTTTATATTTTTGATCATCTCTGTTGCAAGGCATTTATTACAAACTAGAGGTTAGTCAAAAAGTTGTAAATATTTTATTATTAGATTTTATAAATAATTCCTCATCTCGGGTGGCGTTTCTTTGACAAGTTTGGTTACTGATCAGATATTTCTATTTTTTTATTATCACTGGAAATTATGATATGGAGATAGGATGACCATTTATGCCTAATTTTCCTTCTTATCATTTTATTTAATTAATTATTAACTACAGTTTTATGTAAGAATATAATATAATGTGATTTGTCTTGAAAAGAACATAACTGTTTATTATTCCTGGTCAAGTGGAAATAACATCTTTATATTTACAACATTTTTGTTATAACTATTAACATATTTCTTATTTAGTAATTTTTGAGATTTATCTATTTTATTTGCAATTTTTTTATGTCTTATTATATATAACCTCTATAAACGTTATTTTACTTGGAAAAAATAAGTCATTGTAGATAAACTTTGGGTCCTTATTACATATTATTTTATTATAGTTATAATTGCTTTTGCATTGATATTTTTACATGCAATTAATTTATTGTTACTCGTGAATAAATTTAGATAAGATAAAAGCATAAATTCCATGGCCTCAAATCGAAAATATATATTAGCCACATTTGTCTAAATTCCAATTTCATTTTTTTTTTAATTGTCTGTTATGTGACCCAGGGAAGAGGTTTTCTTGATAACATCAGTGATCTGATATTTTTTCTTAGTGTCTGAGTAAATAATTTTTCTAAATTGATAAACATGACTTTTACAATTTTTTTTTTAAAGAAATTTTCAGAATTCTTTTAAATAAACAAAAAAATATCAGCGCACTTTTTCCCCTAAGGAATTGAGATTTGTTTTTAGTATGTACATTATATAAGATTTAAAATAACAAAACCAAAATTAGTATATTTTATCTCAGACTTGCTTATTACATTATATCCAAACTTATACACAAAGCATTTTTTATTTAAAATAAATGGCCATATGAAATACCTGTTTATTAATCAATTTTGGATGATTAGATATTGGATATAAGCCAATTGCCCAAAAGAAAAATCCTAATACTGATTGAAACCTACATTATTTTTTCAAGATTTATGAGATCCCAGATTCGAACATAGTCAATGAGAAAAACAGGTAAGTGTGCTATTCTATCTGCTGAGGCCATTTATATTTATATCTTTTGTAAGAATATTCTTTCAGCATTCATTTATATTTTAATTATGATTAATAACATAAACAAAATTATAAAATAATAATTTTTAATGTTACTTTAGCTTATATATATAAAATTTATGTATATATATTTTTCAGTTGGCGGCAGTCAACTTTGTGTTAGTTTTTGTACAGAGAAAGGAGGAATGGGAGGATTTTGTGATGGCAGGTAACAATGAAAGCAATTTGAAATATTTTGATGATTTTATTATAGTCTCTTTCTATAATATAAACAAAAAATTAAAATATTTAAGTAAATTTAACATCAATGGAAAAGTAAAGTTTTAAATAAATATGTCCAGAAATGAATACTGAAAATAGTTAGCCACACTAATAATGCGTTTAATGTTAAAAACTTTTAACCTTTATTCACACACTCACACATACACGCGCGCACACACACATAAATATATTACATAATTTAAGTTTGCATTGCTATTTTTAACTGATTGTTGCATGGTTATATAATAACTGAAATATTATTTAGATTACTATATAGAAAAATTCCCATTATATTTTAATCTTTATATCTATAATTTTTGTGAAAATATTTAAATTAATAATTAGCGTTAGGTAAGGTCAAGCTTTCTACACATATATTTTTTCTCATATGTCAAATGCGTTTACCGGGAAGCGAACCTGGGCCAGCTGCTTGGAAGGCAGCTATGCTAACCGCCATATATTGAGTTAGTTTTGGGAAGTTTCAAAGTTTAAAAATAATTATTAATTAGTCTTTCTTTATAAACATAAAATGAAAACAATGATTGTTTATAAGCTGTTATCCTCTTGGATCATTTATATTTTGTGGTTGCTGTTTACATTGTTTGAATTTCCGATTGCTTAAAATCTTAAGGATTGTGTGGAAAAACATTTACTTTTGGCGGTCGCTTAATGAGCATTCTTTGACGCAGATAGCCACGCTGAAGTAATTAACATTAAGTGAAATTTGGTTTTCAGTATAAAGGATATGTATTGAATTACTTTCATACACACATAATATATTAATTAACAAGTGACTATTATCAGTAAGCATTTTTACAGAAGTTAAAAACAGTTCCATAAATAATATTTGGTTAGCGTGCATAATCAGCTTACACACATGTGTGTGTGTGTGTATACATACAAATAAATGATGTATATACATAATATATCATCACATTAACAAAAATAATAATGTTTTTTTTATACATGTTGACTTAGTAGTTTCGTGATTTAATGCGTTAATAATATATTAATATTAGAGTGCAAATTCAGTTATGTATGTCATAATAGAATCAATAAATACTTATTAATAGTAATAGCAACTACTAGCTACCAATGTAATAGCCTATCTGCAACTGTAATGGTTTATCTGTAGTTTCAGTTATCTATAACTCAAATAAATAAATAAAACTTTATAAAAGAAATAAAACAATTGGATATTAATAAAAATAAATTCAATTTTTAAAATTTTAATTTCTTAATTTACGGGAAATCCTTGCTGATTTAATTACATGCTAATATAATTTTTATTCAGTAATACTTTAAATTTTTGATATACTATAAATAAGTTTATTTTCAGTAAAAGCAAAAATAAAATAATTAATATTCATAAAATTGGCTTATATAGAATCATATGAAGAAGCGTGGTTTGACGCAGTAGGTAGAGATCCGACCCTATGCTCGCGGTCGCAGGTTTGGCGCTCGAACTTCTTATGAACTCCCAGCTATAAAACCGTATGCCTTTTTTTTTATATGAAAAATTAAAATATAAAAGAAATTTATATTATATTAGCTAAAAATTTGACTATTTTAGGGTAAAAATTTAGTTTAATTATAAAAAATATGTTTAAGACGGTTAGAACAAAAATATCTGTTAGTGAATCAGCAATTAATTATTAGAAAACATTCTTAATAGGTTTGACGTTCTAGGTGAAATTTGTAGTTTCCAAGAAAGCAAATTGTTTATTTTATAACCTAATTAGTACAAACATTTAACTTTTTATTATTGAAAAAATAATTTTATAAACCCAAGATACATTTCTGACTAATTCAGTTGGGCCAGTAAGTAGATATGTAAATATTATTAAATAGACCAAACATTCACCGTCTAATAATTGGTAATGCTTGTGAGTAATGCTTTTTTCAATATTTAAAGGACCAATGGACCCCTGATTTGCATTGAACTATGTAACACTATTTTTAGTATAGATACTAAGATGACACAATTTAAATAAAATTTACAGGCAATAATTTAAAAAATATACTATTTTATATATAATACATTCTTACTTTTTGCATTATTATAATCATTATAATTAAATGACATTTGTGCCATTATAAAAAAAAGTAAAGATTAACCAATGCTCCATCTATAATTCTATAATATCTCTTTCATTATTAATAATAATTGTGTATTCTTTATTTATCATAAGTACAAGTCATGCAGCATAATATTTACTTTCCAGCTAAAAAATAATGAACTTTTAAAATTGGTTATGAAAGATTATCAGTAAAATATCATTTGCTGCTTAAAAAATTCTCTACACAGATAGATGTCTAAAATCCATTGAGAATTTCTTTAAAAATATAAAATTTCCCAATGACAAGATGCTCAAATGTATACCACCTAAAGGTTAAATACACAACAGGTTTTTCAAGCGTATAGTTTGAAATGTTACTATTTTTTAAATTTAAATAAAGTTTCTAATTTTTTTTTAATAAGTAGATATAAACTCCAGATCAAATTCCTGTATATGACTCCCTTTCTATCTTTGTTATTTAGATACAGGAAATAATATTTAGCTTCAAAATATTATGCAGTGAATTAAATAAACCAGATAGGAGTGCAGTCAACAAATATATACTCATTAGTCATTTCGCAGTAATTGTAACAAAATGTTAAAATGTTTAAAAGGTTTGCTATAACCAAGAAATGAACAACTTTGAAACTCTGTTTTCTGATAGCATATATAAACCTTCTATATAACTTTTGGGTTGTAAAAACTAACTTCTGTCTTCATTACTTCTGGTTTTTCTGATTTATTATATAGATTCTTTACAAGATCAACAAAATGATCATTAGTAGCTATCTTATAGATTAGATTTTTTAATGTCTCATACAACGCTCAAATTCAGTTTGAATGTGATGAGTTATTCTTTTAATTAATGAAAAAATAAAAATCCACATACTTTTAAATAAACTCCCTTAACCTTTTTAATGATAATATCAGAAATGCTAAATAAAGAAGCAAAAAGATGTGGATTATGCTTAAACATGGACCACAATACAAAACAATAATGTTTGGAAATCAGAAAATGACTAAAATTAAAATTAATGAATACAAATTTGAACTGGAAAATGTTTTGTATACTATAAAAATAATAAGATTATTGTTGGTTTTGACTTTCTCAATTAAATAAAATTAGAAATAGTCAGAGTAAAACATGTCTCAAAACATGAACAGGATATAAAAGAATCAACAAAATGTTAATTAAATTAGATATATAGGACCCATTATTTACTGTTACATTAGACAGTTGTGAGAAAAGTCTTGACATTTGAAAGAATATACTACAAAATTTGTCGAGAGTTAGTTAGATACAAAATGTTTCTACTGAATAACTGTACAAAAATATGGGTTAAAAATAAATTTGATTGAAAAAAATTACAGAGAGAAAGTTATAATTGATGAATATATATGACCATGAAAAATTATTGAAACTAAAAAGTCTAATTTTGGTATTATGTAAAGCACAAATAAAATGTGAAGATCTCATAAAATATGATCAGATAACTTTAGTGAATAACAATTTGCATTCATCCAATCTTTTGAAGCAATAGAATTGAAGACTACCTTTTGCAGCACTTGCTAAAAAAATTCCTTTTTCTTGTCTAAAAGTTGTTAGTTAATATTCCATTCTATTTTTTGTGAAAAATTATTAAAAACGAACATTTAGCGATTCTTTCTATAATATTCTACTATATACTTTTGATAAGTAAAAAAATACATCCATTAGTTTGAGGATTTTTTTTTTTTTGAGATTCAGCAAAGCATAGAATAGAATATAATTAATTTCTATATCGTTAAAACGATAAATAAAACGTGTTAATGGAAAAAAATCATAGATATGTACTATTTTTTTAAATACAGATTTAATTTATAAATTAAATTATGTTAAATGTTTGCTGAATTAATTTGTAATACATTAGTCTAAAATATTTAACCCATTTTAAACAATTATTTTTATGGGGGAGAAAAAAATAAACAACCAAGGATTGCCGCTAATGGAATTGTAATTTATTATTAGAGAATAAATAAATGAAATAAAAATGTGACATTAAATTAAAATAAATGGATATTATTACAAAATGAACATAACTTATTATATAATATTTTTAAAAAGAATATGTATACTTTTTTCTTGTAGGAGTTCAACTTTTATATAAAATTTTCATAAATTAGCTAATTATTTTAGTCTGCCGTTCTATTAGTATATATGTTACAGTTATTAATAATAAATCTGGTAAATATTAATAATTACAGGTTATTATTAATAATTACAGTGACTTTTTGTCAAAGTGTTAATAATCTCTGACTGTCAACGGTAAATTTAACGTAAATTTCATTACAGTTAGGTTCAACACTATCAAGGGTAAATTTACTAAATTTCAATATGTTAGGTTTGAAGCTTCTTCTTATTCCAGAGGAAAGAAGGAGTCATATCACTGCTGTTTTCTTGCTAACCGTTCACTTAGTGCTGATTACTACGTTATTGGAAGAGATTGGTTTTTATTTACGTTTACTCTAATGTGACTGGCACATTGTTTTAACGTTTTCATAATTTTACGTTACCCACATGGATAATTGAGGATTTAGACATAATGAAGAAATGATGTAATGATCAAATGAATAATTTGAAATTGAAAAAGAAAAAATCATCAGTTATTTACTAGAGAAGAGTATTATTATTCATTCTTGCTAAAAGTTAATAACTACAGGTTCATGTGATATATATTTTAAAATTAATCACTTCGACCATCTTATTTGGTTATTATTAATAATAACCGGAAATTATTAATACAAACCGATTAATCGCTGCAACCGTAACATATATAGTAAAATCAATTAAACCCTATTTATCTTATTCCAAATATGCAATAGCATAATGATTTCATTCCCTCCCCCTCACTTCACATATTTTACTTTTCTAAACGAAATTGTGTAATAGATTCTAGATGATAATACAAAAGATTCCTATATTTGCTTAGTGATTAATTGGGTTACTAACTAATAAAAGCAGTCAGTAATGAAAAGTTGTCCACTTGTTTTATTCAATATATTATAATGATAAATAAATTTATAATAATAGTATGACAAACTATGTACTTAATTAATATTAATTGCTGAATGACAGAATCTAGTATTTTATCCAAATAAATTATTACTTCATTAAGCGTTATAAACTAATATATATATATATGCGCTGTATGCACAAATAATGAAGCTAGAAAGTATATGTTTAAAAGCGAAATTTTATTAAAATATAAAACTATTAAATTATAAAGGTTAGCGCTTTCAAGAGACTGCTTCCTCTCATACTCATAGCTGCTGTTGTTATAACTGCGTTGTAGAAATGGAAGTGAAAATTTATGCAAATTGATGCAAATGAGTTATAACTGCCATTTCCGAGACAGTGCAAAGCGTGCTTTTTTTCTCTTGATGGCTTGGGTCGCTAGCTATATGAAACGCCTCTCTAATCTTGCATCGTGCATCGTGTCTTTCAGAGCACACAACGTTGGCAGAGGTGGGTTCAAATTTATGGCTCATGCTTATTCGTGTTCACAGAAAATGGAACCAGTATATAGCAGATTTAATTAAAATCGGATATTCATTGACTTTGGAAAGTCAATAAGTTTTATTATAATATTCATCATAACCACATCAAAGATAATAAGCCAACAATTCTCATACCATATATCCAACCCCTGGCCAAATGCCTCAACAACACACTATCCAAAGACTTTAGCATTGCTTAACAGTTGCCTCCGGACACAAACAGATTTATAAACAACTCAAAACATAGAATCACACCCAAGATCACTCCACAGGTGGTGTGCAAAGTGATCTACCCTTAAGGCAATTGCCAAGCTGCATACAATGGGGAAACCCAGACTAACATAGCCAATAGAGTAGCTCATCACAAATATATCTACAATAAAACTAAAACCAAGCAGAAAGGCAATTCCATCCGCTATGAACATGAAAGAGCATCAGGCCAACGTCATGTGCTCTGAAAGACACAATGCCCGATGCAAGATTAGAGAGGCATTTCATATAACTAGAAACATCTAGTCAATCAATAGAAGAGAAACATGCTTTGCACTGTCTCAGAAATGGCAGTTATAACTCATTTGCATCAATTTGCATAAATTTCCACTTCCATTTCGACAATGCAGTTATAACAACAGCAGCTATGAGTATAAGAGCAAGCAGTCTCTTGAAAGCGCTAAGCTCTATAACTTAATAGTTTTATATTTTAATAAAATTTCACTTTTAAATATATATTTATTAGCTTTATCATCTGTCCGTACAGCACATATATATACTAGTTTATCCAAATAAAGTGGAGAGAGAGAGAGAGGGCGACAGATAGACAGACAGGTAAATACAGCTAGAGAAAGACTTCCGAAGAAAATATTTTCTAATAAACATGTTAAGGTATTCAATTCTGTCAACTATAATCAATTAATTTATTTGAAATCTAATGGTAATTATACAGTGATAACTGAAAATAGTTTAGGTTTTATAAACATGGAACAACTTTTGAAGTATTTATTTTGTTATACATAGAATTAATGTGTGTATAAACAATTAAACTAAAGACTTCTTCTGTTTTGTTCTCATAAAAAATCAAAACAAAATTGAGAGTTTATATAGATTTCAGTCAATAAAAATGTACTACATATCCTAAAATGAATGTTGACAAGACATTTTTACAAAATATGTTTTTTTGTTAAAAGCAATGAAATTCTCAATGCATAAAAATATGGACTGAGAATAACTAAAAGAAATAAATAAACAAAAATGTAAGGAAAAGGAATATCATAATAAATCAGTTCTTTAGTAGTTCAATTTTGTTTGGAATATTGATGGAAGTTAAACTTAAGAATGCTAATTAAAGTTTTTTAAAAATGTCATTAAAATATATCTCATCAAACAATTAAAAAAATATTTTGAAAACATTTTTATTAGGTAAAAAATAATAATGCTGCCTTGAAAAGATCAGAAAGTATCTTCCAACAATTCTAAATACTTTATACTATTTTGTGGGGATTACATGATATGGTATTGACTAGTATAATTTTCCTGTTGCAATTTAGTCTAAAGATAACAAACTTTTTGCACTTACTACTATGATACCACCCTTCAGAGATAAATATCTTAATAATTATTACTAATTATTTATTAAGCTAGAAAGTATATTATTCATATATCAGGTATACATGATACATGTTTTAAACTTTAACTAAAGATTAATATATCTATTATTATTAAACAAAATTACATTGGAATAATTAATTCAATTTCTAAACAATTATCTTTTATAATTGAAACGCAAGCTTATTATATACGTGTGTTTATATATGTAATATATAGGGTATATGAGCACAGACTTTCACATGACCCACCACTCTCCACACTATCTCATAACACTGATACACCTGAATACATTTATGTTGAAAAGATAAATAATCACCAATATATATCTTTCATGCTAAACCAGCAATCATCAGTTGGTCCAGATTACCATCTCTACACATATATGCTATAAGTGCTCAGATATATATTAAGATAGCCAAACCTCATATTTTAATGGATAGGCTTCAATCTACTCCACCCTCCAACTCTTCAACCATCCATCCAATTGAAAATCTGATGATGGAATGCTCAAAGGCCATCCCAAAAGCCAAGATTGTGTTCAGATGTATCAGTGTTATGAGATAGTGTGGAGAGTGGTGGGTCATGTGAAAGTCTGTGCTCATATATCCTATATATTACATATATAGACACAGCTATATAATAAGCCTGTGTGTTTCAGGTATTACATAGTAGAGATGTCTGCTCATCCCTTGTATATGTATTAAATGGATTATGTCCTGTACATGAGAGGTCATATTGACTTTAGGTCAACATGGATGTGACTAGAATCTCAGCCTCAGGGTGGCCTTTGAGCATTCCATCATCAGATTTTCAATTGGATGGACAGTTGAAGAGTTGGAGAGTGGAGTAGATTGAAGCCTGTCCATTAAAGTACAAGGTTTGGCTATCTTAATATATATCTGAGCATTTATAGCATATATGTGTAGAGATGGTAATCTGGACCAATTGATGATTGCTGGTTTAGCATGAAATACATATATTGGTGATTATTTATCTTTTCAACATATGTGATCAGGTGTATCAGTGTTATGAATTATCTTTTATGTAATTTTCTTAATTTTTTTTCAGATGTTTTTAGAGCTGCGATTAAAATATGTGTGATCATTTGAACAGTTATAAATGTAATAAATAAATTTTAAATTAAACATAGCTCAATGTATATGTAAATAAAAGAGAAAATCAGTCTCCCCAGACTATAATTTAAAAACACTCTAATATTGAATAAAGAATCAAGAATAGAATGAATTCACTATTCTTGGTAGCTCTGATGTTTATTAGCATATCTTTGTCAATATTGTTGATAATTCTGAGTAAAATTAATTTATCAAACAGATGAAATATGGCATTCAAGAGTTATTAAACTCTTAATTATACAAGGAAAAATATATATTTAACTTATTATCACCACTGTAAGAAACTCCTCTCTTCTTTAAAATATAAATGTCTTTTAAACTATAATGTTCTTTTCATTGAATCCAATCAAATTAAATTATGTACTCTCCTTTTCTCTTTAAAAACTTTATTTCTTTTTATCAACCATATGGTTGATAAGAAGAAATAATGTTTTTAAAAAGAAAGGGAGAGTATATAATTCAATTTTATACATATGGTTGATTCAATGAAAAGAACATTGTAATTTTACAAGGCTGGAGACAGCATCTCACTTTTAACACCTTAATTGCAATAATTAAACAAGATTTAATATGATTTAAAATTAAACATAGCTACCAAGAATAGGTGGATTCATTTTATTCTTGATTTTTTAAGTCATAGTCTGTAGGAGAGTGATTTATTTCCTTTGTTTATATATACATTGAACTGTTTGATACAATGGACTGTTTGAATTATTAGCCTAGAACAGTTAAAAGTAGATGACTTTGTAGCAATTTTACTGCCATTATGGTTATCCATTGTTATTAAACTATTTGTATATAATCAGAACAGAAGTTGAAATTACTATTCACAGCATTTAGCAATCCAGCATTATTGATGTTGATGCCAAAGTAGCTAAAGAAAACCATTAACATTTGCATT
Organism: Epiperipatus broadwayi; assembly: GCA_028023455.1. Lineage (NCBI taxonomy): Eukaryota > Metazoa > Onychophora > Udeonychophora > Euonychophora > Peripatidae > Epiperipatus > Epiperipatus broadwayi. Next base: position 365,380 of record JAQFVV010012659.1, on the reverse strand, counting down.
TGAAACAAAGTATCAAAAGCAATTAGAGTTCTTTCTTTATTAAAACAATGCTATTTATAAGTTTAAGTGAATATATTATATAACCGATTTTGATAATTAATTTAATTGATATACTTTTTTAGATTTAATTGTCCTTAATATTTACATTTGAAATGTTTAATGTATCTATGCATCAATGAAGGTTTTTTTAGATTTTTTATCAAATGGTTAGTTGATTTTTTTAATGTTTAAAAGATTTAAAATTGTTATATTTATAACTGATAAATCATTTGAAGAATCTAGTTATGAAGATGAACTGATTTTGATTTTATTTTTGGGGAAGCATGCTCTCAGAGTTGTAATAGGTATGAGCAAAAAAAATGTCTTATTGAATTTACTAGTTATGTAAAATAGATATTTCAAATATTAAGAAAAAATATATACTGATCTACAATTTCTTTTGATTGTTATCCTGATTTATTATATGATCTGATCCTTGGAAAGAAAAAAATGGTACTTATGTATTAGACTTGCAATGCAGGAAAGATGCTAAGCCTTTTCACATTCATGATAAATGTCTAACTTTACAATCCTATAAAATAAACCCTGTGATCTCATTCAATCTCATGCAATAACATGTTACATGATAAATTTACACTTTCATTTATTGTCCAGATTTCATTTGGACAAGTTCTTCTCAAAGGGTTTTTTTTATTTCAGTGCTGATTTACTTTTCCATTTTCTGATTAATACTACAATTTTTTTTAAATAGTAGAAAATATTAACATTTGGAGATTACCTGCTACTGAGATCAAGGTAGTTGAGTATATCTACACTTTGGACAAGAAATGGCACTGTAACATTTGAGGATGTAATAATAAATAGGTCTTTGTAAGGGAATGTGGTTGAAGGGTTCCAGAATTCCATTTTTGATGGTGATCCAATTTATTTATAGCTGGGTTCACAAATTAACATCTATAGAATGGGGGAAAATAGAGCTTAGTTTAGTAGACAAAACTGTAATAGACTGGAATAACTATATGCAAGAAGTTTGTTCCACTGTGATGATAGAGTGAGAAAAATATGAAATTTGAGACCCTAACAAAATTATTAAAATTGATGAGAGCCTTTTGCACAAAAAGAAAAAGTCCAATCCAATTAATTTTTCAGGAATAGTGGATGTTTGGTGGTTTGTTAAGGGAGAGCAATGAGTACTCCATCATGAAAATTCATGATAGAACAGCAGAAACTCTGATGGAAGCCATCAAACAAAATGTAGAAGAGGAATCAATAATTTAACTGCTGAATTATGAACTGCCAGTTATGATCATTTAGTAAATTTCATTTTTTAAAAATTTACTTTTAAGCCTTGTCAAGTGTTGGTGGTTGAAAGGTCAGCACATCTACCTTACAAGCAGTTGTCCCAGGTTAGCGGGTTCACTTCCTGGCCGATGCTATGACACATGAAAAAAAGAAAAAAAGTAAAGTAGAACAGACAAATGATTGTTTTATTGTGACAATTTCTGTTATATATTACACTGTATGTTTTCATTTTAAGCATTTTGTAAATTCATGCCAGATATAGACATAATATTTTATATACAATATTTAGACATGCTAATATTTTAGATATAGATGTAATAGTACTTTATTATTATTATTTTTTGTTGTTGTTTGCCAATTGTGCTTTAATGATTGTTTTGTAATTTCATGATAGGTTTAAATATCCATGTTTAAAGTAACATTTGGGAATTGCATAATGCCATGTCACATTTAATATTTTTTTGTGTGAAATTTATATTTTAAGTATTGTTAAAAATGTACTTTTTTAGATTTAGCCTGGTGCAATTAGTGTCACCTATTAGAGCTGCTATGCTTTTTCACATACTTAATCAGATTGCTGATAACTTTATAAATCTTGCGAAATATCATGTACACATGGTCCGTTTTGATGAACTTATCAATTTAAGTTTGTACAAGTTCCAGGGTACATGTTATTTGATCTGATCACAATATTAAAAAGTTATCAGTGGATTAATATGAATGAGAAAAGGCATAGCAGATCTAATACGTGAGTATCAAAAACATATTTTCAAGAACGAATAAGGAATAATTTTTTTAAAAAAGTTGAGGTTTTAAAATTTAAAAATAGTTGTAATTTAACTCAAACAGGAGGTCTAATTAAACTGTCAATAATATATTTATTTTATTAAAAAACAATATTAGTTATTTCAAAAATAGAAATGTCAAACAATTTTTCATGACACTAAGTAGATATATATATATATATATATATATATATATATATATATATATATATATATATATATATATATATATATATATATATATGTAATATACAAATCAATATATATATCAAAATACAGTACAATTTATATAAATTATATTCTTTTAGAAGTACTTTCGACTATACACTTTGTAGTCTTTATCAACTATATAACATTGAATAATCAAAACGAGACAACCCTTAACAATACCCATAGTTCAATTCAGATTTCCCACAATTCTGTTATCTTAACATTTGATGACTGGCGATTCATTAACATTTGACGATTTCTTGAAATCAACATAGCCTCTTTTATTTTACGTTTATTATGACAACGTTCAATTTGAATAATTTTCATATTTTTATAATCAAATTTAAATCCATATTGACAAGATTTATTATGATCAAATATAACAGATGATGAAGGTTTATTTACATCTGTTCCATATTGATTCTCTTTTTGAATTCTATTATATAAAAGCATATGTTCTTTTATTCTCTTCTCAAATGTACACTTAGATTCACCAATGTATTGTACGCCGCATCCACATATCAATCTATATATAATAGAATTTTGATTAAACTTTGAATTTTGAATTTTAGAATTATTAAGCAATCTATTTATGTTATTTGTAGAGAAAAAAGCAATATGACACAAACCATTATAAATTTTCCTAATAAACTTGACCTGCTCATCTGATATAAATGGCATTGAAATCCATTTCATTTTGATATTTTTATTTTTAATTTTATTATAGTGTTGATTTCTTTTAAATCCTTTAATAATATTAGCAATAGCATTTTTATAATAGCCAATTTTTAACAAGTCATTAACAAATAAATGTACATTTTTAATTTATCATGAATATTTGAAAAATTATGCAAATATTTAGTGATAAAATTAAAATGTACATTTATTTGTTAATGACTTGTTAAAAATTGGCTATTATAAAAATGCTATTGCTAATATTATTAAAGGATTTAAAAGAAATCAACACTATAATAAAATTAAAAATAAAAATATCAAAATGAAATGGATTTCAATGCCATTTATATCAGATGAGCAGGTCAAGTTTATTAGGAAAATTTATAATGGTTTGTGTCATATTGCTTTTTTCTCTACAAATAACATAAATAGATTGCTTAATAATTCTAAAATTCAAAATTCAAAGTTTAATCAAAATTCTATTATATATAGATTGATATGTGGATGCGGCATACAATACATTGGTGAATCTAAGTGTACATTTGAGAAGAGAATAAAAGAACATATGCTTTTATATAATAGAATTCAAAAAGAGAATCAATATGGAACAGATGTAAATAAACCTTCATCATCTGTTATATTTGATCATAATAAATCTTGTCAATATGGATTTAAATTTGATTATAAAAATATGAAAATTATTCAAATTGAACGTTGTCATAATAAACGTAAAATAAAAGAGGCTATGTTGATTTCAAGAAATCATCAAATGTTAATGAATCGCCAGTCATCAAATGTTAAGATAACAGAATTGTGGGAAATCTGAATTGAACTATGGGTATTGTTAAGGGTTGTCTCGTTTTGATTATTCAACGTTATATAGTTGATAAAGACTACAAAGTGTATAGTCAAAAGTACTTCTAAAAGAATATAATTTATATAAATTGTACTGTATTTTGATATATATATTGATTTGTATATTACATATATTGTGAAACGAATACAGATATCAAACTTTATTTATTACATATATATATATATATATATATATATATGTATATATATATATATATATATATATATATATATATATATATATATATAATCTTATAGCAAATCAGTAGTTCAATGTATATCTGAAAATATTAAAATGAAAAAATTACAATGAAGAAGAAGGTTGAAATTTCACTCTTCATGTTCCTGGAAGAAAATTATTTTGTGTGCATATGCCACTATATACAGAAATTACATTATTATCATAAATAAAAAAAAAGCATTTAAATAATTGGCAGGAAAATCTGATTTGTCAATTAATCTCATAAAATTGGAATCTCACTTTAAGTATAGGGGATTTGAACTCAGATTTTCAAGCACCCTTCAACTATCCACACTATCTCATACAAATGATACACATGACCACACACATGTAGAAAATATTCGTAGTTTGTGCTAAACCAGCACTCATCAGTTGGTCCAGATTATCATTTCCCACACACATATATAATCAGTGCTCAGTTTATATTAAGATAGCAAATCTTATGGACAGGCTTCAATCTACTCCAACCTCCGACTTTTCAGCCATCCATATCATTGAAAATCTGATGATGAAAACCCAAATCCCATGCTGATGCCAATATTATTGCTCACTTTTTTTTTGCAAAAAATTCATAAATAAAATAAAATGAGAGGGTAAAAATAATCCTGTGATAAAAGTTGTCTTATAATGCACACCTTTTGATTCTAACTCTAATGCAAAAGTTTAAAAATTTGAAGATGAATTAGTGAACAAAGATAGATAATACTAAATGTTTTTTTGTTCTAATAAACTTTGCAAAAGTTGTTCTAAAACTATAGAAAAAAATTAAATAAATGTCTTATAGAATAGTTTTAGATAAAATTTTAATTATTATAGTTTTAAAGAGAGATAGATCTTTGATTTGACCTAGACATAAAATGTATCAATGTAGACATTTGTAGTAATATTATACATATATGCATGTTAAATACGTCGATGAAAAATTGCACATACATATTACTTGAATTAAAGAAAAAAATAACAGATAATTTTAGAAGTAATATTTATATTTCAATCAGCATAAATAAGTCTGGAAATATTTTTAAGCTTATAAAACTTTTTTTTTATTAAACAAATATATTTACTGAATTATTCCATCTGTTAAAAATATTATCAATTTCTTATTTTATTAAGTTAGATGACTTCTCTTATCTTAGATTAGTTCAATATCTAATATTACTGGATTGATTATTAAGTGACAAAAGAAAAAAAGAAAAGCGTGCAATTGAATGAATTATTATTTTTTGCTGAGTGAGTTTAGCACTGCAATATTGCTTGATTTCTCTGGAATAAATTTATCCATTCACTTTAGATTTAAGTTTGAATTTTATATTAATTTTAATTCTTTGTAAATAGTGTTTTTATTAAAAAAGACATATTTTGCATATATAGTATTTACTATTGTATATATAAAAATAACATATCCGGGTTCATCTGTATATGATTTATAGCACTATAAGACTGACTTTGGTCATACCGACTATCGACTGAGTTAAAAATATTATAAAAACAGTTATAGAGATGCTGTAAGCATTGACGTATACAAAAGTTCCACCAATAAAAAACAAGTATAGAAAATTTTAAATATAAAATGAAAGAATAAAAAACAGAACTTATTCGGATTAATAGACTTTAAAAAATTCTTCCAAATAGAATATTGTTGAAATGTATCATCAGGTTTAGTATCATAATAAGAAAGCAAGAAAAAAAAAACAACTATTAGAGTTTGTGTGCCTTATATAAAAGAAACTACAGGCAGTATTGTATGTATTCTAAAATACTATAATAGAAAAACAGCATATTTTACTTATCAAAAAATTAGCAACATTATCAAGCATTGGTGGCCTTGTGGTTAGCATAGCTGCCTTACAAGCAGCTGGCCCAGATTAGCTTCCCAGTCAATGCTTTGACATATTAAAAATAGCAACATTCTATCCAAAGCCTATGGAATCAATCCCTCTTGATGTCCATGAAATTCATAAAATTTCATATGGCATATGTAAAGTTTTTTATGGAGTTATGAGAAATAACATCAGTACTAAAAAGACAAACATGTTAATGCAGTTAAGAAGCATTCATCATCAGCAGCACTCTCCATGCTAGAATTAGTCATAATATTGACATTCCTAATATTAGGATTTTATCCAGATGTGACACTTTTCATCAATGTAAAATCAGAAAAACCATGAGATCCTTCAGAGGCTAGATAATTTTATTCTTAAATTTTTATGTACTTGTTTTCTATTGGTATAACTTTTATCTTTTTATACATCAATGATTGCAACAGCTCTACCATCATTTTTGTTTTTTACCAGTCAATGTGAATGAGAATCAACCCAGCAATACATCATCAGACATATTATGTTAATGCTATAAATCATGCAAAGATGAACACTAATATACCATTTATATCTATAGCCTTGAAAATCTTCATTTTAACATACACACATATATTATTAATACATACAGCACTCTCAATTTACACAAACCCTAGAAATGGCAGCTTTTACTAGTGCTGTCAATATTATTGTGTCATGGTTATCTATTAGATAATATAACAAATATCAATTGATCATTTTATTTACATAAGGAAAAATCAGTACTTAAATAGAAATACAAAGCTAGTTAATAAGTGTGATATGCAAGTTCATACTAGATATAACACACACTTTTTATCTACATGATTAATAATTAAATTTGTAGATTAGTTCAGATTAGGATGGTGTAATATTATTGATAACACTAGTAAAAAGTTTGTATTTTCAGTTTATGTTGAAAGTGTAGTATATAATAAATTAATATTACATATATGGCATTTAATTATTAACTCATAAGGTTTTTAACACGAGTAGATATTTATTATACCTTAACCATATTGAAAGAGTTATGTTTTATAAGGTGCAGACTTGAATTTTACTATTATTAATATCATTCGTCAGATTGTCATCTTTATAAGAATAAAAATTGCAAGGTAAATGGTCATTTTGCATTTTCTAGGCTATCTAACAAACAAGGAAAGTCAATAACATCAAGACGCTAGGAAAACTTGTGATTTTCAGAGTTTACACACACACACACACACACATATATATATATATATAATTAGTTTCCAACCAGTAACCACCTAAACATTCACAGTAAATATAGCAACCAATATCTCTAACTGCTGTCAAGGCAACCTTCACACCTTTTAATATATATATATATATATATATATATATATATATATATATATATATATATATATATATATATATATATATATATATATATATATATATATATATAATATGTAAATACATGTATATACTAAACTTAATGTAATTATAAGGAACTTGATCTCAGATTTTCAAACTCCCCACAGCTATTCAAATCATCTTATACTACTGATACATATGATTATGTACATGTAAAAAAGATAAATGATCTCCAGCATTCATCAGTTGATCTAGACAACTATCTTTCACACATACATACAATCACTGCTCAGTTTATATTAAGCTAGCAAATTTTCAAATTTTAATGGATACACTTTAATCTTCTTTATTCTCCAACTTTTCAGCTATCCATATCATTAAAAATCCAAGGATGAATTGCTCAAACCTTATTGATGCCAATATTATTGAAATATCCATGTTGACTTTAAGTTAATCTGATTTTTCACACATAGAAACTTAACATGTCCATTTAAGTATACTGTATAGGGATGGGCTAAATACAGGCTGAAAATGTAATATTTAAATACACATATCTTGTCTATTCCAAATTTAATGTAATTATAAACTACTAGAACTCAGACTTTCAGCCTCACCATAGCTATCCAATCCATCTTTTATAACTGATGAGTGCTGGTTCAGCACAAAATATGTAATTGGAGATCACTGATCTTTTCACATGTATGTGGTTATGTGTATTAGTCATATAAGATGGATGTGGGGGAGTTTGAAAGTCTGAGATCAAGTCCTTTATAATTACATTAAGTTTAGTATAGACAACATACATGTAATTAAATATTACATATTCAACCTATATTCTGACCATCATTCTTCTGTATAATTAAATGGACATATTAATACTCTATGTTTGAGGAGTCAGATTGACTTAAGGTCAACATGGGTATAATGATAATATTGACATCAACAAGGTCTTTCAGCAATTCATCCTTGGATTTTCAATGATATGGATGGCTGAAGAGTTGGAGAGTGGAGAAGATTGAAGCTTGTCTATTAAAGTTTGAAGATTTGCTATCTTAATATAAACTGAGCAATGATTGCATATATGTGTGGAAGATGGTGATCTAGACTAAGTCATGAGTATGGGTTCTGCACAAAATTATCATATTTGACACTATTAATATTTTCACATATATGTAGTCATGCATATCAGTTGTATAAGATGGATTGAATAGCTATGGGAGTTTGAAAGTCTTAGTTCAAGTCCCTTATAATATATATGTTATACTAATTTGTAATGATAGGCAGACAGCTCTATTAAAAATCAACACAACAAGTTATGTTTGCAATATTGATATTTAATATTAAAAGCATAAGTAGATAGAAAAATGAAACTCACTTTCTATCTACCCGTCTTACATTATAATAAACTATAATTAATGCTAAGACATTAAAACAACAAAAATAAATAAAAAAAGCTGATAATGATGCAATGAACTTTCTAACTTTAATTGATGAAATAATTTTAATTATTAATAATTTTAGCTACTTAGTACAATTCCCCATATAAACAGACAATAAACACGCAAATTATATAGCTATTGGTCTCTTTATTAACAAAAAAACACAACAAATTGCATTTAGTTTTTAATTAACTTTACGTTGCTATTGGAGATTATTTATGTCTTATTAAAACAAAACAAATTTCATGTAAAGAAGTTGCAAAATAGATGTTCTTACACATTAAATATTAATTATAATTCAGCAATACTCAATATATATATATATATATAATGCATATTAATTAATACTCAATATATATATATATATATAATGCATATTAATTAACATAATTAATAGCTTATGAGATGGCACTTCATATAGCTTCAAAAATATTCGTTGCTGCATGATCTGGTTTCTGGTTTTAATGTTTTTTTTAAAGTGATTTAGTATTGCGATTATGTGTGGTTAAATTTTAGATGGCATTTTACAAGCTAGTGTGTGAAAAGAATGAAGGTAGTAATTCTTATATTGGGAAAAAGACCACTTTGTATATTATTAATAAGGTTGTTGAATATTAGTGAAAAGAGTATGACAAAAAAAAAGGAGAAACAATCCACAAGAAAATGTTCCAATGGTTTTTTTTTTCTGTGACAGAGAGCACATAATGGATCTATATTTGTGAAGTGTTGCTTGTAGGAGAGAAAATAATTAGTAGGAAGGTCTTTGACATTTATTTCAATTAAGAAGTCTATATATTTGGATTCCAAGTAACAATCTGCTTTTATTATATGCTCACATATTGCTTAGGATTACAGAACATAAAATATAAACAGAAAAAATTGACACACTTTCCAAGAACCTATCTTTTATGAGTCTGGAATCTTATAATAGTAGTGATAAATCGAAAATAAAAAGTTTGTTAACTTTGCCATTGCAACATTCTCATTTGACTTAATTGTTTATTTTTATTCATATAGGTCCTCAGTTATGGATAGTTTATAATTTTAAACAGATAGATGAATTTGAATCTTGTATTTCTATGTATTCGTAATTTGTGAATCTATAATATTAGATGCCTTTCTAATAATATGCATCCATATGTTTGCTTACAAGCATTAGTAATTAACTGTAGTAATTTAAAATGATGATGATCAGTGGTATTAATATTTCAGAAATAGGCTTTCTAAAGAAAAAGCTATGTGCCAAAAAGATTAATTTTAAATTGAATCTTAAAAGAAATTAAAAATATTTTTGGAAAAAGTACTGTTATTTAACTCTATCAATAACTTTAAAACGTTTAAAAGAAAAAAATAAATTTTGTTTGACAATTAAATAACAAATAATTTGCTGAGCATTGCTTTCGACCTGATTGGGGAGGGGGTCATAATCACAGCACTTATTAGCCAAACTAATGATAATATTGAAGAAACATGAATTTAATATTTGCTGGTTAATATGTAAATATGCAATTTACATATTCCACTTCTGGGACTGCAAGAATCTCTTTTGTTTATCATGTGACTGTTATTAGCAATAAATCATGTCACTTTAAAATTTCTTTTCCTTTCATTATGCTCACCACAAACTAATTTAATGTTCCCTGGATCCAAATCATGAACATAATTCATTTGATGCTCAAAAAACAATGACTTTGGGATCTTTTTTTTGCACCAGAATATTGATGTTGGTCTAGCATGGTGGCATTATTAGTTGATTTTCCCTAATAGACCATGTGCAATTGTTTTCATTTCATCTAATTTTATAAACAACCTGGAGAGCCTTGTGAGGGAGCAATGAAAGAAAAAGAAAAATTAAAGCGGCATGGTTTATTGCTAATAACATTAACACAATAAACAAAAAAGACTCTTGCATAGCCTTGTCATAGAAATGGAATATATAAATTATATATTTACATATTGAAACAGTAAGATTCGTATTCGAATCTTAAGTTTCACCTTTTTCTGTCGTCTCTCACTGACCGGTCTATCCCGCCCAAATTTAAACTTTTTGATATCAAATTGTGTGTGTAACAATATTAAAAAGGTATAAATATGTGTAGAATTCAGCATAAACACGCACACATTTCGATCTCAAATTAAAGGCAATAAATAGGGATAAAATAATATAATTTAGATTTCTTTTAGTTATATAAAAATGTATAATTTTAATCATTTATTTTGCATTATAAAGTTCGTATTTATTGCTTTGTTTAAATTTCATTTAATAATAATTCTAAAAATATCTGATGTAATATTTAATTAAAAGTTAAAATAATCTTATGTTCCCTTTTTGTTTTTGAAATTTAAAAGCATCGGTCAGTGATAGATAATAAATTAATTAAAGAAAAATTCCCCAAAATTAATTAGTAAATGTAAAATGTAAACAATAGAATGGCAGCTTTCTTTAATTAAAAACCAACTAAATGCATTGATTATCCTCAGGGCAGATTAAGTAGAACCTAAAAATATCTTAACAAAAATGTGAAAGATCAAGATAAGAAAAGAGGCCATCTTAGACTTGCTGGAGACATTCACTTAAACTTTAGCTTTGCTCTCGATCACTGAGAGTCTCCAAAAATAATAAAATAATTTGTTCCTGCCAAGGTATGACCGAGTAAAGCACCTAGATTATTCTCCATCGGGAGATGGCCAGATGCTGAACTTTCCATTGCCCGTCATAAATTCACCATGAAGATCTGCTGCCTGAAATGAATGAGAAAGCTGCTGCTGCCATGAGATTAAAGAAATATCTAAATACAAGAAAGACTTGCCACTCGTGAACCTTTTGCTGATCAACTCATGGAATAAGAAAACTTCTTATAAAACAGGTACCTGTCTGTGTTCAAACTCTAGAGTACTCTAATAATATGCTATATCTCTTCTTCATAATACTTATCTAAATTGTAAAATGTAAAAACTACCATTTGTATAGTAAATTGAATGATTAATGTAATGTGTAAATTTCTCTACTAATCTAGCTTATCTCATTCTATCTTGGGTGCGTATTTTTATAATCTACATTTCTATCTATAAGTATTATTTAATTATTGCATGCTCATAATTGTCTCAATTTTCAAAGTAAATCTATGATCGCTTGAAACAATGAATGCGTGTCAAATTTTCATTAATATTTACTTTCTTTAATAACTTAACTTTCATATAAATCGACACGCATTCAATGCTTCATTTATTGTAATGCAGGGTCTACTACTTCGCAAATGGCTGATGTATTAGTTATAATAATTCCCAATTTATATATGTTTGGTATTTATTAAATCATCATGAATAATTCCATAGAATTACATTTCTTTGAGAGTCACCAACGTTCTTTAGTAAATGTTGATAATGTCAGGCCGAATTAGAAATCCATTTAAATCTTATCATAATCGTTTATAAGTATACATGTGTTACGTTTTAGAGACACGATGACCCATTCCGCCGTGAAATTTCTGGATTCTTCAGGGTTGAAATTAACCCCAGTCGTCCTACACAAGCGAGCATAATGGGTGCTCCCGTAGGATTTGACAATGTCATGCAGCCAGCCGGCAAATCGTGCCACGTACCGCTTGTCCCTGGTTATGCTTATGTGACACCTTACTTCATCGGACCGAGGCAGAGACCAGTCTGATATTCTTATAAACCCATTCGCGGCATTGCAGTTTCGATATACTGCCATTCCATATCGCCTTTCTAAAGCGTACCATGTGTTCCTTTGCTCAATTCTATTATTCTATATATCACCCCGCCTCTGCATTATCTTCATAATTCACTCTCAAATAAATGTTTGCCCTTAGTTATAAATAAATATTTTAATTAAATAAATATATGTCTGCCGTTACTCTTATAACCCATACTTTAGACTCTTGCATTGCAAAGGTGTAAATTCCCCAAGGCATGCATTAGAAATACTCACTCGAGAATTTTAGGTAGCTAGATTATGCCTTCAAATAAATGTATTCATTTTGTAAACATTACAGTATTGGAAATACCGCTACTGAAATCCTCAATATAAAATAATGTCTAAATAAATAAATGTATTCTTTAAAATATCATGTCGCAAATTCCGCTACTGAAGCTGTTAGTCCATAAAATATTATTAGATTGTTTTATTAAAATGTATTAATAAATAATTTTAAACTATACGTCTGCAATTACGTTTCATTTATTCGATACCCATTCTATCTAATATTTCCTCGATTATGTAAATATGAATGTTTAATTAATATTAGTTTGATTATTGGCTAACTCGAGAATAAAATCATGAATCTCTTGCATCTCCCTGACCACCGTGCCTAAGGAAATATTTACTAATGTCGCATCAGATGCGTTGCTTCATGGATTGTATTGTGGAACTGATAAACTATGTTCGAACTCAGTACCATGGGTGGCTTCGCTACTCGATGGTGCTGCTGTTCTGTATGGTGGTCGAATTCTGCACTATGTTTACGAGTCACACATTTTCTGACCGTTACATAGTTAAATTTTTTTTTTAGCGTTTGGCGTCTAATGTGGGGCTCGAACCCACGACCCTGAGATTAAGAGTTGGGCGCCAAATGCTAAAAAAATTTAACTATGTAATGGTCAGATAACATGTGACTCGTAAACATAGTGCAGAATTCGACCACCATACAGAACAGCAGCACCATCGAGTAGTGAAGCAACCTGTGGTACCGAGTTCGAACATAGTTTATCGGTTCCACAATACAATCCATGAAACAACGCATCTGATGCGACACTAGTAAATATTTCCTTAGGCATGGTGGTCAGGGATATGCAAGAGACTCATGATTTTATTCTCAAGTTAGCCAATAATCAAACTAATATTAATTAAACATTCATATTTACATAATCGAGGAAATTTTATATAGAATGGGTATCGAATAAATGAAACGTAACTGCAGACATATAGTTTAAAATTATTTATTAATAGATTTTAATAAAACAATCATTTACTAATAATATTTGTGGATTTAAAACTTCAGTAGCGGGATTTGCGACATGATGATATTTTAAAGAATACATTGATTTATTTAAACATTATTTTATATTGAGGATTTCAGTAGCGGTATTTCCGATACTGAAATGTTTACAAAAAGAATACATTTATTTGAAGGCATAATCTAGCTACCTAAAATTCTCGAGTGAGTATTTCTAATGCATGCCTTGGGGAATTTATACCTTTGCAATGCAAGAGTCTAAAGTAAGATTTAAGAGTAATGGCAGACATATATTTATTTGATTAAAATATTTATTTATAACTAAGGGCAAACATTTATTTGAGAGTGAATTATGAAGATAATGCAGAGGCAGAGTGATATATAGAATAATAAAATTGAGCAAAGGAACACGTGGTATGCTTTAGAAAGGCGATATGGAATGGCAGTATATCGAAACTGCAATGCTGCGAATGGGTTTATAAGAATGTCAGGCTGGTCTCTGCCCCGACCCGATGAAGTAAGGTGTCACATAAGCATAACCAGGGACAAGCGGTCTGTGTCACATTTTTGCCGGCTGGCTGCATGACGTTGTCAAGTCCTACGGGAGCACCCATTATTCCCGCTTGTGTAGGATGACTGGGGTTAATTTCAACCCTGAAGAATCCGGAAATTTCACGGAATGGGTCATCGCGTCTCTAAAACGTAACACATGTATACTTATAAACGATTATGATGAGATTTAAATAGATTTCTAATTCGGCTCTACATTACCAACATTTACTAAAGAACGTTGGTGACTCTCAAAGAAATGTAATTTTCTGGAATTATTCACTGATTATTTAATAAATACAAAACATATATAACGTGGGAATTATTATAACTAATACGTCAGCCATTTGCGAAGTAATAGTACCCCTGCATTACAATAAATGAAGCATTGAATGCGTGTCGATTTATATGAAAGTTAAGTTATTAAAGAAAGTAAATATTAATGAAAATTTGACACGCATTCATTGTTTTATGCGATCATAGATTTAAACTTTGAAAATTGAAATAATTATGAGCATGCAATAATTAAATAATAACTATAGATAGAAATGTAGATTATAGAAATACGCACCCAAGACAGAATGAGGTAAGCTAGATTAGTAGAGAAATTTACACATTAAGTTAATTATTCAGTTTTAGTTATACAAATGATAGTTTTTACATTTTATAAATTTAGATAAGTAATATGAAGAATAGCTACAGCATATTATTAGAGTACTCTAGAGTTTGAACACAGACAGGTACCTGTTTTATAAGAAGTTTTCCCAGTCCAGTGGTTAAGTAACAAATAGTTCATGAGTGGCAATTCTTTCTTGTATTTAGACGTTTCATTTTACTTTCACAGCAGCAAAAAGTTCACGAGTGGCAATTCTTTCTTGTAATAAGATTAATTTCATAACAGCAGCAGCTTTCTCATTTATTTCAGGCAGCAGATCTTCATGGTTAATTTATGACGGGCAATGGAAAGTTCAGCATCCGACAGGCCATATCCCGATGGAGAATAATTTAAGTGCTTTACTCGGTCATACCTTGGCAGGAACAATTTATATTTTTGGAGACTCTCAGTGATCGAGAGCAACGCTAAAGTTTAAGTGAATGTCTCCAGCAAGTCTAAGATGGCCTCTTTTTTTTTATCTTGATCTTTCACATTTTTGTTAAGATATTTTTAGGTTCTACTTAATCTGCCCTGAGGATAATCAATGCATTTAGTTGGTTTGTAATTAAAGAAAGCTGCCATTCTATTGTTTACATTTTACATTTACTAATTAATTTTGGGGAATTTTGCTTTAATTAATCTATTATCTATCACTGACCGATGCTTTTAAATTTCAAAAACAAAAAGGGAACATAAGATTATTTTAACTTTTAATTAAATATTACATCAGATATTTTTTTAGAATTATTATTTAATGAAATAATCCAAAATAAATGATTAAAATTATACAAAATTATATAACTAAAAGAAATCTAAATTATATTATTTTATCCCTATTTATTGCGTTTAATTTGAGATCGAAATGTGTGCGTGTTTATGCTGAATTCTACATATATTTATACATTTTTAATATTGTTACACACACAATTCGATATCAAAAAGTTTAAATTTGGGCGGGATAGGCCGGTCAGTGAGAGACGACAGAAAAAGGTGAAACTTAAGATTCGAATACGAATCTTACTGTTTCAATATTAACCAGCAAATATTAAGTTCATGTTTTCTACAGTATTAATATCAGTTTGGCTGCTGAGTTGAAGTGCTATGATTATGATCTCTCATTCCCCCTGGATCGAAAGCAATAATTGTCAAACAATTTTTTTTAAACATTTTAATGTTATTGATAGGGTTATATAGCTAAAGAAAAGAAGTAAAGTCTTATAGAATTACTGACTTATTTGATTATTATCATTAGAGTAATGGTTACATTAAATGTAAATATTTGTGATTTTTTAATCATTTTTAATTAATTATATTTAATATATTTGCTATATTTATTTATATCTGTTGCAATACATAAATATCTACATTTGCATATAGAAAAGAAATATTCCTAGGAAATGTAATAGAAGTGTGTTATATATATATATATATATATATATATATATATATATATATATATATATATATATATATATATATATATATATATATATATAAAGCTTGTTTAGAGCTTTAGTATGCTCTTAAGTATATATATATATATATATAGAGAGAGAGAGAGAGAAAGAAAGAGATAGTTCATAATAAATATGAATACCATTATACTTTAAACCCATACAAATATATAATAATGCAATTGGTTTTTCTAGCAAAAATTTTTTTTACAAGATTTATTGCAATCATCAAAGGAAATTTGAAATCAGTTACTTTCAGGAAAGCACATTTATAGTCTCCATAGGTTTCTGGTATTTAAAAGATGCTCTAGAGTTCTCATCAGAAAATTTGGGGAAATCAAACTTTTGCTTTATTCACCTATGTAGGATACATAACTGTAACATAAATAATTTGGAAAAGCAATAAACTAATATACTTTCTTCACAAGTTAGAATTTCATTGATCCTTTTTGCTTTATTTAAAACATTATGTATATATTTTTTACCAAGCTCTCTCTTTATTATCTTTTGGAATTGACTTGTATATTTACTGATTAATACAAAATTACCCCAAATCCAAATCTCAAACAGTCTAGCCAAAAAAATAAAATCTAAAACACTACCGATGGTTTCACTGTTACAAGCAGACATGTCAAGTGTAAGGAACTACAAAACAACAACATATTTAAATTGAACATTACCCACAATTCTAATTACTTTTCATCAAACCTGTAATATTAAAAGAACTTTTAAATAAATTATTTATTGACTAATTTAGCTTTATGCTTTTAATGTTTGATTAATATAAATAAATATGAATGAGTTTTCTTTTTAATTAATCAAACTCAAAATCATAAACTAATTTTTTCTAATTAATCTAGTATTATTATAGGACTTAACTTTAATTAAAAAATTTTTTTTCTTTAATATTAAAATAGTTCTTCAAAATTTTCATCTAAGCAACTTATTTTTATTTTATTTTAATTAATGCTAAGCTATTACAAAAGAATTTTTTTATTTAAAAACTTTCAGTATAAAACATCCTTAATTGCATTATAGAAAAAGTTTTCTTTCATGTAAAATATTCAGTATCAAAACTGAATTATATTTTATTTCTTTTTTTTTTAATATTGAAGGAATGCCATTAGGAATATGCTTTGCCTTTTTATTTTTTTTAAAAATTATTGTCTACAAAATATTTTACATGCACATACACTTATATATACATAAATGTATATTAAACACATTTGTTAATGTTTTAAACTACTATTTTTTTAACCAATTTAAATGTGTTTTGATTTTATATTGGTAACAGTAATTATTCTAACCTCAACTGCTTTTCCTGACTATTCCAAGTATCTTAGTATTGAAACATTGTTTCAATATATATATATATATATATATATATATATATATATATATGCATATATATATATATATATATATATATATATGCATGCACACAAACATCAGGTGAAATTTGGGACAGTGGAAGGGTGAAGGATTTAAGGGCTGATGGTTTTAGGGTTAATTCTCAGAAGAATAATGTAATTAAAAAAATCTTAAATTAGATTAACTGAATGGAAGATTTAATATTAAAGTGCTCAAATGTCACATAACCTCTTAACAATAAACTTTACAATTATATATATATATAATTCATGTTCAGCAAATAAATACAAACACATTCATAACTATATAAAAAAAGGCAGGTATAGAGAGAAAGACTTACAGAGACAATAATTATAACTATCTACAAGCATGCATGAATGTTCAGATATTATTAAAAAACAACGGTAAAATGAATTGTTATTAAAAAAAGTAAAAATGTTTATTATAGAAAAATATAATGACGACCCAATCAGTAATTAAAATTTGATATTTTTATAGTCATATGTTATTTAAGTTTTAATTAATAAAACTTTTTTTTTCAGCAATGTCTGCAAATGTTTGCCGGGATAAAAACTTTTTTGAATGGAATGAAGATGATATATAATCTAATTTGAGCTTTTAAAATATTTATAATATCAAGTATTTATTTAACATTTATTTTTGTTTTATTGCTACTGTTTTAAAGCTAACAAAATAAAAACGACGACGCGACGTATGTATACCATAAAATTTATATATATTTTTTGATTTGAAAGAGCTTTTTCTTTTATTGCAAATATGTGTTATTTTACAAATATATTAAATAGATAAACTGAAAATGTTAATATGAAATTTTTATTAAGTTTAATAAATATACATTTATTATTAATATTGTATGTTTACTTTTCTTATCCCAGCACACATTTTCTTGATGTTTTTATATTATAACTAAAATCATTTAATTATACCTTATATGTACAAATTAATCAGCCTCTGTTAAGTACATTATTAGAAAATTTAGATATTAATAACCCATTTCTAAATTATAAAACGCATTTTAAAAATTTTTTAGCTGAAGAATGTTACTTTACACGTTACAACATGGCAAACTTTACAAAAGACTATGATATTTATTCTTTTCATTTTAAACAAACAATTTTATACACTTGCAGCTATATATCTTAGACATAAAGTGTTTTATATTTATATAAATTACTATAAATTAGAAAAACTGATAAAATTATTATAAATTAAGCAAATTAAAATGTCTTGTATGGTTTAAGAGAAAAGAAGAGTAGTGGACTAAGAGATAAAAGTTTCAGTATTGATTGTCAATTGAATAACATAGATAAATAAAAAATCAGTTCATTTAAATGAATAGAACTGTCACCAAAAGTCTGAATATCATATGACATACCAAGTAACTAACAATATAGTTATTATTATAGATAGTTGAATAAAATATTGAAATAAGTGTAGAATAGGATAGTCTAAATTATGTTTATTGTCTTAGCTGAATTAGGAAATAGTTGAAATATTTATTGTATAGTAGCATTAATCTAATCACAAATATTATGTATATTAAAGCACTGAAGGTAACTTGCAATATATTTTCATTTGATTGAATCGTTGCTGACAATGTTTAAATGGAGAACATCCTCAGACAAGTCAGTTATTGAAAGAAATCAATTTGAAATATATTTAGATACCTTGCATAGTTGATTTAAACGCTCTATTCTCTCTAATAAAAGGGTTTAGACAAGTCTATGTATTAATAAATGAAGTAAAGGAATCTCTGTTTATATAAAAAAAGGACAGCTGTTCTTTTGTTGGGTTAGAGAGTATTTAAACTATTTATTGTACAGTGGCATGAGTCTTAATCTTATATATATATATATATATTGAAACAGACAGATCGAAGAATCGATCTTAGTTTCATGGTTGTCATTTAAGAACGGTAATTCTAAACCACTATTTACCCGCAATGAGACTTTTTCTATTCCAAGCACATAAATTTTAAGTTATTTATTTTGTGTTTGTTTAAAAAGAATTTAATGTAAAGAGTATGAGTATAAATATATATATATATATATATATATATATATTGTAACTGTCAGGATGAGCCGACAACTGCATAAATCATGACTAAGATGATTTAAACCACCACAATTCATTCCCCTCTACATACTATCTCATTTTTTTAGGCTTAGTGATCAGAGAGAGGTAAAGATTCTTAAAATTAGATTACAACTATATGACTTCCCTGTGGTAAAACAAGACACCCAATGCAATGTAAATATATAATACAATCACTTTATTAATATTAAAATTATAAACAAATAAACAAAAGAAATGACTACCCTTAATTAGGTTGATAAACTTATAAGATAGTTGAATTACATTAATTAGATGATTACATATGTAAGAGTTTCAATGGTATAAGGGACTTCTGATGATGAACACATTTGATCTTTGGGGCAGATATCACTCAAGCAGGTACATAATAATAAATTAAACAAGGTAAGTTTAATTGATGCTAGAAAATATGGTTAAAAAGATAAATGCATAATTTTCATAATCATGACCAATAAATGCTGAAATATCAAGCTTTAACATACATAAGGAATAAGGAAGGCAGTACTGAGTTGCTAAAGTAATAAACAATTAATGAAGTAAAATAAAATATGATCACCTCAGCAATGTCATATCCAAGTGTTATTATAAGGTAATGACAGGAAGATATTCTCCTTTGTGAAGTTAGATTCAAAATTCTATAGAATAAATGGGTCATGGCATGAAGAAATGAGCATCATATAACTCTAAATAACTCTCATTAACAGGCACAAATGATCCATTGCACTGGTAACAAGACAAGAGCAAGACCCTCTGGATCTGGAATATGAAAGGAATGTTCCCACATTTGTGTGGAACTTATTTAGCATGAACCCATCAAATTAAATTTTTTGAAGTAGAGATATATGCTTGTTGAAGTACACAATGAAATAAAACATAAAATTAGCCAACCCAGTAACTCTATATTTGGTAAAGGTTTATTTTAATGACCAGAGCATATTCGCCATCTAGTTTTTAAAATTAGAACTAAAATATTCTAAAATCTTACATATCTGCTTCTATATTACAATTACAGTAAATATTTATAATTAAAACATAAAAGATAATAAAAAAAGCATTTACCTTTTTAAGTACAATTATGCCCTATGCATACTAGGAAGTTGGAGAAAAAGGTGGCAGTGCTATATCTACTGTGGAGGGCAAATCCACATATTCTCAATATTCTGGGTATGTATGTCTTGGTCTTCGGGATTCAGGAAGTTGTCCTGGTGGATGACAACCGAATGCATATATACCCCATTGCTGAGTCTGCTGATATTATTGTATGCAGCCCAGCCATCTGAAATTATGTGAGTACCTGGTAAAATGTACAGCTGGATTAGGGCCTCCAATGTGCCAGCCATTCTATCCACAACTTCTGTCAAGAAGCACTTCCTTGACACTTTTTCCATACCACCAAAGACCCAATGCCCTATATGTATAGTCCCCCTATGATATTTTTTGTGGCAATGATGTTTTGTCAATTTTGACAACTAATGTCTCCCCATTGTTATCCATTCCACCGAGAAACATCGGATTTGTGGATAAATATTTGGCACACTCTTCATGACAAAAATTTGCCCAGTCAATGACTATTTTCTTGCTTATGCTGGTGTTTTTTTTATAATAAGTGCTATAAATCTAGATAGTTTAAATTGTTAAGTTATAAATGAAGATAGTTTAAATTCTTAAGTTTCAAATAATTTAAACTATTTATTTTAATTAATCTAGTGTAATTATTTCAATTTCTTTAAACTGGTACATATTTTTTTATTATTTTTTACATTTTAATAAATTTTAATGCAATTGTAATATAGTAGCATATACTGAAGATTTTCGTATAATAATTTACTTCTAATTTTGAAAACTAGAGGGCGAACATGATTTTTATGTTGTGGTCGCTAAAGTAAACCTTTACTCTATATTTATATATAATGAATATTTGGCCTTAAAATTTAATCTATAATGCTTAAATGGTCATGCCATAAGTTTATAATATGCAGGTATCTATCCTATAGGCTAAATCAAGGCCTATGGAGTTATGGTATATAATAAAAGATTTTTATAAAGAAATTATTCCCCGCTTAATTATAGATCTGCTCCATAGGTCTTACATATAAAGAAATTATTGATACCATAGCCTATCAAGATAATATATTGTAACGGTAAGAATTGTTCCTCCACATAACAAAATCTAGAACACAGGCAAAATATACTAAAGCTGATCGAGTACAGATGCTGGGATCCAGGATCTGACCAACATTCAATCCTTTCATCTCTTCTCAACGATTTAATACCCTATGGATGACATTCCTCAACTTACACAGACACTCAATTTACCCTCGGTCCAGCAGTCACCTCCGGTAGAACAAGAGACTCGTAAATTAACTAGTTTATCACTGATTTGGTCAGACATATACACATATGGCTAAGAAATTAATTATAGAACTTAATAGACTGATCTACATATATATGAAATGGTGTATGTGCAATTAAATATAGAGTTGGATAAAATGAACTCACGGACAATAAAATATGAAAATGAGTTATAATTTTAAATATTATTAATTTAATAAAACAATAACAAATAATAAATCAAAACATACAAACTTATGTCATGGGAACATGAGATATAATGCTCACTGGCGTTAGATAACTAATGAGATTAATGTTACATATCTCATTATAAGTGTTTAATAAAGTGTAGTGCAGTATTGGAGTTTATGCCTATTTTAATATGCCAAATTTCTAGCTCTTTTGTAGTCTGCTAGATCATACGGAACTTTACAGCCACAGTTATATAACTAACTTGATAGTGCTCCTATGGCATCTATTTATACAAAGTTAGTTCGAGCATGTAATTAAGCTCAGGGATATGCAGGTTAGCATGTTAACCTAGATTAGGATATACTCTAATGCTATATAAGCATTTAATATAAAAGAAGAGAAAACTGGTTTATGATAGGTTTACCTATATACTCTATGGCATATATCAAAATATTAATAAAACAAAAAGGTGCAAATGGGGCATTATTCACGGGCTTCAGCATCGAATGTTCAGTTTGCCCTAAAACCACTCAACTTGCCATGAATAGGGACATTAGTAGTTCTGGGAAGTCAGATAAGCATTATGAATAATCTAGGTCATTGTGCCCTAGTTCTAAAAGTATGTGCTTTAACCTGAACTAAAATGGATGAGTGTGGCCTCCACCAGCACATCATCAAGAATCATGCAGCAAGCAGATAAGTATACATTGCGTACTTTGTAAGGACACATCCACAACTTATACATATATATAATGCAAATGCGTAAAATTATATTATAGTGCTTTAAAATTAAATAGCATCTATTTGCATATCTATACAATCCAGTTCTCAGATTTAGTATTTCAAATATATTATTTAAGGACTAAATTAATTAGTAACCTAGTGTAGTATTATCACCTGCATCTCAACATATATATATATATATATATATATATATATATATGTTGAGATCCTTATATATATATATATATATATATATATATATAAGGAGGGCAAAGCATATTTGTGGGATAATTACGAATAAAATATTAAAATATGCTTTGAGAATATCTCTATGGCTAGTTCCTATGTACAAGTTACATGTATAAATAGTTATAATTCATAACCAGAATTAAGCAAACTACATAAAATAACTAGATAACTGATTATTGTAATATTAATACCCAAAACTTAATCAGTAAAATAATAATATGATCTCGAAACAGTGAGTGAGAAAGAAGAATAATCATTCAATTATTTAATATTTATTATAGCGAAAATTTGAAATTATCTTCACAAATCGATAAGCTAAAATTATATTTATAAATATTTGCAGTTTCGAGTCATTTGGCATATCAAATACGTATAATATTGAAATGATAAAATCATAGAGTAAATCAAATAGAATTAGAAATAGGCATAAACAGACCATAGGAAATTATACATTTAAAATAGATTATTAGAGTTTTACATTTTAAAAGAGAATTCGAGTTTTACATTTTAAAAGAGAATTCAAGTTTTACAATCAGGCAAAATTTAGCATTTTACAATCAGGCAAGGTTTAGCATTTAACAATCTTCTTTATAGATTTTAGTAAAGGTGTTGGGAAAAGCAGATTTAATAAATAGCTAGCTTTTAAAAGAAAGACTTGAAAGTCACAGTTTATAAACAGAGCTCTGAGAAAAAAATTACCATTCAGTTTCCATTGCAGTTAATTCTGAAGCACTTGGGAGGATATTAATTTGACACTTTTGACGAGATGATTTAAAGTTAATAGAGATTTTCCATGTGCTACTTTTGCTGGTTATGGCATTAGGTTTCATTGGTCCACAGACTTCTCCATTCACTGTGAGTAGAGAGGCGGTGAACTATTGCCATCCTACTCGATCATTTTGAAGGTAAAACCGGCATGGGTTCAGCTTACACTCACTTATTATATATGATCCCACCTTGGCAACAAAACTTTAAGTATTTATACTTTTTAAACTCTGTCCACCTGTTAATTTTTACGAGCTTGAATGTAGCTGAAAAGTCCATTTATTTATTTTAGCAAAACATATTTAATATTTATAACCGGTAGAAAAACTCATTTATTTATTTTAGAAACACATTTTTAATTCTAACAAGTAATTTAGATTTTGTTTTCCTGCCTATTTTGTTATTAACATTTTATATTTACCGAATCAAGTCCATGCTATTTTAGGATCAATGCATGACCTACTTTAAAATCTGTCTACAAGATCAAATGTTATTTTGACAATGTTACTTTCTTAATTAGTGACTTATTTTATAACCATAAGTGCAGAACAACAGGAAATATACGTATGCGATTTCAATAATAAATCAATAAAATTGTCTAAATAATTTAACTAAAATATTTCTTAAACTAGAAATATTTATCAAATGAATTTCTTAAATTAAAAGTATTTATAAATTGAATATGTATCTGTAATATATACCAATAACATAACACTAATTTAAACTAAAATATTTCCTAAATTAGAAATACTTATAAAATGAATACATATCTGTAATCTATACATATACTATTAAACTACAGACATACCGCTCACATATATATATATATATATATGATTCTGCACATATAATAATTTAATGTTATTTAAATGGGCACTGAGAGGGTTTAAACCTGGCATATGGACAGATGTGTGGGTAAAATAAGTGAAACATGCAGATGGATGAAACTGACTGTTTCAATATTAAATTAAAAAAAAATTTTTTTTAGAGAATATACTATCATATTGTACAGTATACATATATATTTATTCCCTTTTAAAACGGAAAACAAAGTTTTTAGCTTTTAAATTTTGTAAGATTAAATTTTATTTTAAAAGTGAAAGTTGTTTATAAATCAAAGATACACAGTATAAATATATACTCAGCTTTTCCCAAAACAGAAAATAAAGTTTACTTCTAACTGTCGATCTTAATTTTAATAGTTATATATAAAACCATTGTAATTGCGTTATTGGCTAAATGTCATTTTTGAAAGAACCGATTTTAAATAGGCAAATTTAAGATCGCAAATAAAATTAATGTACCAATTAAAATCAATGAGGAGGGATTTAAATATCTTGATTTTATTTAATTATTGGACTGTTATATATTTAGTCTCAGAAATGTATTTACTAAAATTGTCTCCATTTGATACTTAAATAGTAAGTCTAGCAAAATTTAAGAAAGATTGAGTATATATTGCAATAGTCGATCTTCCTCACTATGTACAATTAATTAAGTGTGCGTTAAGTAAATATTTAAATTAATCAATAAGATATCTAAATAATATGGTAAGAAATAATTTTACAAAATGATTAATATATAATTATTTAAAGTAAAAAATGTAGCACATTAAAGAGGCTTTACTTGTTTGAAATTTATAGTTAAATTAAAATATTGTTTTACCAGATCTTCACGAAGGCTTTTGACAAACAGAATTGGCTGACTAGTCACTCAATGAAATTATATATTGGGGCTTTGCATTGATGACAATGACATATTTGGATGGTCAAATGTAGGCAATGACTTGATGAGTCTAGCATTCTATAATACCAGGAAAAACTCCACATTCAGCTTCTTGATGACTGCCAGAAAAATTGCAGTCCAATCTACTCACTTATAGCTTGATGTCATTTAACAGCTTAAAACTTTCCAATAACTCATCCAGAAGTTTACTATAAATAAACACTACAAGAAGAGTACAATAACTCTTCCAGAAGATTAATAATAATAACTCTTTCTTCCCTACCATATATATATATATATATATATATATATATATAGGGATAGATACAATATATATATATCAAAACAAAGCCACCTGGATTGGCTGGTCTCCAAATGAATTAATTAATTTGAACTTAAAGGAAATTCTTTTCTTTATTATCTAAAAGAATCTTACTGATTATAATATGCAATTTAATTTGAAATTTTACTAATTGCATTTTTTAATTAAATTCCGAATCTCTTTTGATTTTTAATCTAATTTCCAGTAAGTATACATATTTCTCTTCACCCTTTTATTGGAATGATAATGCTACACTAAATACAAATTCTAAAATTAGAGTTTAGTACCTACATTCTTTTAATATCAATTGGTTCTTTAATTAATTAGAAAGTTAAACTTGCTTTGCTGATTTGAGCCCCATCCTTTTTCACACTTACCAATTCATAATTAAATTTACAGATTACTAATAAAATTATATTTTTTTATACATTATATTTTTTAAAATGCCTTAATGTTTTTAACTTAATAGCAATATCTATACATGAAGCACACATACACACATATGTATATATATGACCGCTTCTATATATATATAGGAAAAGATTCATTATTTATAGAATAAGCAAAGAGGCAAATATACGTATATATATCTAAAACTTTTCATCATTTTTTAAAAAAAATATAAATAAAATATTTTGGAAAAAAATTCTCAAATGAATTTCATGTCGAACCAGTCAGTATTCTTCACTTGGTCCAGGTCATAACCTTTTACACTTGTTTTTATTATTTGTTCAGTATTTATAAATACCAAATTATTGCAATTTGAACTGCAACCGTTAAACTTCCTATACTCTCATCTTTCACACTATCCACTTTAGATAAATACTTGAATGATTATTGCTAATGATTTATCAAACTAGAGATATCAAATCTTTCCTCATTCTATAAATTAATTTAAAACTCAGTTAAAAATTATTATATAACTTTTTTAATTCGGCATGTATACACATATCATAATTTAATGCATATTTTTACATAATATTACTCAGAAAAAGTGGAGATGAAGTACATTAATGATGCCATGTGTAACTATTGAACAAATGATAACGTGAAATTATGCAATGAGCGAAGTGAAGAGTCTTGATTTATAGTAAAATGTATCTTTGGAGTCATATATTATGTTCAGGTGACTTTACTTCATCTGACGTAAGAAAATGTGATAGAGAGGAAGTTTTAAGTATATCTAAAAGAGATACTAACATATTAAAAAAGAGAGGTGAGGTGGAAGAAATATATACTATGTGTATATGTAATTAAAATTACCTTAAATCCAAAATTCAACCAGACCAGCAAAAATAATATTAAAACGCAAACAAAAGTTTCACTGCTACAAGCAGACATCTCAAGTGTAAAGAACTACAAAAACTACACAATATATATAATATTAAACATTACCCACAAATCCATTTACTTACTGTCCACCCTTAATATTAAAAGAACTCATAAATAGTTAATTGCTTCAGAATAATAAATTTTCAATAATAAAGATTTTTAAATTCTTCTTTTGATTTCATTTCTCTCAAAGAAGGCAACCTTAGCTCCATCAAAATTAATAGTATGGCCTGTATCTTTTTCATGGACATACAAAGCAGAACTAAGATATCTATTTTTAAATCTACTTTTATGAACCTTTATTTTTTCATTTAAACTCAAACTATTCTGACCTATATAGACCTTTTAACAAAAAAAAAAAAACTAGATGCATGCAATAAATTCAAACTGAATTTGATAAGGTCTAGCTTGATGAATGATTCCTAATAATCATTATTGTATTTATATAAAGTGAATATTTCAAGATAACAGTTAAATTTAGTTCAACATCTTACTTTACATAATTATTAAATGGCTTAAACAGATGAAAATCAAAACATTTCCATGTTTCTTTAAGTGCAAAGTTCAAACAATGGCATTTGTGAGAATCAAAATAAACCTTAAGTAATAGTCACAATAGGCATCAATTTAAAATGTAATAATTTTAAGAATAGTGATTTTTAATAAAGTTTAATATTAATTATGTTAGGACTTATTCATTGACTACTCAAACTATGATTGCATATTTGCAATGAATTGAAAACTCACAAAGGTATTAAAATGAACACTTTGAGATTTTACCTTGTGAATATTATTTAAGATCAATTGAAATAAAGCTATAGAAACAACGTTATGAATTTGATGTTAAAACTCATAAATGCTATTAAGAGTACTCCTTGTCTTAAGAATTCAAGAAGCAGATAAAATTAATTCTATTTTCTTTTGCTTATGAAATTGGATAATGATATAAGACAAGATGCTTACTTAAATTTATTATTAAAAGCATCACAGGTCGTTGGTAGCGATTAAAACTATCATGTGCATCACTGCAAGCTATTTTTTCTTTAATATTTATTATATTGCTATGTCCCGTCCCCCCCACTATCACTGAGTAAGATACGTCGGAGTTAATTATCCCTTGGTCTGATAAAATAAAACTCAGAGCTAGCTCAATAGTTTTATGCAATTTATTAACATATGCTTATAATGATGAAAAAATATATATTAGTTAAAATATTACAAAAAGATATAAATACAAATAAGTTAACACATCTATTGCATACAAGTCCCTTCACTATTTTGAGGAATATAAGTCTTTCCACTTAATATATAAATTGACTAACTAAGCAAAACAAAAACACACATTTACTTTAGCATTGGTTTTCAGTCTATCATAATTCTATAAGCCATTAGGCATTTCAAACCATAATAAGATGGGGACGATCTGTTATAAACCGTAATCGGTTTATTTATTATATGATTTTCATTACTTAGTTTTTTAATTTTATTTAAAAACGTTCTTAAGACATTGTTTGTATAAAGCTTTAATTACAAGTAATAATTTTAGAGAATAACGTTTTAGATTAAACTATTTATTTACATTTGAGTTAGATTCAGAACATAATAGAAATAACAGTATAGTAATCATTACCTTGCATGACTTTAACATAAATTATTAGGTTTTCTTAAACTTTTTGCTATTATGCTCTTCTAATTAATATTATGAAATACTTGCACTTACAATAACTTGATAATCATACTTCATTAAAATTTTTTCTATATCATTCAAGTTTTATTATTTTAAATATATTGCATTAAATAAATTTACAAATAATAAGTCATTTAATAACAATAAAAGTGTATGTTATATAATTAGTATTTGGCATTATGAGATTGAGTAGTTTAAATACTACCATTGATGTGGTTCAAACCATTCCATTCACAATCCCAAGGTTCCCATGTCATATTCTTTTTAGCATATATCAATCCCCTCCTGATGGATGTGGAAAAAAATCTGCTGGGAGTTTATGTTGCTAGCCTAACCAGGGAGTTTAGTACATTTGCATATATGGATGATGAAATGATCATCCTCCTCACCAAAAATAGCTCCACTGCTTCAAACAATACTGGACAGATATTCAAATAAATATGGGCTTCGATTTAATCCAGACAAGTCTGTCTTTTGGCAGATTTGCTCTGGAAAAGCATTAACTCCATCTTCTCCACTAAGCCACAAAATACCTTGGCTTCCCTATATACAGATCTGCCACATCAATGACAAAAGATGTACAAAAGAATTTATTAGATGCAACAAGGAGAATTGTTTCATCCTTATCAGGAATATATTTTTCCCCACAAGGGAAAGTTTCCCTGCTTAACATGAAGGTTCTTCCAAAAATTTTATATTTCCTCCCCTTTATAAAGCCCACAAAGCACTTCCAGGGGAAAATTAATGCACTGTGATCAAAGCTCTTCTGGAATAAGGGGACATTGCAATTAGCTTTAGGGGCACACAGTGGTTGAGAAAGTTTAATGGACTGTCCTTCCACTCCATATAGGTTTTAATATATCAAAAAACTCACAATACTATGTACAATTTGATAACAGCAGGGCATCATGGTTTTTCCTAATCATCGGTTATATAAAGCATTTCACTACAATAATGGACACCACATTTTACTCCAAAATCATGCTCTGGTAAGCATACACAATCCTGCACCCAACCATACAACCCATAGTCAACACATTGTACAGCAATAACCAGAAGCTTATAACAAACTTTAAAAGATGGAGCTTTGAAGCCAAATATCTAGACTTCACCATTAAGTATAACATCAATGGACTACCCACAAACCACTTTCTCTATTACTAGTGAGGATATACCAGCATAGATCTGATTTGTGGTCTATGCCTGTGTGAAGAGACAACTGAACACTTCACCAACCATTGTACAAAGCTAAATTAGATTCGTCTCATCACATTCTCCAATACTAGAATAAATTTTAAGCTTATCATGTCATTAAAAGATAGTATCAACACAAAAACCTTCCCAATAATAAGACTCTCGGTCTTCCTGATCTATACTATTTGGGTCACCCATTACAAGATTCTAATGGAATGGGAATGGCCATAACCAGATGAAGCTCAATTCTTTATTAGAACTCTCAGTAAGATTAAAAAGAGGGATGTGCACCTGGTATCAAAAAATGTTTGAGGACACCTGGATTCTATTTTCCCTACCCACATAAGACAACATAATGGAAGTTGATACACCAGTCAAAACTAATTAAAGAAAATATTGAGAAATATTTCTGGATCTGAGAGACATTGTTACAACCTTAAAATTAACAACTGTTAAATGCAATAAGGAAGAAAAGAACAACATGTATTGAACAACATAGGCTATTTACTATAGAATAGCCAACGACATTTCAAGAGATATCAGTTAATTCCTCAAGATTAAGAATTGGTGTATACTTAATGTTGTGGAATCAATGTATGCATTAGAAGTAATAAAATATTATTGAAATAAACTTTAAAAATAAGTGTTAACGATTTTTTATCTCAACTCATTAAACAATTTATTTTCTCAAATAAATAAATCAGGTTGTAGACACAATTTGACAGTTGTCAGATATTGAATGCAAATGGAAAATGAAATTACAATTTAAAAAAGATTTTTTTGTAACTATTTCATACAACCGTTTAAAAATATTTCTAGAATAAATAGTTAATTAACCTTGATTGGAAAATATTTTACTTTTTTTTGTCTTTACATTATTGTTTAAAAGATTTGCATTAAAATTTCTTTTAGCCGTTATAAATAATTTGAAAATATTGTACTTGATTGTCTTGAATTTGTTATAGTTAAAAGGTAAAGCAACATTTAAATAGTGCACAACAGAGAAAAGACTATTTAAATAGCTTTCACACAAGAATAAAAAAAATGTATTACTCATCAGGTTTTTATTTGCTATTGGCAAGGATTAAAATAGTTTTTCATGCTCGCATTACAATCTAGTTAAGAATATCTAGATATCATTTATTAAACAATATTAGATGATTAATTTGATTGACCATAGGGCAGCTACCTAGAACTTCTAAGCCCGATTGTAACATGAAGACTTTTCAAGTTGTATGTACCCTGAATTTCCACACAGATTTTGAACACTACACGACATAGAAAATTGGATATATTATGTGTTGTAAGTTGGTTCAAATACAGAATTTAGATCGATAATGCTCTGACGTTTATGTAAACAGAATACGCTTGTTTGGAGGTCTTGGTAAAGCTCCATCTATTGATCATTAATACAAGGGATAGCAGGTTTTTACGTATATAAAACTTGTTTTTCTTTTTCATATATATATAGTGTATATTATTCTTAAATATTAAATTCAGTCTTCCAGTTTTCAGTAAAAATCAATAATGAAATAAATTAGAAATATAATGTAAGGAGGTTGTCATAGAGATAATAGAGTTCAATGCGTATAGAATTTTAAATTTTTTATAGTGATTTTATAGTTGTTGATTTTGTAAACTAATATAGACAATGTGAATTGTATAATTTATTATTATTATTATTACTAATTTATTATATAATTGTATAATTTTGTTTTTGGGTAATCAATGAAACATAGAAATAAAATTACTTATAATACAATTTGTTAATGACCATAAAGCTAATATTTTTTTATTTGAACTAATACCAATGATATGAACTTATTTAGGATATTCATAATATAATTTTAATTGATTAAATCTTAGAGTTTAAAAGAAGAAGATGAAAATTTTATACTGTTAAACAATTGTTTTAAAACTGGGTCAATTTATTTATAAAGAGAAGGTCTGCAAGTCGGGAACTTAATGAACCTTTGTTTAAAAATAAAACTTTAATTCATCACGCATTTTGATATTGCTTGAAAACTAAATATTGAATTTGATTTAATATACAATGATCATCGGTGGAAAAATATCCTTGATACGGTTATTAAACACATCGCCAAAAGTCCATATGTCTATAGTAAAAGTTAACTAATTAAGCGATATAGTTCTGATGAATTTAAACACAAGGGGACGTTAGTGACGAAAAAGAGGCAAGTTGTATAACTATCACAAAATCGAAATCAGGTAGCACATTTATATATTTTAAACTAATGTATTACGTACAAAATATAATTAACAATATAGATAATATTCTGATAGCGTAGTAGAAACGACAAAGATGAATAATGAACCATTTGCGATATTTATTAATTTTTTTTTTTATTAAAAAAAACAAATAATTTATTAACATGAATAAATTGTTACATTTGGTAATTTACATTTTAACATGACTTTGACTAAATTATCTTTGCTTTTATAAAGCAAAACTGATTTTAGTCCCATAATCTTCATTCCTTGTAATTTCCTAGGTATGCTTTGATAATTTATTTACAAAAAAAATACCTTATTCCACGTGACCTAAAACAAGTTTGTAGGCGTTAGCATTTTGTCTCTGTCCTTAATTTTTTTAATTAGCAGCACACAAATCACAATAATTACAGACTTTCTTCTTTTCCTCAGCCGAATCAGCAGATCTGCTATTTTAAAGCATGTGTATAAAAGTGAAACTAATGTAGGCCACTTTTAATTAATAAATTTATTTTTAACATAAATGTTATAGAAGCATCAGTTCATCCATACAATATTAAGAGGGCGTGAAAAACTTTATATATTTTAACAAAATAATAATAATAATAATAATAATAATAATAATAATAATAATAATAATAATAATAATAATAATAATAATAATAATAATAATAATAATAATAATAATAATAATAATAATAATAATAATAATAATAATAATAATAATAATAATAATTGAGGATATTAAAGTGAATTTTTTATTAAAATAAGTGTTCTTCCCCTCCTAGGTATCTGAATGTAGCTAAGAAAGTCAACTTAGAAAGATTATTTCAATTTTTTTTAGAAAACACTGAAGTATATCCAACTGAAATTTTAACTTTGATTGACAAATATTTAGATTTAAAAACTAATAGCCTATAATAAAAACTATAGACAATATAATGGAATAATAGTTACTTAATTATACTAAACAAGATTACAATGACAGAATATTTATTCAGTTGGTTAGTAAAATTGTCATTCTTTAGTAAGAAATCACAAGAAAAAATATGTTTAGTAAAATAGTAATAATATAAACAGATTAAGTTAAAATAGAAGGTCATCAAGAGAATTTGACATTGTGGTAATACATGATATATGGTATAATTGATACATTTTCCCAATGCAGAAGAATTATTGGATACATAATTCGGATTGAAAAATAACAGAACAGATTGGGGTAAATCTTCCCATATATATGTAGAATATTTACCATGTAATTAATTAGTATAGGCAAAAAATTTATTGGCTTTCTTTTCTAGTTAAACAAGATGGCAGGAAATAAGATCAAAAATAAAATTTAAGTCTCTCATAGTACTACTTAAGGGAATACAAATTTGTAGAAAGTATTTAAAAATATCTTCTGGGCAGATTGTATTGATCAGTGCTACCTAAATACTATTTTTCTTAAAAAGTGCAGTTGAATTTTTTTCACTTTATGTACCAACAGAAAACACACAAATACACATAAAATTGATATTATAGAAAAAATATACAAAACAACACACTAAAATCAAATATAATAAAACATAATATTTGAAACAGTTCTACATAATTATATTATGATAAGTATACAATTGAGATTGCATTTAGTTAAAATAATAAAACTAAAATTCTATTTAAAAGTATATGTGTGTGTGTGCATAGAATTTCTCTATGTTTAAAGCTTAGTTAGATATAGTATTTATTCCTGCATAAATACTATATCTTGGATTGAAGAAGAGAGTATTCATTTATTTAACACGCTCAAAGGCGCATGCTCAATTAGCTTGAAAGGCTGATTTTGGAATGAAATATAATTGCAAGCACGGCGCTAGATAAAATATTTGCTTATTTACTCATAATTAAGTTTCAGTAAGAATGACGTTTAGTAAATTCTAAGTAATTACACTGACGTCATTCAGTCAAAAAACATCGTAAATAGTAATTTAAAGTGAGAATCTACTCACGATCTCTCCAGCTTAGTTAGATAAAAAATTTATAGGTATAAAACTATTAAATTAATTTATTTTATTTAGTTGTCAAATAAATGATTTAAAATTGTTTTAATAATACAAATTAAGGTATAATATTATTAAAAATATTGTATTATTGATTTTTTTTTCCCTTTTTATCACTGTATTAAATTTTCTGTTTGGAATAAACCCAGATATTTAAATTGGTTGATCTTCAGTATTCCCATAACAATGGGATATATTTTACCTGCAATAACTTAAAAGAAGTAAAGGATTTTGAATAATTTTGACCATAAGCTATAAAATATAAGCTCTTATTAAAATTTAATCAATCTTTATTAAACTGTAAAGTATCCAAGATCCTGTCAAATTAAATTTTAAGTCATTTTGATCATCTTCTCTATAATGGCAAAGTAGACAAATTCACTCACACTGGGCATTTTGCTTCACTGGTAAAATGTATTTCCTCCTCAAACTAAATGGGTAAACTGTAACATCAACAACAAGTATTATCTGCAAATACTATTTTTAAAAAAATCTAATTTACTGTCTTCAATCATTAATGATTAATGGAACTTGGGAAAATTATTTATGTAATACTTATTGTAACATTAATCAAATCATTTGTCTTTTTTTTTTTTAAAAAAAAAAAAAAAAACTTGTTTGGAAACTATATTAATTATCTCTCTATGGATTAATGAAAGTTAAAACTTTATACAATATGAATCTAAATCAACATATATGTTTACAGCTTTAGAGAAATTGCTTAAGTCTTAATGAAGATCAATGGAGTTAACTCGATCTATGGATTATTATTTATTTTTGTCTTGTAGATTATTAAAATGGCATGAATTATATCAAAATATGTTAAATATGTTAAACCAAGTGATTATTAATATACTGCCTTTAAAGTACATGATAAATTCCAACAGTACGAATATTAGTCAACACATGTTTTCTAAAGGACTAAATCTCTCCCTTTGCATTAAACTACAATTTAACATCAGCCCTATAATAATGGATTTATGATTATATATTCCATAATCTATAAACATGATAAACATCATAAACTAATAATCAGATATTCTTAAATAGGTTAATGTGATAATCATTCAATCTGAACTAGAATTATTAAGTGTGCATTATTAAAACTCTTAAAATCATTATATTAAATGTTACTAAGGATTTAAACCTATAAAATGGATTAGCTTGTGCTTCTGATTTAATGTTTAGTTTTTATAATAAGGTATTGCCAGTAAATGATAAATGTTGGAATACTCTGCAAAAGTATAAATACTTCCAGAGGATATTTTAAACCATTCATGAAATTAGGATTATATGTTTGAGGAACTACTCAATAAACTTTATTATAACTGTTGAATTACTTGGTAAACATCTTATCTTATTATTAATGACATTGGGTATGAGTTTAACATCTGTGATTTACATTTTGTATTGGAAACAGGTTGCATTTCGTTAAACTTATAAACTTCTGTAAACTCATTAGCGTTTAACATAATTTATATTTTATTAGATTTTGAATTCAGCATCAGATTAATAGTTAGCAAAACATCCTGAGTAGATGATAAATCACCAAGAAATATTTATCTGTATAGTGCCTATGATAGTTGTATAATTTGATAAATGCTATATTATCTAATAAAGCATTAATAAAATAAATCATATTTGTTAAGGAGGCATACTTCTATCCAATTGTTTAAACATTAAATATAATATAAGGAGACTAACAAGTCATTCTAGTAACATATATGACTCATAATTAATAAAGATATGTATTTTGTGTAGCATTGTTGGGAGTATTAAGTAAGTAATTTTGTCTGCTCCAAAAGAGTTAAAGAACTAACCGATATTCCAGATGAAGTTATTAATTAATCTAATAATTATTGTTATAAAGATAATTAAAGACATTATAAAACATTTTTATCTTCCTATAAGCAATATTGAGTTTTGACTTATCGTTCAATTCTACTGGGGGACAAAATTTTTGTCGCATCCACAAAAACACTTGTTCTTACTTAATTCAAGTGTGCTGATCTCAAATCTGACATTAGTTTTTCTCTGTAAGCTACAGTTTTTTTGCAATTCAAGATTTTAGGTTTTCATCTTATTGTAAAATTTTCAAAATTTAGTTTAACATAATGAAGTAGAATGTCTTCTTGGGCATTATCTTTGCAAAAATATAATAATTTATATGATGCAATAAATACACTATTATATAGTAAAAGATATGATTGCATCAGAATTTTTTACAATTTCGAAAGGAAACACATAAAAACACTTATCTTAATCATAAAACTTGTGCAAAACTTATTTAAATTCTATTCAGGTAAAAATTTGCATTTGTAGCTCTTACGTTTGTGTATTTGTTAAGGACAATCTTGTTTGATGCTCCAGCAATAGTCTGCCTTCATATTTTTGTCCCATTGTCCCTGATAATGCTCTTCCATCATCTTCAGATCTTGATGAAAGCATTCTCCCTGGTCATCACTAACAGCTCCAAGATCTTTGAGAAACTTATCAAGGTTACTGTTCCGGAACTTAATGCTGATGTTACATCATTGTCATGGAAAGTCAACAGCATCCATTGAAACAGAAGTTCATAGTTTTCTGCTTGTTCGTTGTAAAAAAAGTTCTTTGTAATTACCACAAAAGACTGCCATGCTGCTTTCTTCTCCTTATTCATCTTCCTGGCAAATTCTTCATCATGTATAAGGGTTCTAATTTGAGGTCCATTGAATATACCTGCTTTTATTTTCTTGAAGATAAGACAGGAAAAGCAGAAATAATATGTTGAAAGCATTTACTTTCTCTATTCAAAGCCTGAACAAACTGCCTCCTTAAGCCAAGTTTGATGTGAAGTGGAGGAAAATGATCCTGTTTCAATTAACTACAGGTTCATTCACAATATTTTGCATCCCGACTTCCAGAATTTCATGTTTTGGCCACTCCTTCTGTGTCCAGTGTTTCTCCTGAGCTTGGCTGTACCACAAACACAGAAAGCAAGGATACTTTGTGAAACCTCTCTGTTGTCTTAGCAGGAAATTTACCATTTTAAGATCCACACATTCAACAGTCATTTTCTCCAATTTCTCTTCAAAATACATCGTTCTCAAAATGTGAAATCCATTTAGATTAAATTTTAAAAGTAAATTTAAGTAGAATGTCTAAAATTTTGCGACATCCATAGGTCTTCAAATCCAGCTGACTAACTTACATAGCCATATGGAACTGAACTAAGTTCAGACACACCATATATTTATAGCTTTAATAATATAAAAATTACCAAAGCCTTAAGAACAAAAAATATAATTGCAAAATATATTTGCAAAAATATAATAGCACCTACTGAGAAAATCCAGAAGCTAGAAACTGGTCTGGGGTTAGGGACATTCTGAAAAGCTTGTCAAGAACTTTTGGCAACCTTATTAGATAACATTTGTAATCCAAGCTTATTAAATTAGTGTTGTGTTTGGTCTGCATTACAGACCAACTTACAGAAAAGTAATACAAATACTCAAGTTATAATTAATATAATCTTTATTATATCTACAAATATATATAGTACAAGAGAGAATATATACAATACTGAATATTATAGATTAATGTAAACTCTAGGCTCTGTGCCTTGTGGTCCTACCACTTTTAGCTACACCTGATAGCTTGCCTCATGGGTAGGGGATATGACTTTTTCTGCTGTACAAAACAGCTTGCCTTGAGTCAACTGTAGTCTTAGCAGCATCCGGTCTCTCTATGGACTTTCTTAACTGCATAAGACAAATAGCATATTGTTATCATGGGAATATGTACTGCTGTTCAGGTTAGCAGAGCTTCCTTGGGAGAATGTGTGCTGTCTTTGTAGGTTAGACAGACATTATCTCCCCAATTCTCACAAAAGGCTGACTATTTATAGCCAGATTCCTGACCTTATTGAAAACATTTGGATTCAGTGATCATCACTGCTTATTGGCCTGTTTTAATCATTGGCAATGCGTTTAGCTGCACATCAGCCTGTTGTCCAGCAGCAACAATGCTTAATTCAATCAGATAAGAAGAAATCTAGACTAGTCCAATTCTGAGAGAAGGGAGGACTATAAGAATTAAGTCATGTGATATATGACTTAATTTCTTTGCAATCTTTAGAAGTGTTTAAACTTTATTTAAACTTTTCAATTATATTTAACAGCTAATAATATAACACAGATTAGTATATAAGACAATGTTTGAATTGGTAGTATTCTTTTCTCCCTCTCAAGTGTTTCTGGCTTGATCAGTGATAGTATTACATTGGAATTGAAACTGAACCTTTAGATCCATGAATATTGAATTTTAAAGTAAACTTAAACCAACTAAGCTATTATGACAAAGGCAGCAGTCAGCAAAAATTTCATATACTTATCTATGAGTGTCCTCCTAATTTCTCCACTTTTTTCTTAAAATCATAATTAATTTCCAGACATTATAAATTATCACTAGGTTG
The DNA here is from genome assembly GCA_028023455.1 of Epiperipatus broadwayi. Taxonomy (NCBI): domain Eukaryota; kingdom Metazoa; phylum Onychophora; class Udeonychophora; order Euonychophora; family Peripatidae; genus Epiperipatus; species Epiperipatus broadwayi. The sequence continues at coordinate 326,333 of JAQFVV010012659.1, read as the reverse complement.
TCTTATGGAAGTATTTGTTATTGTCAAGTGAGCAGCTTTTAAAAATTTTCTTCACTGTATTTTCCCAACTGATATATGTTAATGTTTATATGTTTATTAGTACATACATTGATTGCTACCTTAAATATTTCTATCTTTTCTTTTTTAATCATCGGCTTGTGCTCTTCCAATGATTTTTTAATGAGGTGACTTGTCTCACTGATATATATCCTTCCACATTCACATGACATTTCATAGATGCAAATGAAATACTGAAAAACAAAATCAAACACAGTATTTATAAATTTCTATGTGTACGTTGAAGCATGTATAGTGACAAGACCAGTTTACTGAAGAAAAATTGATTGAAAGAGCACAAACATATAATTAGATAAACAAAAACAGTTATATCTAAAGGAGCAGATCATGTATCCATGACAATACATTGATTGGGAAATGAGAAAAATATTGGATGGAGAGGAAAAATAAAACAAATAACACCTTATCAATTTAATGTGATAATTCATGAAGTCTAATAGTGTCTAACCTTGATCTCAAGAAAAATAGAAGAGAGGAGAACATTCACAGATAAATACTTTAATTTTTTACTGACTGTGACCTTTGGTAAAATAGGTTAGTTGGTTAGAGTGTCAATTTAAAACTGAATATTTACTAATCTAAAAAACCAGATTTCATGTACTATCACTAGTCAGGCAAGCAACATCTAAAGGACAGAGACGATTATATCACTTGAAACAGTGTGTTATAAACTAATCTTGAATGTATTTGGAAAGTTTAAATAAAGGTTGAACTTTTCTTAAGATATTTAACATTTAGTATTAAGTGATGGAAATTGATCAACATAGAATTATTATTAAAATACTATATCACAAACATTTAGATAAACACTAATAAACACTACTATTTGTTTTTCTAATCACAAAGGAAAATAAATGATATAATATCATAAGCATAGTTGAGTAACTCCAATGGAGCATTTAAAAAAGTATTTGAAAATAATTCTAAGTACAATTGATTAGCTGAAAAATTTAAAGCAATAATTCAATAGGAATTTTTAATGATAGTTTAGTAATGATTTATAGTGTACCCCTTTGGGGAAACAAGGGGATTTGCACCTGATGTGATTTAATCCTGAGATGATAGTCACCAGTATATGATTATCAACAACCCAAAGTTGGGTAGCCAACTGGGGTTTAAACCATGAGATCTGATGAATTGTTTGTTTATCCTCAAGAAAAAAATAAAATTTAATATCAAAGAAATGAGCATGAAAAACCACTCTGAGAGATCAGCAGTTAACTATCTTAAGCACAACTATAATTAAAAAAATTCACCAGCATTAAAGTAAGTATAAGACATTCATCATCATGAATGACGAACAATAAAATTAAATCAACAATCAGTCTGGTGATTGGATTTTAATTAGTTCCACTATAGACCAGGTTAATTATTTAACCATTGGCAGCTTGGGGCAAATCATTAAATCCATTAGTTGAATGCACAAACTTAAGTTCTAATCCATAAGAATACAACCAAATATAACAATACTGGGATATTAAAATATGCTGATCATCATCAATGCTCTGTCGACTTAATAACAGAGATTTACTGGTCATTATAAACTTAATGTCTAGTAAAGGCTAAACTAAACTAAAATGTAGTGCAGGGACTATAAAAAATATATTCTTTGTTGGGCCAATCCAGGATGACAATCATCACCATCACCAGCAAATGTATACCCTAACACTAAATATATATACCCCTTATTCTGTATAGCTGTTAGACATGAATCTAGCTCAGAAAGTGAGAACTCTAATTTATTACTATGAGCAAAAGGGAAATAAATAAATAGAGAAGCTTATTATAAATAACCTTAAGCAAATCATGGGCTTTCCCTATTTATAAATAAATAGTTTTATTGGTATTATAAAAAAACTAAATCCTATAATATGCACTGTCATGATATAAGGTCACAGACACATTGCACTTCATTAGACAGGAATTGAATAGAATAAAGAAATTGAGACTAAAAAAATATTTTTTAAAAACAACTATTTAATATCTATTTAATAACAACAAAAACAAAAATGACATGATAGTCTGACATTTCAAACACCCATTTCATCAAAAAATACATTTCTACATTAACCAGACAATTAATATTTATTCAAGGATTAACTTTAAATTCATTAGATTCTTTCTTTAAAATTTTTAAGAATTAATTAACAAACATGTTCAGAATTAAAGATAACAATCTTTGATTCAGCTTAGCAAAAAAAAAAAAAATTAACTTTACAACAATTTTTTTAAAAAACTATTTCACCATTTGTAATAGGAATTTGACTGTGTTTTAGAGAAAACAAAAAAGTCCAACAATTTGGAAGATTTTAACTTAGTGAAGTATTCACTATTATCAATTATTATATAACACAAAAAACTTATTACATTTATGAAACAAAAAAAACCAAATTTTCTATTAATAAAAATATAGTCTACACATACTAATAATCATTATACCTCTAAGCATGGCTTTAGTGTTGATGGAGTCCTTTCCATTTGCAATTTTCAGTTCTTTTTAATTGAGATTCTCCTTGAAGGCTTCTTAGACATGTTCATGGTTAAGGTGTCCTTTTCCTGATCTGTAGCAATTATAGGTAAACAGAAAACATAGCAAATTTTGTCCATTGGATTTTCTTGATTTTCCAGATGAGATTGACATAGATAGAACTTGCTTTTAGTTGAAGGCAAGACTACAGACTACTTTAGGGGTAACTTCTTCTCTACATTTTTATTCCAGTGAAGATAGATTACATGGAGAAAGGTGATGCCTAGCTTTTAGCTGAATTTAGTATATGGTTTTCATTGTACAAACTATTTCTAGGGCTAAACACATAGTTTGTTAAAAGCTTGATTAAAACTTCTGCTATTTTATTAAGATAAATTAAGGTCTCTCTTCAACAGTTAGGTTAGGAATAATTTCTATATTTTTCAGCAACTGGATTAAAATTTGACAACTCTCTCATCAACAGTTAAGTTAGGAATAATTTTTTTTAGATTTTTCAACAGCTGGATTAAGATTATTCTTCTTGAACAGTTAAGTTAGGAATAATTCCTTCTACATTTTTTAGCAACTGGATTAAGATTGGGCTGCTTTCTTTTCAATAGTTAAGTTAGGAGTAACTTTTCTAAACCTTTGATATAGTCACTAATTCACACGCCCACATATATTTTTTCTAGAACAATCTTCCACATAAGCCAATTACAATCTGTCTCTTACATGATAATTTTCATACAATTAATTAGTAACTGAAACACAGACTTGTTATATACCTGTGTCTATTTATATGTAATATAGGGTATATGAGCACAGACTTTCACACCACCCATCACTCTCCACTCTATCTAATAACACTGATACACCTAAACACATATATGCTGAAAAGATAAATAATCACCAATATACGTATTTCATGCTAAACCAGCAATCATCAGTTGGTCCAGACTATCATCTTTACACACATATATAGTATAAGTGCTCAGATATATATTAAGATAGACAATCCTCATAGTTTAATGGACAGGCTTCAATCTACTCCACACTCCAACTCTTCAACGGTCCATCCAATTGAAAATCTGATGATGGAATGCTCAAAGGCCACCCTGAGGCCGAGATTCTTGTCACACCCATGTTGATCTAAGGTCAATCTGAACCCCACATGTACAGGACATAATCCATTTAATACATATGCAAGGATGGGCAGACATCTCTTATAATGTAATAACTGAAACACAGACTTGTTATATACCTGTGTCTATTTATATGTAATATAGGGTATATGAGCACAGACTTTCACACCACCCATCACTCTCCACTCTATTTAATAACACTGATACACCTAAACACATATATGCTGAAAAGATAAATAATCACCAATATTTGTATTTCATGCTAAACCAGCAATCATCAGATTTTCAATTGGATGGACCGTTGAAGAGTTGGAGTGTGGAGTAGATTGAAGCCTGTCCATTAAACTATGAGGATTGTCTATCTTAATATATATCTGAGCACTTATACTATATATGTGTGTAAAGATGATAGTCTGGACCAATTGATGATTGCTGGTTTAGCATGAAATACATATATTGGTGATTATTTATCTTTTCAGCATATATGTGTTTAGGTGTATCAGTGTTATTAGATAGAGTGGAGAGTGATAGGTGGTGTGAAAGTCTGTGCTCATATACCCTATATTACATATAAATAGACACAGGTATATAACAAGTCTGTGTTTCAGTTATTACATTATAAGAGATGTCTGCCCATCCTTGCATATGTATTAAATGAATTATGTCCTGTACATGGGGTTCAGATTGACCTTAGATCAACATGGGTGTGACAAGAATCTCGGCCTCAGGGTGGCCTTTGAGCATTCCATCATCAGATTTTCAATTGGATGGACCGTTGAAGAGTTGGAGTGTGGAGTAGATTGAAGCCTGTCCATTAAACTATGAGGATTGTCTATCTTAATATATATCTGAGCACTTATACTATATATGTGTGTAAAGATGATAGTCTGGACCAACTGATGATTGCTGGTTTAGCATGAAATACGTATATTGGTGATTATTTATCTTTTCAGCATATATGTGTTTAGGTGTATCAGTGTTATTAGATAGAGTGGAGAGTGATGGGTGGTGTGAAAGTCTGTGCTCATATGCCCTATAATACAATTAATTAGATAAAATTTCATAAATACAACAGATCAGCCAATTACTTTCTTACCATAGATATTGAAAACAAGTCAAGAACATAAATTAACAACATAAAATTCTTGACATTCCTTTATCATTAAAAACCAAATCTTCCTTGCAAAAAACAAGATCAAGATAATCAGTTAATTGCACTGATTTTCTTTTTCTTTTTATTAACTCTTCTGATGATGCTTATGAGACCTTTCGTCGATGATTGATGTCACTCTAATTCCGTTATATTTAATGCTAGGATAGCCATTTTATAGTCAATAGTTAGATTTTTAAAGGCTCTGTAAGATGCTGCCATCTCTTGACTTATTTTACAAGTAAAAAAATCAATAAAACCACATGTGAAGCTAAACAAAGGAAGCTTGTTGCTGATTGGTCTCAGCCATCAAAGACATTCTGATTGGCTGGAAAGAACAAAGAAACCGCCTAATCAAAGAAGAACGCTAAGATTTTCAATTTGAAAATGATAAATAAATGTTTTTAAGCAATTATAAAGTATTTCTTAAGAAATTATGATTATATAAGTAAAATAATGCTAAAACCAAAATTATTTAAAAAAAATATTTAAGATTTTAGTAAAAATATTTAGGATTTTAGCAAAAAAAAAAATTTACTTTTTCGTAACATAAAACTAAAAAAAAAAACATTTACATCAGCAAACTCTTTTTATTCATTACTAAGTTTAGCTTTTAATTTTGCCACTATGAAATATTTCTACAATAAACAAATAGAAATTTATTTTTGAAAGAACTTTTGTTCACTTTCATAACCTGACAAATTATTAATATACTTTTTACAAACGAATCTAAAGTGAATATGATATTAAAAGGTTGAATATATTTTGACAATTGACTTTGTCTTGGCCAATTAAAAGTCTTGATTTTTAACTCACTCAGGCCAATAATATAATTAGTGATTAAAAGGTTAAATAGAGATAAAAAAAAAAACAATTCTGTCTGATTAATTAAAAAATAAAAAAGTTACAAAGAGATTAAAATCTAATTTTGTTCTTGCCTCTGGTTTTTTTTTTAAAAAATACTCTTAAATATATTTAATGTTTGAGAATTCTCATACTATCATATTGATGACTTAAAAATATTGTGTTAAATAAAAATGCATTAGAAATATGTATAAGAAAATTAAATATTATTTTCACCATTAATTAATTAAATAATTTTTATACTCAAACTAGAGGAACATGCTGCCAATTATATAATTATTTATTTTTCTTAGTGCAGATATGTAACCAACTGGTTACAATATAGTTTAGAATTGCCAAATCCACCTTGTTATTAACAAAGCATAATCATCTATGCTTGAAGTAGATACTATAATATAATTTATGCCAGTGTTACAATTCAAATCTAAATGAGACATTTATATCTACCTACATATAATTTTTAGAAATACATTTAAGATCAGGTTAAGTAAAGGTTGAAAATAAAGCTAATCACTGGTGCATATAGAAACTACAGATTTTATATATGGCAGAGAATACACAAAAATATAGAAATATCAGACTAATAATGACCAGTTACTAACAATTATGCAATTAAGTTAAATAATTTTACTTTTGGGAAATGTATGTATTCAAGCACAAGTGCGTGTGCGGAGCAACTGCTCCCAAAAGCTGTTAATACAAATACAAATAGCTAACTAAAATATTAAAACAGCTGAGCGCTTTCAAAGGATCTTGCCTTCATAATCATAGCTTGCTTACGTTTAAATTTATGCAAATATGCTAATTCCATCTTTTTGATAGAGAAAAACACGTGTCCTTCCTGTTTATGGCATCGGGAGCAGTTGCGCCGCACATGCACTTGTGCTTGAATAACAATTATGCAGTAAATTTAGTCTTATTTGTCTGCATTCATAGAGTGATGGATTTAAGAGCTAGATTTTTGCATAAAAAATGACCACAGAAATAATTATTTGATTGTAGTAATAAATATGCCATTAATATTACTGTTGGCAATTAATTGCTCAAATAGAATAATACTAATTACATGAAAATTTCTTAAACGTAAGAAAATAAGTTTTTATATCCACAATTAAAATTACTTCTAAGATTATGATATCAGATATTTTTATAGTCTTGCATTAAGCCATATATATATATATAAAAGAATAAATGAACTTTTACACATGAAGAGAACCAATTTGTGAAAGTTCTACAAATTACAAAAATTACTAAATTTGCTGTCAGTTAAATTATACTTGATAAAACTAAGAGTCTTGAATCAATAATCAGAGCTATTTTTTATGCAAGTAGAATATGTGATTTTGAGGCCGATATAAATTATCCTCTTTATTATAACTAAATAAAGTATACGAAATATGAAGATCTCTACAATAAAAATAAATATGGTATTAAGATTTCTTAAATTGAAAAATCTTTTTAATTTGATTTTTTTTCTAAGAATAGCACTTGATGTTAACATATTATTTAATATAGTATCTAATCATCTATCATAATTATAATTTTAGTTATGTAGTGAAAAGAAAATAATCTGATGTCTAATTTTTATTTCAATTTCCTTATTATTATATTCATTATTTTTCCATCAATGTTTATTTATTTATCTTCAATCGTTCTGCTAGATTTATTTAGTGCAAGCTTCATGTCCTAAAACAAACTTTAAAGATTTTTAACAACTCATTTTCTTTAACCAAAGAATATATTTACATAATGATACTACATCGTTATCTATCATTTTCAATTTTAGGATTTCATTCTCTTCTAGTAATAATATTTATACAAGGTATATCATCAAAAATTCATTTAGAATTCATTTGCTAAAGAGAATTATATTCCAATCACAGTGTTGCTAAAAGTTTTGATTTAAATCTAGATGGCTTAAAGAGCTTGTTTCCTATCAATATTTTTTTTTCTTTTTAGCTAATAAAAAACTTATTTTTATACTTGACTTATTTCTAAAATAAATGATCTCGCAAACATTTAATTTTACACAGAAAGTTTTATCATTCAGCAAGTACAAGAATGTTTTTGAATATTTCTGTAGTGTAACGAATGACTAAAAAAAAATATTAATATATTTTCAAGAATGTTATATTTGTATTGTTGCATTTGTTTCAGAGAAAATCGAAGTCCATGAACATCATATATCACTAATTCAGTCAAAGACCATACGTTTGTTTTCTAAGATATGAATAAGGAAAAAAAAACCCAGAACATTAATCTTATTGATATTAGTAGTGTTAAAAAAATAAAATGAGCTCAATGCAAAATATTGCTCCGATCCCCTTCAGCTAATTAAAAATGAACTAAATTCGCACAAAATTTATATGGTTTACTAAGCTAAACTGCCAAAATAACAATTGGGCTTGAATAATGCATACGTGTACCATGCAGACAACAACTGATTTAGATAGTGGAAAGTATGTCAATATATGTCACAATTTCTTCATCCTCTATGTTTTCAAATGTAATGTAAATATGGCAGTGTTATTTGTGTGTTTTATATGATAGTCAATTTTTCATAATCCTATTTAATTGATAATGCAGAGGTTTAATTTGACAAATGTGTATAACATTATGAGGAATTGATATGTTTGAGACAACTTTGCTGTGTGTGACAGTATTTCATAAGGCTTTTTTGAAATTTTTAATACTGCTAAAGATGGTAAAAATAAAAATTCAATTTTGTTTCATATATATGTTTGTGTTAAATTTATTTTATTCTATATATTTGTAACAAATATTTTACTGAAAGATTGAAAATAAAGAAATCTTGTGATCGTCCCTACATTGTATAAATTGTCCTGGCATATTGATGCTCTCAAAATAAATATTGTTATTGGTGGATTATTTGTATGAGCTGAGCACAATCGATGATCTCGCAATTTAGCTTTGTGAAACATATGAAGGTGCTGTTTTTTTTTTACAATGTGTCCTGGATCAACATTTAAATCAAACTCATTTATAACTTTTTAGCGTTATTGATATATTAAGAAATTGATAATCTATCTATCTATCTATCTATCTATCTATCTATCTATCTATCTATCTATCTATCTATCTATCTATCTATCTATCTATCTATCTATCTATCTATCTATCTATCTATCTACCTACCTACCTACCTACCTACCTACCTACCTACCTACCTACCTACCTACCTACCTACCTACCTACCTACCTACCTACCTACCTACCTACCTACCTACCTACCTACCTACCTACCTACCTATCTATCTATCTATCTATCTATCTATCTATCTATCTACTCTACTCTATCTACTCTACTCTATCTATCTATCTATCTACTCTACCTATCTATCTATCTATCTATCTACTCTACTCTATCTACTCTATCTATCTACTCTACTCTACTCTATCTATCTATCTATCTATCTATCTATCTATCTATCTATCTATCTATCTATCTATCTATCTATCTATCTATCTATCTATCTATCTATCTATCTATCTATCTATCTATCTATCTATCTATCTATCTATCTATCTATCTAACCATTCACCCATTCTACACGCCCGACTATATATCTATTATATCTAAGTGTCTATATATCTAACTACCTACTATTTGTTTGCTTACCTATTTGTTTGCTTACCTACCCATTGCTTACAATCCTAATTATCAGTCTATATTATATATGTAGATAACAAATACTTTAGATATTGAGAAGACAATCCATTTTATTTAGCATTCTTCTGAAAAAGGGTTTGGAGGGGAAAACTGCTTTTTCTCGAGCTTGATTGAAAATTATAATTATTTTGTGATTGCTGAGGAGTAAATTGTTTATCTTTAAATTTAGCTGAATTTGATATTTCTAGACGAAATTGGAGCCTCACTAAAAGATTCAAGATAAACCTATGGTCGTTTGTATCATCTGCTTCATAAAAAGGAATTTATTAGCCATTCATCTATATAAATAAGGGCAAGCGGGTGCTCAATCTTTGACTTCAGCAGCAGAATTGTAAGACTTAATAAAACCATTGATGAATCTGTCTTTTTAGTTGGAATCTCTACACATGTTTTATATTCTATTAATAGTTAAGCTTGCAAAAAAACAAACAAACAATCCGTACGCTAAATAAAAAATAAAGATATATAACAAATATATCAATAAGGTGTACATTTTAAACAAGTTTTATATATTTTTTTACTCATTCAGAGTAAATTATAGTTAATTCAATTAGATTTAATCATTTTTAATATAGCATTTAATTATTTTTGTTCGCCTTTTGATTTTAGAGTAGTAAACATAACATCTGCTGACATGTTTATATTAAGCTTTAATCTCAAATATATATATTTAAATTTTTGCAATCTTTAATAATTTCTTAACTACAAAGATTAAGCTTTGATAATCATAACTGTTAACAAAACAAATAATTGCTTATAATAAATAAGAGGGGAAAATATCATATACTGTACTGTTTAAAGACACAATGAAATTCTTAATTCTATTTCTTGTTTTAGCGGTATTGCTGGTCCAGCAAGGTAGGATTATAAATGATAAATTTCTAAATATATGGCGGCACTTTCTATTGATAAATTATTATCTGTAGTTTTTAATTTTTATATATGTATATAAGCTATTATCCAAAAAAGCAACATTTGTATGGAAGATTTGCAATAACAGAGTAAAAAAAAATCATCGTTCACATTTTTTAATTTGTGATGCTGCCATTAACATGCGGATGTTCACACTTTCAGATGAATACTCAAAAGCATAAATTGGCTAGAATAATGAGTTCACTAATTATTATCCTATAGTTTGAATCTAAAAAAACACCACAGTATTATGTTCTTCTTATAAGCCTATAACTGTTGACTAAGCATCAATTGGCTTTGCTGGGAGCAGAATGAGTGTATGCCTACATGTCCACGATGATGATATTTTCATTGTATTTATGTATTGAACTATTTACATAATCTATTATTAAGTATTAATGTCTTTAAAAAAAATTAAACTTTATTTAAATTTTCCAATTAGATTCAATTGTTAGTAATAGTACACATTAGTATATGCTCTAACAGTTGAATGTAATTGGAAGATTTAAATAAAGTTTAATTTTTCTAAAGACATTCAATACTTAATATTAGATGATGGAAATAGCCGAATATATAAATACAAGAATGAGTGTGTGTATCTGTAAATATTTTTAAAAATTTATATTATATATGGAAGGGCAGAGGTTTCATAAATTTTATCAGATGAGGTAATGCCTGGCAAATAAATCAGATGATTAAAAAAATCTTCTAGTTGTAGACATTTATATTTGGTTATTTATAATTATAGAACATTTTCTTATTAAAAAGATTGTTTGACCAAAAAAAAAAGTCAACTATTACATATTTAAATGGACGTTTCATGGCATGAGAAAAATAAAAAAACCCTGAAAATTATAATATACTGCTGTAATTTTCTCTATATCTATATATAAACCAAGTAAGAGACTCAGGTGTTAATTACAAATATAAAACGTTATGATAATAGATCAAAATTAGTAGCATTAATAACTACTTCCATGCTATGTATATATATATATATCTGTTTTGCTGATACATGTTCATAAAGCCTTCAAAATTTATTAAAAAGCTTGTAAAATTTTTCTAGTTAAGTTTTATTTTTAGTTAACTAGTTTTATTCCTTTTAGGATTCAGAAAAATGAAATTAAAAAAAAAAAAAAAACAGATTAATCTAGTACATTAAAAATAGCATGTGTATAGACAAGTCTAATTTAATTATGAAATTGAAAATAATTAATTTATTTATTGGCATTATATTAAGCAAAATTAGGATAAAATCATTATGTCAGAGAAAAAAATTGTTTTCATTTGAGCTAAATTTTGTAAGGTAAAATATATTTAGTAAAATGTATGTATAATTATTATATGTAGGACTATTTCCATCATCTATCAGTAAGTATTGAATGCATAAAAAAATTTAAATTTTAAAATAAACTTTTCAAATACAGACAACTTGTTAGTAATAGCACACAAATAGACAACACAGATTAGTAATCAGATGTTTAGAGTAATATTGCTCTCCACTTTTCTTCAGCTGTTACTGGTACAGTATTATTCTCCACGCTTTTCCAGGTCTTTCAGACAGACCTGTGAAAATTGTCACATAGGAGTTGAATTCACACTTTTATGTCCTCGAATATCAAATTTAAGAGAAACACTCTAACCAACTGAGCTATTCGGCATGTGTCTTAAATTTAATATTCGAGAATATAAAAGTGTGTGTTTAACTCTTATGCAAATACTGTCACTAATCAGGCCAGAAACACCTGAAGAAGATTGGAGAATAATACTACTTGAAACATTATGTAATTACTAACCTGTGTTGTCTATTTGTGTTTTATTACTAATAAGTTGTATTTAAAAAGTTTAAATAAAGTTTAAAATTTTGTATACATTCAACGTTTATTGATAGATGATGGAAATAGCCCAACATATTATCACATCTAGTATGTATAATTAGTTTAACTGATTAAAAGAATTAAATTAATGTACAGTGCGATTAACCAATAAAATAGAAATATTTATGAAATAATTTTCATTAGGGTTCATTTGGAAAACATATATATATATATATATATTGAAACAGACAGATCGGAGAACCGATCTTCGTTTCAGGTGTTTTCATGTACGGTAATTCAAACTACTGTTCGCCCGCAGTGAGATTTTGTCTATTTTAAGTTATAATATAAATTAGTTATATATTCTATAGTTTATAAATAAATATGTAAAGTTTCCGTATATAAATGTCGCAAACCATGAAATAATATTCGTGTGTGCGTGGTTTGTGGGTTTATATCATTTAATTTAAAGTTTCAGTGCGGGTGTATTTGTTTTAAATTTTAGTTTTAAAATTGTATAAAGTCGTTTAAAAATACTGATCAAAAATCACATTCCTTTGATCAGTGTTTTTAATTAAAATCTAATTGCACAAATGTACAGAGCAATTAAGTTGTATTCAAAATTAGTAAGGAATTTTTATATGTAATTATTATGTCAATTTAAAAATAGCGTATTAAATTAAAAGATTGCTAAAAACAGATAATTGATGGTTGGTCAAGCTGCATCGCTAGAGGCTAGAGAAAGTAGGCGGAGCCTAAAACAAAAACAAGTCGGAAAGGTCAGCAGTGGCAAATTCTAGAAAAAAACTTACATTCTAACTTTTGTCGTGTGTGAGAGAAGTAGTCTCGAGATAACACAGCAGTTGAGTATAATTCAAACATTATTATTAAGAAGTTTACCAGTGAATCGCAATGTTGATGGGCTAACTGCCAGGAGCTGGTCTCTGCCCGCCAATATGGATCCTCGTGCCGCTGTTTGATCATGTTTCATATACTTCAGAATTTCCAACTTCCAATCTCAAAATTTAACTATGTCTTACAAATAACTTTCAAAAATGCGCGCCTACGTTCGTCACAAGCCAAGCTGGATGAAGAAAGAAGAGAACTTTGTTACACGAACTTTAATTTTCTTCCATGCTTAATGTTATCAGTCAAGTGAATCATATGTAAGTTTTTATATCATTTATAATGCTATTGTTTAATCTGTCAGTAAATTTTCTTTTCTTTTTTTTAGTCCTCTGCTCTAGTCTTTAGAAATCATTTATAAAACTGTAATTAATAGTAATAATATTTCAACTGAATGCATTTATATTTTCTTATGTTGCTTATTTCATAAACAAACATTGCCAATAGTAATATTTCCAACTCTGTGTAAACTAGTGTGTAATAATGATCAATTTAATTTAAAAGTAGTTTCATGTTCTGAATTAAATATTCTTTCACATTCCGAGTTAGTAAATGTTAAATCACTTTATTATTCTATGTTAAGTTGTTATAAAATTACAATCTAAGTTTCAATCTTAAATATATATATAATAGTTTCAAAGTGTTCATTAATGTTATGTATAATATGAGAAATAATTCATTGCATAATTTGATACTATCGCTACCACCTGTCAACCCGAAGGGTTAGAGTTTCAGAGTAAATTTAACTAATTATTGTTGTCAACGTCAGTTTAAGTCCGCTACGTTTTATTGGGGTAAGGATCTCAGCCTGTGGCGTAGAAACAGACAAATAGTTTCCAGGTTTTATATAATTTCTTTAAAAAAATCCATTTCAAGTTCTCGTCCGTGATGTCTGTGGCAATGCCTTCCCTTCGCTGAAGTTAGCGTCTTGCCATACTACCATTGGGGAATGAAAGCAGTTTTTCTTTCCCGGTAATCTCTTGGATCACCGGGGTTCGAAATGATCCCGGCTGGTTGTCGTGTCTCGGAGCTACTTGGGGGCATTAAGCCTTGTCAAAGTACAAGCCGCCCGGTATTCCGTTAATGCACCGCAAGTGATTACTGTAGGGCTCTTGAATCCAGGCAACCACCAGTTCATCTATCTTCCATGTCGTATTTATATAAAACCATCCGCACATCTATCCTTTATGTCGTCTTTATATAAAACCATTCTCCAACTGTTCGTCTACGTAACGGCTCGAGCCTATTCTAATAAAATAAGTTAATAAAAATCTTTAGATAAATATTTTTCCAGTGCTCAAATACTCTGATTCTCTTAACCACCTGTCAATTATTTAACTACCCAGCTATTGGCATGAGTTTGTTCATTAAATAAAACGTTCACTAAAGACTAGTAGCCAAATACAAGAGGATTTATGAAGTCTTACCGTACTGTATAACACTATATTTATATGCTGTATATTTCTATTATATAACATTATATTCATGTGCTTTCTATTTGTCTTATTTAACACTATATTTATATGCTTTATATTTTGCTTATTAAACACTTTATTTAATCTTAATCTTTGTGTCCTCCACCTTATTACTCTCTAAGTCTATTTAGCCACTTACTGTCTGTATTGGCAACTTAAATATATACGTTACATGAATGACCGTTCCAATATCTAGAGTATAATAAATATAGATATCATTAACTGTAAGAATTAGTCTATGTTCTGAGCTGAGCTAGAAAAGGGATAACCCCGTGCTGGTATAAAGTCATCATCGGTTGGTCATACCGGGGTTTGGGTTTGAATTTAGTTGGCGTTTTGGAATTTATTCTTAAACGTGGACTGGGTTTGAACTCGGGTACTGTGTATGATTAAGCGTGGTGGATTTATACCGGTACAGTTATTATATTTTTGGTCGCCCTCCGTGGTGCTTCGATGAAGAAATCTCCCGCACCCTGCAGAGTGAACGAGGTTAAACAGTTAAATGATAAAAATATTCAATTTTTTTTTGTCGTTTGTCATAATATTGATACGTATTTGGCGTATTAAAATGCGCAAGTGAAAACTATAGTAAGAAAACAAATGTATAAAATTTTTTATAAGCAATTCGTGCGTGTAATTAATTAAAATAAATGAGTTATTCCATAATGTTTTTGCGAGTTCATTCTTGTCGTTTAAATCATATGAAAAAAATAAAGAAGTAGAATTAAGTCCAGTTCTAAAAAAATAAAAACGTGTACGCGTATATATATTTGTGTACGTATATATATATATATTTTCGTTTGTTGTGAAAAATATTTTTTTTGAAAAAAAGAATAAAGAAGTAGGATTATTTTTGTGTTTTAGAAATAAACACGTGTGTGCATATATATGTTGTAATATAAAAAAAACCCTTACCGGAGTCAGTATTAAATTTTTTTTTGCCTATATAAATCTTAAATCAAAAATTATTAGGTCATATAAAAGTATATATTTGGGGATCAGTGGATTAAAATATCTATTGGTCACATGTTGCTGGCTGGCGCCTATCAAATAAATTTGTCAGTAAACATGTTTGTCCATACAGCAGTGGCGAGTGTTTGTTTTAAAAGAGAGTAGGGTGGCATATATAAAAAGAGAGATTTACTGACAGAAATGCAAAAAAATACTATGTTATGTACCCATTATTAATATGTATGTATTATAGGACTGAGGAGAACAGTGCGAACTGGGTGAAATAAAGTTTTTTTTCCCCTGTATATTTTTAGTAATGATTTTAGACATGTCATATTATATTCCTAAATAAAGAAAAAAGCGTAGATAACAAAAACCAGGCTGAACGTAGGCGAAGGAAGGAAAGAGGGAAAGGAAGTAAACCACACAAACAGTATCAGCAGCGGAGGAGGATTTGGCACAAGGAGCAGGGATCAGTAACCTTTTATGATATATACAAATCAAAGCGTTGTACGAATCAAAGTCTTATGCTAAAAACATTTCTAAGGAAAAACGAAGCAGAAATGGCAGAAATAGAAGGAAACAAACAGAGGGAGCACGATCGCGATGCGAAGTTTAACGCGATCCTCAGAGAGGGGAGAGAGGACAGGAAGATTATGATGATGATGTTGGAGAGGCTGGTAAGGATCGACGAAGCACGAGGCATCCGAGCCAACTCAAATCTAGAAAGTGCAAAGCGTCAGCAAGAAATAAATCCCTCTGAAGACCCAGGAATGGAAAATGAAGATGACCAGGCCACCCCGGGGGAAGTTAGGGACAGCAGGGAAGGCAATAGTGCGAGGAGTGGAGCAGAGGACACAGAACCTCAACCAACTAAAATAAGGTTGGAACCTCATGAGATTAGATTAGTGAATACAAATGCCAACTCTACTCAACAAAAATGTAAAGAATTAGATGTGACAGAAATTACTCAGAGTCAAAGTTTTACTCTAGCAGATTTAGCTAAGAATGAAGAAAGTACTGAGGAAATGGTGGTTTCAAATTTACTGCAAGCCAGCCCATCTCAAAGTGATTATATCAGTTTACCACCCTCTAATGGAGTGGCTGTATCGGTGATGAAAAATATTAATAGAACAATACATACTGTTATGGATGAATCTTCTGAAATCATAATTAATGAGAAGTTGTATTTTCATAAAAATTATAAAGATGTTCTGTGGAAAAGTGGATTAATGAAGACATCAAAGTTAAAGTTTAGAAATGATGCTGAATGGCCTCTTGATATGAAAACGAAGAAAGTGGACAGATCTTTAGTTGTGTACAATGCTGCCCATTTTAATAAAACCTATAATTATTTGTTTATGAAATATGATCAGAACAAAATTGATGAGGAGCTGAACTCATTAAACAGAAATAATAAACTTTGTTTTAAAGCATGGACATATGTAAAAAAAAATAGTTTCATAAAAAATGGAGAAAAACTTCTCAACTCTCAAAGTGAATATGTTATAATGGATGCCATTAGATCACAGAAAGTTAGAGAAATTCTTTTAAAGCAAGATACTTTTAATAATGAACAATATAATAATATACCAAAGCACAATATTGTGGCCGCTTTTGCTATTTTACTAAGAGATCTAAAAAGACATACCTATAACCCTTATATACCTCCCGACCCAGGGAGAAGGTAGAGATATACAAAATGATAACCCGGGAAATGACCACTATGACATGCACATGATGATGAGAAAAGGAATTACGGTAATATACCCACCTTTGTAAATATTAAGTTCAAACCCTCACCCAGACTGTTCTCCAAGGTCAATCAATTATGTGAAAAAAGAGAAAGAAAAATGTTAACCAGAAGTATGTATAATCATTTTTTTTTTGTTGTTTTTTTTTATAAAGTGACAAGAAATGAAACAGACAGATCGGAGAACCGATCTTCGTTTCAGGTGTTTTCATGTACGGTAATTCAAACTACTGTTCGCCCGCAGTGAGATTTTGTCTATTTTAAGTTATAATATAAATTAGTTATATATTCTATAGTTTATAAATAAATATGTAAAGTTTCCGTATATAAATGTCGCAAACCATGAAATAATATTCGTGTGTGCGTGGTTTGTGGGTTTATATCATTTAATTTAAAGTTTCAGTGCGGGCGTATTTGTTTTAAATTTTAGTTTTAAAATTGTATAAAGTCGTTTAAAAATACTGATCAAAAATCACATTCCTTTGATCAGTGTTTTTAATTAAAATCTAATTGCACAAATGTACAGAGCAATTAAGTTGTATTCAAAATTAGTAAGGAATTTTTATATGTAATTATTATGTCAATTTAAAAATAGCGTATTAAATTAAAAGATTGCTAAAAACAGATAATTGATGTTTGGTCAAGCTGCATCGCTAGAGGCTAGAGAAAGTAGGCGGAGCCTAAAACAAAAACAAGTCGGAAAGGTCAGCAGTGGCAAATTCTAGAAAAAACTTACATTCTAACTTTTGTCGTGTGTGAGAGAAGTAGTCTCGAGACAACACAGCAGTTGAGTATAATTCAAACATTATTATTAAGAAGTTTACCAGTGAATCGCAATGTTGATGGGCTAACTGCCAGGAGCTGGTCTCTGCCCGCCAATATGGATCCTCGTACCGCTGTTTGATCATGTTTCATATACTTCAGAATTTCCAACTTCCAATCTCAAAATTTACTATGCCTTACAAATAACTTTCAAAAATGCGCGCCTACGTTCGTCACAAGCCAAGCTGGATGAAGAAAGAAGAGAACTTTGTTACACGAACTTTAATTTTCTTCCGTGCTTAATGTTATCAGTCAAGTGAATCATATGTAAGTTTTTATATCATTTATAATGCTATTGTTTAATCTGTCAGTAAATTTTCTTTTCTTTTTTTTAGTCCTCTGCTCTAGTCTTTAGAAATCATTTATAAAACTGTAATTAATAGTAATAATATTTCAACTGAATGCATTTATATTTTCTTATGTTGCTTATTTCATAAACAAACATTGCCAATAGTAATATTTCCAACTCTGTGTAAACTAGTGTGTAATAATGATCAATTTAATTTAAAAGTAGTTTCATGTTCTGAATTAAATATTCTTTCACATTCCGAGTTAGTAAATGTTAAATCACTTTATTATTCTATGTTAAGTTGTTATAAAATTACAATCTAAGTTTCAATCTTAAATATATATATAATAGTTTCAAAGTGTTCATTAATGTTATGTATAATATGAGAAATAATTCATTGCATAATTTGATACTATCGCTACCGCCTGTCAACCCGAAGGGTTAGAGTTTCAGAGTAAATTTAACTAATTATTGTTGTCAACGTCAGTTTAAGTCCGCTACGTTTTATTGGGGTAAGGATCTCAGCCTGTGGCGTAGAAACAGACAAATAGTTTCCAGGTTTTATATAATTTCTTTAAAAAAATCCATTTCAAGTTCTCGTCCGTGATGTCTGTGGCAATGCCTTCCCTTCGCTGAAGTTAGCGTCTCGCCATACTACCATTGGGGAATGAAAGCAGTTTTTCTTTCCCGGTAATCTCTTGGATCACCGGGGTTCGAAATGATCCCGGCTGGTTGTCGTGTCTCGGAGCTACTTGGGGGCATTAAGCCTTGTCAAAGTACAAGCCGCCCGGTATTCCGTTAATGCACTGCAAGTGATTACTGTAGGGCTTTTGAATCCAGGCAACCACCAGTTCATCTATCTTCCATGTCGTATTTATATAAAACCATCCGCACATCTATCCTTTATGTCGTCTTTATATAAAACCATTCTCCAACTGTTCGTCTACGTAACGGCTCGAGCCTATTCTAATAAAATAAGTTAATAAAAATCTTTAGATAAATATTTTTCCAGTGCTCAAATACTCTGATTCTCTTAACCACCTGTCAATTATTTAACGACCCAGCTATTGGCATGAGTTTGTTCATTAAATAAAACGTTCACTAAAGACTAGTAGCCAAATACAAGAGGATTTATGAAGTCTTACCGTACTGTATAACACTATATTTATATGCTGTATATTTCTATTATATAACATTATATTCATGTGCTTTCTATTTGTCTTATTTAACACTATATTTATATGCTTTATATTTTGCTTATTAAACACTTTATTTAATCTTAATCTTTGTGTCCTCCACCTTATTACTCTCTAAGTCTATTTAGCCACTTACTGTCTGTATTGGCAACTTAAATATATACGTTACATGAATGACCGTTCCAATATCTAGAGTAAATAAATATAGATATCATTAACTGTAAGAATTAGTCTATGTTCTGAGCTGAGCTAGAAAAGGGATAACCCCGTGCTGGTATAAAGTCATCATCGGTTGGTCATACCGGGGTTTGGGTTTGAATTTAGTTGGCGTTTTGGAATTTATTCTTAAACGTGGACTGGGTTTGAACTCGGGTACTGTGTATGATTAAGCGTGGTGGATTTATACCGGTACAATATATATATATAAACAGAGTAGAGATAACATTTAATTTTAGACCATGAGTACTTCAATTAACAGCTAATGGAAGTTGTGCTCTTCAAATCTTTACTATAAAAACTACAAGCCTTCTCTGAAGTTAGTTTTTAACATGACTGCCTAATCATCTAAAATTTCTCTGAGACTAAGAAGCAACTTTATCATTAATATGATCTGTAAATGCATGATTTTATGTACTTTGCACATGAAATGAAAAAAAAAAATTATTGATGACTTACTATTACAAATATGTTTACTGAACTAATAATATATTCTTATCGAATGCAACTGTTATATAGACAATCAACAGAAACTTATCTGTTCAAATCAAAAATCTACTTTCAAACGAAATAGAGACTATTTAATTCTCTGATCAGAGCTATAAAAAAAAAAAGAGAAGAAATCCATAAAATTCATCACTTAATTCATAATATTAAAAAAACTGTCACATTAATGTTACAAATCTTCAACAAGTAAGCAAATCATTTGTCAATTTTATAAACTTTATGAACCTTATATAATATTTTAGAAGAAATTTATTTGCTATATATCTATTATTTTATGGAAATAGAAATGTTTGTGATATAATTTGTGTCTCTTTGTGTTCAACAATAGTTTATATATATATATATTTGTAGATATGTCTGCCATGTTTTATATTGAGAGAGCAGATTTTGAAAATAAAATCATAAATTTTTTTTTTTAAATTTTATTTTTAACAATACCTATTTCCGATTTTGTACTAGGAGTCGCTCTCTTTACTTTGTTCCGAAAAAAAAAAAAGATAAATGTTATCTTTATTTTTTAAAGCTAAATACTTACGATCTTCAAACGAAGAAATGTACATTTCCAGTTAAAGTATATATTAACAAAATGAATTAATATTTCATCAATAATAAGTTGAGGTAAAATAATAATTGTCGCTTCAAAGGATATAGTAATGATTGAAAGCTATCCAAAGAGAATACATCATTTAATATTTCATAAAAGATATAAGTTTTATATTTAAATTATCCCACAAATAAATAAATAATTTTATAACATTTTTTAATCTAAAACAAAATGTCTAGAAGTGTGCTAAAACATGTCGTATGGAGAACACATGTTTTATTGAAATGAGATCTATTGATAGTAATGATCGATATAGAATTTATTAAATAATTTTAAATCCTTTTTTTATTTTTTATGCACATTTACTTTATTACTTATAGCTTTTGGGAAATTTTATAATGACATAAAGTATGGAAATTTAAATGTAAGAATTTTGTTTGCAATATATGTCAATTTTAATGGAAGAAATGAATATATAATATTGTTTGCACGTAAGATAAATATTATCATCAGGTGTGAATTAATAATGTCTAGTTTATATTGTGGTGTTGCA